>CATIXA010000022.1:1107500-1495913 GCA_949709075.1 Wickerhamomyces alni
TCATTCACACTTGATAAAGTACTAGCTTTTGAAGATGGAGTCAGTGGCTCGAGCAATGGCCCAGTCTCTTGACGTTTCAATGGTGATAACTCAAAGTTCGTATTACAACTGAATGATGAAGTTGAAGGAAAAGAAGCAAATCTGGTGGCTCTTGGTGGAGAATCAACTGTGATTGATGGTTTTAGTTGACCGAATATTATGTGTTTCCCACTAGCAGAGGCTGCCCAGTTTGTGTCTGGTGCTTGCAATGATGGAATCTCCTTCAGATAGCCATCAGTCAAAGAAGCATATTGTCTCAAGTGGTCCTTTTTGGTTGGTAGTTTTCTTGAAACATCGTCCAAAGGTTCATTATCATTATTAAGGGTTATTCTTTGTAGCCCCAACGTCGTATGAGATTTCTTCAATTGCGGCTTCCCAAAATTGTTCTCAGTAGATCTGATTTGGGCTTTAGGCGTTCTTGAGAGTCCATCTTCATAATAGTCACCGTCATCATCGTTTTCGTCATCATCGTCATCTTCAGAAGTGGAAATATCATCATCGTCATTGTTGGAAAAAGCAGTTGTCGTCTCCGATAGTTTTGGAGACTGTGATGGTGGAGCAGGTTTTTCATCCTCAGATTCTTCATCTTCTGAAATTCGTGTTGCAGATTTGGTAGCTTCAGCTTTCTTCGATGCAACATTTTCATGCTCAAGCTGTACTCCTCCGAATGATCTTTTTCCAGCTTTACCTTTGATGAATTGCATTTCGTAGCCACGAACGACTTCCCAATAATGACCCTTACCATCAGATGATTTCTCTGCTTTCACAAAAGCCTTATTCAACGACAAGTTATGTCTGATAGAATTTTGCCATCCAACATCGTTTCTTCTGTAGTACTTAAAGGTGGAAGAGATCCAGTTATAGATTTGCGATAACGTCAGCTTTCTGTCTTCACCTCTCAAGATAGCCATTCCAATCAATGTAGCGTAAGAGTATGGAGGTTTGGCATCAGAATCGTGTATGACTTTTGGCATGTTGTGCGGAGATGGGATCTTCTCTGGGAATAAAGGCGTACTAGGGATCTGTGCTTTCTTTGTCTTGGGTTTCGACGTAATAAAACTAGGAGCCGGTGGTTTCGTCGTAACTGCTTCAGCAGTCAAGTTAGAAGAGGAAGGCGATGAGTATTGTGGAGACAGTGGATTCTTGCTTGGTTTCTTTACCCTGTTATGATTCAGAGTTGGAGAAGTTTGAGGTTTGACCTTCTTTGTTGGACGTGAATCGCTTCTGGAGACTGTATGTGGAGGTGTGTGTAATGGAGCACGGAGTTCATCTATTGTTGCACTCTTTCTTTTGCCCTTCAGTGGCTGATCATACGATGGTAGTTCATCTGTGTAAATTGGATACTGATGTTCAGGGATATTGTCTTTGAATGAGATTGGTTGAAACTGATGCATCTGATGAGGGTCGTGAGATTCTATCTCGATCGTTGGTGAGGAGGCAGGATGCGTATGCACCCTTGAAGCTTGCCTGTGAGAGGATGGAGGGGGAGGTAAATGGACTGAGGTCAGTGACTTTATCAGGTTGGAGTTGAGGTCTTGATTCGATTGCATGGTTGGTAGATAATCGTAGACAGGGGAGGATCCACACGCCTATTCAGCGCGACTGGTTATGAGACTGGAAATAGTGTGTGATCTAAGACGTACACAATGGTGGAGCGATTCTTTATCGTTTTCCCAGCTTCAGTGTGTGCTTCAGTGGAATCCAATTTCAATTTTGGTTGGCTTCTCCTTACTTTCTGTCTTTTGGAACAACTGTACTGAGCAGTGGAGCAAGAAAACGAGGTACCAGCAATGAATCGTCAGTAATAAACTGCTTGAATCAAATTGTGACGTGTCCGGGAAAGAGTTTCAAGAGCGTTGTGTGGTTTTCGTCGTTGCAAAGAAGCGTCTGATTTGAGGCGGCTGCTTCAAGTTTTAAGCAAATTTCAATTCCTTCTTTTTAGTCAAATGCCAAACGCGAAAAAAATTTCAAAGTGGGGATTACGTAAGAAAGGTAAACAAACAAAACGCGACCTGAATTTCACGACGCGCTTCAAAATTTGACCGAAGATCTGACATATTTCGCACAAACCACAAATGAAGAAATGTAGAACAAATGTGGAACACGAATCTGGGACGTATCTCATTAGTCATAATTTAAATGCCCACCACGTTCGAATTAGAAGGAAGGAACAATGATAAACGTCTCATCGCTGTTATCTTGGTGTAAGGGAAGTTGTCATGCTCTTCTTTAATGTAATCCTTAATGGCCTTGTCTTCGAAGCTTGATACTGCTGACTACTGACTGCTGACTGCTTGTCGATCAATAATGCCTGCCGATTTGTTGCAACTTGCATCTGAAAGCAGGGTTTCGGGTATTTTCTTTCAAAATCACAGCCAATCACCGGATCCATGCTGCATCTAAAATTGAGTACGGTCCATCACGATTCACAATTAGACAGGTCTGCAGGCAAGCGTTCCTTCGTTCTCTCCGCTAAGCTGTGCTAAATGAATCTTGTTATTTGGCTTCTCTGCGTATATTAATCACGTCGTATTGTTCACAGCTTCTACATGGTCCGCTACTTCTCTCTTGAAGACATCGACGTTGGGGAGGGAGGCGTGATTGTGTCTTTCGCGTCTACTCTCTACACTCTAGTTCGTACACAAAACTGAACACTATAGTAGTGGCTGATTACAAGTAGTGGAGTTTCTCTCAAGTCTGCAACCACTGCAACAATGATCGTGTTGTGAGTGTTAAATCTATCAACGAGCACTTATACGATCGAAAGATATACAGGATGGATCTGGGGCCTGGTAATATCAGATCAACTTCTGAATAACTAACTACCCCAGACAAAATAACTCACACAGAAAACTACCACACATGACTGTTGGCATAGTACACTCAAATAGTCAAGTAATCGTACTCTCTTCCACAAGGCTTCCCTTACAAACAAAGACTGAGATTGAATATGATAAACATGAACACGAAAATTTCTCTTTTCAGTCGAAATGAAAATATAAGAATATAGAGGCAAACTAAAAAGATCTATCGGGTCATCTCGAACTTCAACAATACCCAAAAAATGAGTGGCCTCAAGGATTCCAACCCTATCACAGACCCGGCTGAGCTGAGGGATACGACAGTGCCAAAACTGGCGGAGTTTGACTCATTACTGCGATGTCACATATGCAAAGAGTTCATGATTGCGCCGATGCTCACTAATTGTGGCCATTCATTCTGTTCCAGTTGTATCAGAGCATACCTCATGAACAAACCGCAGTGTCCTATATGTGCCAAGGAACTCAGAGAATCCAATCTGAGTAGGAACATCCTAGTGGAAGAACTCACAATCTGTTTCAAAGATATAAGACCCGACCTTATACATCATTTATCAAACAAAGACAAAGTTGTCACAAATGATCCACAGGCTAAGATCCAAGGATCCACTACGACCGATGAAGAAGTACAGCAGAAAGCACCTGTACCTAAAAAAGTTGAAGAATCGTTCGAGATAATTGAGATAGACGAAGGACCCCAAGACGTCACAGACTATCAAACCATGCACAGTGATGATGATGATGATGATGATGATGTTGTTATAGTGGAGGAAAAAGAAACGAGAAAAAGGTTCTTCGATCCTACTGCAAAAGGACTGGATGCATTCATAAAACGACCAAAGACCGAGAAAGAAGTCAGTGAGCGTCTTGGTGACTGCCCAATATGTCAAAAGAAGTTTCCCATTGGTGCATTACAATCGACGCATCTTGACGAGTGTCTATCAGCTGGTTTACTTCAAGAAGAGCGTGAAAGCAATTCAGATGTTCAGAAAGAAGAAACACCACAATCGACAACGATCTTGAAGTCCCCAATGAAACCTAGACAGGACACTCCTCCAGCGGAATCAAAAACCAGATCATTCTTCCAGAAAGAACAAATGCCTACGAGCACTGGCTCTCTATTCTTTCAAAAGGCTACTGCATCTCCTTCTAACACTACCAAAACCCCCACTGAAACTGCTCGTCAGTCAAAGCAGTGTACTCCAGAACTGAAGAAACTCACGAAGCTAGACTATCCTTCAATATCTACCTCTGCACTGAAGTCAAAAATGGCAAAACTCGAGCTTCCCACTACGGGGACCAGATCACAATTAGAAGCAAGATACAATCACTACCTAGTACTGTGGAATGCCAACTATGACTCAATACAGCCCAAAGATCGCAAGATTCTAAGGAAGCAACTGGCACAATGGGAGAGTATGTTGAAGTTCGATACAGGAGAATCATCAGCCAATGTGAACTGGAAAGAACTTATCAAAAAGGCTAAAGCATCAGCATCGAAAAACAAAAAGAAGAAAACTGAAGGCGAGGCAGAGGCTGAATTAAAGGAGCAAGTATCAAAGAAGAACGAGAATACACAGTCAGAGGTTAAAGCTGGTTCTTCCATCGTTAGTGATGATAGTGCACCGATCTATGATACCACAATAATAGAGGATGATTGAACTATTTAAATCAAAGTTCAATCAATAGCATCAAAGATGAGTATCACCACCACAATACACATCAATTAGAGTGCATTTCCAGCTTAGTGTACGCAGCCACGAATCTACATTATATTCAAGCAAATTATTAAATATGTGTGTATAGCTATGAAACAAATGAATGAGCTTTAAAAACCCAATAGAATAAACAATAAAAATGAGATGGTAAAGCCATCATGAATCTTCAAAATTCTGTCTCCAGTAACCTCGTTGACGATCTTCTTCTCTTCCGCCATAACTTCCACTTCTGGCTCTTCAGCTTCAATCTTAGTTTCTAGTTCTTCAGTTTCACGTTCAGGTAAAGGTTCAGGTTCAGGTTCACGTTCAACTGAGCTGGATTCTTGTGATTGCTAGTTTTGGAAAACTTCAGCCAAGAAAGCATTCTCTTCAGCAATATGCTTACTTTTAGTACCAGCAGCAACAGAAGCAGATGGATCTCTACCAGCGTAACGTAGAGTTTTGTCATGATGGATGGTCTCCTTGATGACGGTGTTCAATCTTGGTTGAACGAAAGTCCAAGCACCAGCGTTCAATGGTTCTTCTTGACACCAGACTAGGTCTTCAACGTTAGGGAAGCTGTTCAAAGAGTCACGTAGTTGAGCCCATGGGAATGGATGTATTTGTTCAAGTTTGATGAAAGCAGTGGTTTTGTCTTCAAGAGTTTGACGTTTCTTGTGTAAAGCAGTGTAAACTTGACCAGAGAACATAACAACACGTTTGATTTCTTCTCTGTTACCAATTGATTTACCCAATTCACCATCTTCAATGATCCATTGGAAGTGGGATTCACCAGTGAAATCAGCCAAAGGAGATCTAGCCAATGGATGTCTTAGCAATTGTTTAGAAACAAAGATGACAGCTGGTTTTCTGAATTGACGATGCATTTGTCTTCTGTAGATGTGGAACAAATTAGCTGGGGTGGTTGGGTAGACAATTTGGAAGTTACAATCTTGATGTTGACGTTCTAATTTGTCTGGGGATGGGAAGTATCTTGGATCTTCGTTAGCCAATTGTAGATATCTTTCTAATCTACCAGAAGAATGTTCTGGACCTTGACCATCATAACCGTGAGGTAGAGTCAAAACTAGACCAGATCTTTGTTTCCATTTGGATTCACCAGCAGCGATAAATTGATCAATGATGACTTGAGCAGTGTTGGCGAAATCACCGAATTGAGCTTCCCATTGGACGAAAGCGTCTGGAGAAGTCAAGGAGTAACCGTATTCGAAACCCATAACACCGTATTCTGATAGAGAGGAGTTGGAGATGACGAAGTCGGCTTGGTTCTCACTAACGTGTTTCAATGGAGTATGAGTGTTTTCGGAGTCTTGATCATGTAGAACAGCATGACGTTGAGAGAAAGTACCTCTTTCAACATCTTGACCGGAAACTCTGACGTGGTAACCTTCGTTGACCAATGTACCGTAAGCTAAAGCTTCACCAGTAGCCCAGTCAATGCCTTCACCAGTTTCACAGACGGCTTTCTTACGTTGGTTTAGAATTCTTTTCAAGTTTTTGTGAACTTGGAATCCTTCTGGCCAGCTTGAAAGAACATCCCCAACGTGTTTCAGAGTGGTTTCGTCAACAGCAGTTGGTAAGTGTGGTAGAACTTCAGTAGCCAATTCTTTTGGTGATTTGAAACCTTCCCATGGAGTAGTCAACCATTCTCTTGATGTTGGTTTGTATTCCTTAGATTTCTTGAAGGATTCTTCTAGGATATCCCAAACCCATTGTTTGTGTTCATCAATATCAGATTTGGTGAAAGAACCTTCACTGATTAATTTTTCAGTGTAAACGTCGATGACGGATTTCTTTTCAGCAACTTTTTGGTACATCAATGGTTGTGTGAAAGAAGGTTGATCAGTTTCGTTGTGACCGTATTTTCTGTAACCAACAACATCAATGATGACATCAGAGTGGAAAGTGGCTCTCCATTCAGCAGCCAAGGTGAAGATGAAAGTGATACCTTCAACATCATCAGCATTGACGTGGAAAATTGGAGCATTGATGGACTTAGCAAGATCTGATGGATATGGAGTAGATCTAGCGAATCTTGGATCGGTGGTGAAACCGATTTGATTGTTAACAATCACATGGATAGTACCACCTGTAGAGTAAGCTGGCAAAGCACTTAGACCAATAGTTTCGTAAACAACACCTTGACCGGCGAAAGCGGCATCACCATGGAATAAAATACCAGTGGCTTTTTCGAAAGTACCAACATCGTTCTTGATGTGTTGAACAGCTCTTGTTCTACCCAAAACAACTGGATCTTCAGCTTCCAAATGGGAAGGATTGGCAACTAATGACAAGTTGACGTGTTTACCAGAAGTGGTTGGTCTTTGGAAGTTCATACCCAAATGGTATTTGACATCACCAGAACCTTCATCAACTTCTTTAACACCAGTGAATTCGGAGAAGATAGACTCATTTGGTTTTCTGACAACGTTTGACAACATGTTTAATCTACCACGATGAGGCATACCAATGATAACATCTTCAATACCCAATTCGACAGCACGGTCAATCAAAGATTTCACACCTGGGATAACAGATTCAGCACCTTCTAAACCGAATCTTTTATCGTTAGGAAATTTGGTAGATAAGAAAGTTTCAAAAGAAGTAGCCCAGATCAAACGATCCAAGATTTGTCTCTTTTGATCGACAGTGTATTCGTATGGTTTTGGAATTTCGATTCTTTCTCTTAACCAATCACATTTCTCTCTTGATGGGATGTGGATGTATTCGTAACCAATGGTGGTACAGTATAGTTTCTCACAGGTAGCGATGATGTCTTTTAGTGGAAGTTCTTCTTTACCAGCAGAGGCGAATCTTGGTAGAATACCAGGACCTAGATGGATTTGTTTCTCTAGATCAGCCTCTGTGAAGCCGTAATGCTCTAGGGTCAATTCTTTTGGAACTATGAAAGATTTATCATCAGCAAAGGCGATTTCCAATGGATCGATCTTAGCTTTTTGATGACCTCTAACTTGGTAGGCTCTGACCAATAGTTGAGCTTTCAAATGTAGTAAGACATCATCGTTACTAGCAGAGGATCTTGGAATCGCTGGAGCAACACCACCAGAAGGAGTTGGAATCAAAGTTGGTGGAGGAGTGAATGCAACAGCTGGAGGAGTGTTACCATCCAAGTTCTTGAAGTAGGCGTTCCAAGAAACGTGAACAGAGGATGGGTCTTTCTTCCAAGCAGCATACATTTCATCAATGTATGAGGCATTAGCAGTTGATAAGAAACTATCGAAAGAAGTTGAGTAGACTCTCAATGGAGTTTTGATGGAGGCCTTTAGACCAGACATCAGTCTAGAGCGTGGTAGGGAAGCACCACGGCGAAGATTTCTAAGCATGATGTAAATCAAACTTTTGTAACGTCAAAATCGAGTTGATAAACCAAGGGATAAGAATGAATCAATGAAAAGAACTCGAAGTGAATGGACTTGATGTACTTGAATCCAGCAAATATTGCTTTTTCAGTTATAACAAGCAACTCGAGTAAATTGAGTGACGGAATAAATAAAGAAACAGAGTGGGACCAAGGAGGAAATACACTGGGGAATATCAACTATGGGTATGACTCTCTCTGAGACTGTTTGACTGAGTTTGCTGAGGTTGCAAAGGTTTTCGTAGATGTATTTGTTTGTTTTTTGACTATGAATTTTGTGCGAGTCCCTTTAAGAGTATATTCAGACCAAAAAAATCGGCACCTATCCCGGAATTTTATTCAGAGACCGAAAGTGGGACTGGCTTTCACTGATTCAGCTAGAGTGGCAAAAAAAATGCTGCAAAGATCAGTGGCAAAGCAACAGCTGTGTGTTAGGCGCTATATGTGTGTGTTTGGTGGTGATGCCAAAATTTGCCGTTGCTCTTTGGCAATTGTTTAGCCCGGTGTGTAGACTTTGACTGAGGCTGTCACTTTGACCATAAATCTGGGGTCACCGTTAGTTAGTGCTGGTGGAAGATTTTGGTGTCACACAAAAAGTCGCTACTTCTTCGGAGAAGAAGACTAGTCCCTGAATCACAAAGTCTTGTGTCTTCGACAAAAATCTGGAGTAAAAACTACATCAAATGATGGCACAACTCGGTGAATCTCGGACGGGGACTGTAATTATACGGTTTGAAGTACGGTATATGCTTTTGTATAGAGGTGGTTATCCTACGTGTGTGAGATCATTCCAGTACAATAACTATAAGGGCCAATCTTTGAGGTTATTCTTTACCCAATCATAGACGGTGCAAATTTAATTACAACCGTTTCGGGCTTGTCAAAGTCTCCGGAAAAGCCTAACGGCCACCGAATTTCACGCCAGTCGCGACTACTCGCGAGGCACCGGCTTAATGTTTTGGCACCTAATCATAGTGAAAAGGTAGTAAACTACATAGCTATGTGAATAGTTTTCAAGAATGAGTCTATCAATTTACCTAAACTCGTAAAACTCGTTCTGGCCATGAGTTAGCACAGCAGCTCTCTTCGTACCAGCAACTCTTTCTAGAGCTAAGGCATCCCATTTAGAGTATAGACATCTGACTGTGGAGATGTTGAAGTCTGCTATTTCTTCAAAGACAGATCTCCCAATTGATGAGACAACTTCGGTGTAGAAGTTTGGATTGGTTGGAACACCATACATCAAGATGTTCTTCACACCTTTCAGGTCAAATCTTCTATAATGATGCAATCTTTCGGTGTATAACAGAATTTTCATTCTTCCTTGTTGAAACAATGCTCTTGATCTGGAAAGATCATGCTGTTCGGAGTATTCGTTGATATCACAGAACGTTAAGGATGTCTTATTATGCAGGTGGTTTTTAATTCTCAGGAAATCAGTATATTGTGGAATGTAAAGCAGCAGTCCATCTTCGTATGAAGTTGATTTGGATAAAGCTGGAACAATGACGGATTTGAAATGGTTGAAACGCTCATCTGGTTCATCAAATGGGGATGAGGATATGAATCTAGTAAAGATTTGTTTGATCTTCAGACCCACTTTGAAGATTGCACTCTCTTCGTTCGAGATCAGTGGTCTGAACCTCTCCTTCCCAAAGATGTTTTGAGACTTCGTCAGCAGATTGTTGATGTTTGGAGTGTTGTATTGAGTGAAGATTAATGATTGTGTAAAATGCTTAGCTTGATCTTCAATTGACCACATTCTGACTCTTGAGAAATCAGTATCGTGCAATTCTTTAGGCACTTTATTCAGGTACTTCAGAACGGTTAAAATGTGATCCCAATTTTGCATTTCAATGGCATGTGCTTGATCAACGACAAATAACTCGATAGAACTTAAAAAATCTGTTTGTCTTTTCTTCTTGTCAGGGTGCTCCAAGATCATCTGCAGACCGATAGGTGATGCTAGAATGATGTCAGAGTTGTAGAATGAAGAATATAGTTTCATGGTCTTTCTAGTGAATTTGATACCAAGACAAAAGAAATCATTAGTGTTGCCTTCAAAGAGTTCTTTGAAATCATCAGGTTTGTTTTCAGGAACAGTTGATTCATCGTAGAATTGACCTTTGAACTTCTTTTGGTTTTCAACTTGTTCAGATCCAGAGTATTCTATCAAATTGTTGACAACTTCATAACAATGATGTCTTGTTGGTAGAAGAATCAAAACTTTTGGTCTTGTGAACCCTTGATCTCTGAATTCTTTCTCCTCCTCAGGTTTCATTTTACCTTCAGATACTTTCTCACTCTGTATACGAAGTCTGGTGTTATTTTTTAGAATTCTATCTCTGGTCTTATAGATGTGATTTAACGAATGTAATGCGTAAAGTTTTCTGTAGTCAGCTATGTTTTCGACAGAGCCGTATGGGAACAAGACATCATGGTAAGAGAGAATAGAGTCCTTCAGTAGCTTTGGAATTAGTTTATCGTCAAAGCTTTCGTCGTTCTTTTTAGTGAAAGGTTCTAAAACTCTGGATTTGATGGAGTATCGGTTGGTGGTTTTGGAAAATTTAGATGAAGAGTCTATTGGTACCGTAGATGTGATTGAGGTGTATGATTCGAGGATTTGTTTGCTATTCTTCCAACGAGCTTGCTCATTTCCAAGAGCTTTCACACTTTCGGCAAGGTATTTTGCGGATGAGTTTCCGAAATGATACTCGAATGGATCTGATTGATCTTCATCGTCTGAGCCATCATCTTCTGAGCTCTCATCTTCTGACTCTTTTACGTCTTGCTCATCATCAACAACACCAGCAACTTCATCCTCTTCTTCATCCCCATCCTCTTGGGATTCGTCTTCGGCAGCATCTACTTCTTCTCGACTCTGCCCTTCATCAGAGTTTTCACTATGATACTCTTCAGAATCTTCAGATTCGTCCTGGGAGTCCTGTTCAGCAGTCAGCAAATTCAGTAGGGCATTATAGGCTTCTCCAGTCTCCTGATCAGCTGCTGTATCCACATCCCCAAGATCTTCTTCATCAATGAGATCTTCATCAGAAGCCTGTTCTTCTTGTTCTTCTATTTCGTCTTCTCTTGGACCTCTTCTAGCATTTCTTGTGACATTTCTGTAATCTGATCTACCTTTATTACTGCGTGGTCTCTTAGCTTGAGGCAATCCTTTTTGGGAACGGTCATTTGTATTCTCCCTTCTTCTTTGCTTTCTCGAATCACTAGCACCCATTGTGTGAATTGACCTAGACTATCTACTACAAAATGACCTGTACACTATCAAAAGCTACTTCACAAATTTTTCTTTGGCATCTCATCGCTTAGTAAGCATCACGTGAAAATCACGTTTTTGTTGATGTGAAAAATATTTTCCTCTTTGGGAAGGTACCGCTTTGGGAAGTAGTAACACAGATAAATAAATTAACTTTTTTTTTCATTTTTATATAAGGAATGCAAAAAAACTAGAAAACACTCTATTCAGTGTTCCGAAAGAAGCTCTCTTGTTCATTCTGACGTACCTCTTGGATTGTTACCACTTTCCTCAGATCCCTTCATTAATAGCTGGGCATTCTCTGAGCAGCCTGAAATTCGTTGAAGTGATCTTATCTTGATCGAATTCCAGCGTCTCTTCTCTGACTTACATCGCTGTCTTAGACTGGTTTACTTTCCATGCTAGCAAGCCCTTCCATATTAAATACCCCACGATGTCTGCCACTTATATCAAAAGAGCCATCAAGACCATTCGGGCCTTCTTCACAACACTTTACCTCGTGCTCATAGTTCTCACGATTCCAATATCGTTCCAAGCTGGTGGAGTTTACTGTGGATTGGCTTTTACCGTCACCCTCTTCAACCTTTATGGTATATTGACGATCTTGAAGTTGCTACTATACAAAAGCTCGCTGTTCCAGTTCGTTTACTACTCACAACATCTATTGATTCCAAGTTTGTTGACTCTCTTCCTCAGCTTGTTCAACAGCAATGACTTTGATAGCTTAAAAAACGACAACTTGATATACTACAAATTTTTTATCAAGCCATGGAAGATGTTCATTTCCAATTCGACTCCTCTGTTCACAATACTCGAAGGTTTATGTACAATCCTAGCCATTCAAGCTATCGGCCAAACGTTCACTTGGTTGAAGATCAAAAAATCAGAAAGCTGGGTTATCGTTAGTTTGTTATCCTCTGGTGGTGTTATTACAACTTCGCTATACTTCCTTTACAAAATTTACTGCTTCCCAATTGAAATTAGCTCTTTTTCATCCTCTTTGATCGGAGCGGTTTTGACTTTTTGCTCTGGATTAGGGTTATACGGAATCATTTCAAATAAAGGGTCTACAATAGAAAGTTCCCTCATATTTGGATATATTGTTAGATGCATTTACGAAACATTCCCAGAGTTGTCACATTTAGCTTCAAGCGAAATTGGACTACTCATATCATCAGCTACAAATCAATTGAAGGAAGAAACACAGCACCTACCACTTTTGATCACAGACCCATTCACTCATTTGGTTTCTATTTTAGCACTAAATGTTCCAAATTCTTTCCAAGCAATCATCGAATTCCTGATAGCTGCCTGCAAGACCATCACACCTGCAATCCTCATAAATCTAGCATACCGTGTTTCGGTATTTTACTCTGCTACAAGAATCATTCCTGCTTTGAAGAGTCCTCAGCCGTCAACCAAGGTGATAAGGATTATATATGCTTTCAGTCCTTGTATTGTGATTGCAGTATACACTCATCTTATGATGCAATACTCCAATGAATTGGATGAGGAAATGTGTGTTTGGGGGTGCTGGTTCCCTCTCAGTGGTGACGCCTCCAGTGAGGATGGTCGTATTTACGTGCAACCATGGCTATTTTGGAATTGGATCAACATGTTCAGCACTCTAGCTTTATATGCAGTGGAGCTTTTTGGCGAACAAACGGAAGAACACTGGAAAATAGAATAATGACGTCTTCAAATGGTGGTTTAACGTTATCAGGGTCTCCAATGATCCCTGAAACCCTCGCCAAAATCATCAAACTGGTTTCTATGCCAACACAAGAACCAACGAAGCGTATTGGCCCGTTCAAATTGTGTCATATTGCCGACTAGCACCAATACGTGCTCAAATCATGCAGGCAGAGATGAGTTACCACATTCGGTAATTCGTAGTTTTTGCTTGATCATCGATGTGGTGTCCGGTTGTTCCTGTCGTCCAAGCCGACAGCCCAAATTTGTATGTCCGATGAGCAATGATCGTTCGGGACAACAAACTTCTGCTACAACCTCCTGAACTAGCCAGTCAAACCACTAGCTATAACAAGTGACGACCTGATGAGTGTATATTAATGAATAAACTGCTCAACCAACAGCGCGTTATCGTAGTGATCTCGCCGTTTTCACGTGATGTCCACTATCTTTTCCCGATTTTGACGTGTGAGTGTCTATCGTGCCATTGGTTGATAAGCGCAACACTGCTCCCAAAATCCCAACGTCGCCAAAACTCGACGGTAATTGATTGTTCATAAATCAGCACTGCACAAGGCCAACCACAGAACTTCTCGCACGAGCTAGCACTCCTTCTCCAGACTCTCCGATCTATATCCAGAGCGTCTCCCCGGTCACTGAACCCCGACTAGACCCACGTCTCGCTACCCACTGATACATCGTACTGTCTCATTTGATCCCAAACGGACGAATTTGAACAATAGAAACGGTCCTTGAGCATTACACCAAAATTTGAACAGAAAATACTCAACTTCTGTACTCAGAAAGGCACTCACCATCCATATACCGAGCTCTTGTCTGAATCGCATAACCTGATCCGGTTTATCACACCTTTTCTGTTGAATCTGTCCCCCATTTTCCAAGTCACATTTCCCACCCTCATCTCATCTCATCGCCAAATCAGTCGAGATAGTGCAACCAATTACCAAGAAACCAACAAACAGAAAATAAATCACAACAAATAAGAAATGGCTGAACTGTCGTCGTCTCCACAAGACATCAAGCTAACAAGAGTCTTCAGCAGAACACCCTCCTCGTGGGATCCTCAAGATGATCTATTATTGCGCCATTTGAAAGAACAGCAAAAACTCGGCTGGAAAGAAATAGCATCTCATTTCACTCACAGAACTCCTAATGCGTGCCAGTTCAGATGGCGGAGACTTAGATCAGGTTCTTTGAAATCCACTGGATCGAACACGTCTACCGCCTCTTCAACACCCGGTGCAACAACCGTTCCTACTGCCACCACAGCCACTTCGACGTCCATAGTCGCAACAACTCCAGCTGCTACCACAAATACACCTTCAAAAGAAGCCAGTGCTCCACTATCACGCTCACCATCGGTACCGCTGTCTAATCATTTGAAAGGAATGATCCCACAACAGGTCAAGTCAAACTCAGCTACTTCTACAACCTCGTCATCTTCAGGTGTGAAACCAATTGCACCTGCTAGTAACATGGCTAATATCGCCTATCAAAAGTGGAGTTTCAGCAATAGCAGTCCGGTTAGCCGTCATATCAAGTCTAAAGAAGATCCAGATCCTTTGACAAAATCAATGCCATCGTCATCCGCTTCTAGCGATGATGATAATGATAATCCGGCTTCTGGTTCGAAATGGACACACGAGGAAGATGAACTACTACTCACAAGAAGACAGCGGGAACTGAGCTTCACAGAGCTAAGTATCGTCTTACCATTACGTACGGAGATTCAGATACAAGCTAGAATAAGTGAATTAGAAAACAGATCAAAATCAACCAGTGCAATCTCATCAGAGAGTCCTCAAGGAACGCCTATCAAATCACATACTCGTCACTCGCATCCTCATCCATTACATTCTTCATCGGTGAACTCTACACTTTTAGATTCTGCAACCAAAAAGATCAATAGATCATATTCGAACTCTTCACAAACCTCAATAGCATCGACGTCGTCCTTCCTAAATCAAGACTCTATCCGTTCAAAATCATTCAGTACCGCATCACCATATCCATTAGTTATAACTGAAAGATACTCATCCAGAAAAAACTCGATCTCATATCCTTCAGTTTCTCATCTAATACCAATCCAAGGGAAGAAACAAAGATCTAGTTCAATGAAGATCTCTAATTCATTGAATCCAATCAATTCCAGTCTAGGGAGTTTGAGAAGCTTGAGAGCTGGTTCTTTCGGTTATTACAATGCAGAATCGGTTTCAGATGACGAAGATACCGCGTCAATCCATTACAATACCAGTAATATCAGAGTTGAACCTATCAAAAGCTCTGTTCCTCCACTAGGATCCTTATTTAATGATTATTATGCCAAATGAAATCGAAATACACTCTTACAATCCGTTGTTCCTCTTGGTGATCTCCAAAACAAACTCATGTCTCGTTTGATCCGTTTGCCATGTCCCTAACGTTTGCTATGTTAATACTATACTGTTTCAATTCACATGTCTACAAAATTTATGTCTGCTGTATTTATGCAAATGATTTTATACTCTACAATTTCAAACTAAGTAGCTTAATGATGTATTTTCTTTTGAGTATGATCATAGATGTGATGGTTGATCTTCATGCAGCGATTGAGTAAAGATCTTGCTTATTTCTTGGCTTCAGCTTTAGCTTCGTTGTAGGTTTGTTTAGCTTCGTGCTTCACATCATCAACGGTGTCACTGGCATCCTTGGTAGCATCCTTGGACCATTGTTTGAACTCGGTGCCTTTCTTGTCCAATTCATGGGCAGCATCATCAGTCACATCACTGGCTTTCTTCTTGATCGACTCCACAGTTCCGTCAACGTTGGCAGAATCTTTCAATTCTTCAGCTTTATCGGCACCCTTTTGCTTCAATTCTTCAGCAGCATTGGTGGCTTTCTCAGTAGCTTGATTGGTCTTCTCCTTAGCTTCCTCAGTTAGTTCTTCTGCTTTCTCTAATGTGTCAGCTGCAGCTTTACCAACTTTCTGGTTAAGATCGCTCAGTTTCTGTTTGGCAGCTTCCAAGATGGACTGCTGAGCTGGTTGGCAGGATGCAAAAGCACGGTATGAAACTCTAGAGTAGTTTCTGGAGACAAGAGATAGTGGTTTGGTGAATCTAAGCATTATTATGGGATCTTTAATGATGATAATCTATCACAGAACGGTTTAGTCAAACGGACGACACCCGGATCTATTTATACTTCATTGTCTTTGCCTAGCTGTGGCCGACCTCCATCCTGAAATTATGCTTAGAATCTCGCAGAAGCTAATGTTCGCTTGATGTCAGTGCACTTAATCAATTGCTTGCTACTTTGCTTGTTATGTGTCATGCGTGGTAGAAAGATTGCTATGCGGCTCGTCACGTGTATGTCATGTGTATCTTGTGTGATTTTCACGTGACTTCTAGCCAATGGAACAGTGCGATTTTCAAATCACAATTTTTGAAAATAAAAAACACCGAAATTGAATAACGAAGCCTATCAGACTGTTTTCATCAACACAGAACTACTTCATAATGGTCCAAGTACGTACACTACCACACCTCACTCTCTACTCATGGGCTTTTACTAACAACCACGTCTTTTCAGTACATTGCTAAACCAGTTCTTAAAGCTGTTCCACATTTCGGTAAACTAAACTTGGGTACCTTAATCTCATATGTTCCAAACTTGGTCTTCTGGGGTGGTGCTTCCACTTTCGGTCTATTGGTCTTCGCTGAGGGTGTCCCAATCTTCCAATCTACCTTCTACCAACCAATCCCATACTTTGGTAAACACTGGGTCAAAACTCTAGATCCTCAAGATTCACCACAATAAATTGACTGTTTTAGACCTTTTATCCTGTTTTATTTTACATTGTTCTGTTTCACAACTACCATTCCATGAGATCCTGTTTATATTGAGTTGTTTGTGCTAGGGTGTCTTTTGTTTTCATGCTCTATCATCGTTATATAGGCTTTTCTCATTGTGTCAAGCTGATGTCCATTTTGAATGAAAAGACGAGTTTGATTTATTTATCGCCAATAAACTAGAAATACAATACACAAGTCCAAACTACTGGGTTTGGGTAATCAATCAACTACACGTTCGTAGAAGTTTTCAAATGATCAAGGACTTCAGATAAGAAAGCTCTATAAGAAACACAATCAACAAACCGTAAACTAATCAAGTAAAGAAAACCACTATGCAAAATACAATAAATCAACCTATAAAAGCTTCAAAATCCCCAACCTATTCTTGGTCTTGTTGTTCATTTTCCTTAGCCTTCTTCGCTTCTTCCTCAATTTTTTTAGCCTCTTCCTTCTTGGACTCTTCCTCTTTTTTAGCCTGATTAGCTGCTTCTTCTGCTTTCTTCTTTTCAGCTTCCTCCGCTTCTTTGGCCTTTTTCTCCCTCTCTTCTTCGATTTTCTTCTGCATCTCTGCTTTTGCTTCTTCTTCTTTCTGTTTAGCTTCAGCTGCTTTCTTTTTAGCATTTTCTTCATCTTCAATCTTCTTCTTCTTATCTTTCTCCATCTCTATCACAATATCTTCATGATAAGTACTTAGATCCAATAAGTCTTGGTTCAACCACAATTTACCCAGGTATTCGTTCTTGTACTCAGTAATGTTGTTGTACTCAATGTATGAACCACGATCCAATGGATCGGTTGAACCACCAACGATATCATAAGCACACCATAGATAACCTTTGCATGGTTTGTTCATTTCCCAACCTCTTGCTGGTTCATTGTTTTTGTTATCAACTCTTCTATCCCCACCTGGAGGAATTAAAACAGCATTGATACGAGCAGGGTTTCTGTAAAAGTTAGCTAACTCATCAACTTCTTTGAAATATTTGCTGAATCTATCTTCTTTCAAATCATTTTCCCATGTGTTGTCAACTTTGCAGAATCTCATACCTGAGTTGATCCATAACAGGGTTTCGTCATCGTCACCACTCAAGTGACCCGGATGAGTTGAACATAATTCATGAGCGATAGTGTTTCTTGGGCGATCTGACATTGGAGTCAGTTCACCAACAGCAACAACGTCGTATTTGTTGAATTCGTAGTTCTCATTACCTGAAACAGATTGTCCTAACCAGAATAATTCTTTATCACCCCAAATTCTCGAACTTGTAGCACTCCAGAAGTTCAGTTGAACTGAAGTCAAGATACCAATGAAATGTGTTGATCTCTTCAAGCCAACCATACCAGCTTCCATGACGTGACGGAATTGATCTTTGATGTAACGGTTGTTCAAAGTGGTGTTGGTGACCTTTGGAATTTCAAATAAGGACTCATCGATAGCACTTGGCATCAATTTCAAGAAGAATTGAGAGTCATGAAGTGAGACTTTTTCAGCATTGAAACGATCTTTGAAGAAGATTGAGTTTGTTCTATGGTATGGACCGGTTTCAAATAGCGTTGAAGGTTTGACTAATGGGATAGAATCTGTATCCATGAGTAACATATCGTCAAAAGAGTTGAATAGATAAGCAATCAATTTGTTGGCGAACCCATTGAAGCTTCCTTGGTACTCTTTTTTGAGACATCTTTTAGCATTCACGAACCAGACCTCTTGTTTTGGGAAGTTGTGAGGAATCTCATCAACAATCTTGTCATACAAGTATTTTGGAACTTTAACGTCTTCAGATCTGGCAACTTCAATGATTCTCTTTTGAACTTCAGGGCTCAGATCACCTTTGTGGACTAATTGAATTGGTAATCTGTTATTTAGCGCTCTCAAGACTCTGATCAAACCGATAAGATCACTTTCATATTTATCAGCAACAGATAGAACAAGGCCTTTACCGTTCAAAGCGGATCTCCAATCATTCAAGAAACATCTAGCGGTGTTTTTTCTTTTGGTAAATTGTGGTTCATCAGCTGGTCCACCAGATTTAGCCTTGACGCTTTCAAGTGAACTCTTCGATGGAGACACGATGTCAGCATCATTGTAACTTTTAGCATCAACGTAATTGGACATTTTTGGAATTCCCAAAACTGTTTCACCATCCCAACGAACAAACTGTGGAAGTTCTCTACTTAACCAAGGAAACAATCTTTGTTCAATGTTGGTACAAAGTTCAAGATTTTCACCTTCTGATAGGCTGTCAAGTCCTTCATCTGAACCTCCCAACCAACTGCTGATATATTTACTAGTGGATGTAGTAGCATCATTCAAATAGCAGCTTCCGAAGACTCTCATGTGAGTGACAGCGTCAATCATGGATTGTTCAGCAAGTAGGGTACCACTAGTGGCTCTTTGGTAGTCTAATTCGAATTCAGCTCTTTTACCATCAGAAGGATCTTCATTGTTGTGTTCCTTCTTGTATTCGTTCACTCTGTCTTTGATGAACTGATCCTTGTTGAAGATACCTTTGTCGTATGCTTTGTTTGTATCCTGGGTAGGATCGGTAAGCTCCCAATCACTATCTATATTATAGAGCTCTTTGAAGTACAGGCCACATTTCTTCTCCAACGAGTACGAAGGGAAGTTCTCAGAGTGTTTCTTCAAAAGGTACTTGTAGTGAGTTGCAACTTGTGAGTTCTTATCGATGACCAAGACCCTACCTACATCAGCTTTTGCGTTTGAGGTACCTAGTAAGAATATCTGGAACACCAGCAGCGTGGCAGCCAGGATGACGACCAGAGGTTTGAGCTTCTGGGTTGTGAAGGGAAGGTAGTTTGTCAGGCTCCGGACAGAGTGACCCAGTCTATTATAGTTGAGTCTGGAGTATGCGACCATGTTTGTGGTGATTAATTGCCTGTGCTGTTGAGTTATTTGATGGAAAGCCAAATTATTATTGGTTTTGCTGATTTCTCGTTATGATCCGGCCAGTTCTCTTATCTGAGTACGTGTTTGTTATGGTTGTAGTTATCGCCAGTTGCAGAGCTCCAGGATGAAGCCTCGCTCTGGTCTTTGAGTGAAAACAAGTGAGGATCGAGCAACAATCTGGTAAGATGTCCAATCTGAGATTATTTTTATCAAGATTTTTTGTCGTTTTCCTTAACGGGCGTGCCTTGTGTAAATCTATCGAAACCAGAGCTGTGAAACGTTGCAGAATTTCAGATTGTCGGCCGCGAATTTGTGTGAAATGGTGCTTCTGCCAGCTTTGGGCGACTAGGGCATGTTCTTTTTGGCGTAAATTCGCGCTGATTGCGAAAACCCGCGAATTCACCCAGCATTGGCTTCTGGGCGTCTTTCAGCCCTGGGCTCTGGACCAAGCCCGAAAGCGAGCACAAATGAATAAGGCAACTCCTACCAGTGATGATTGGCTGGCCGGGTTCACTTGGCTTTGAACGCGTAGAATGGACTGTCAATCAACAACAGTTCATAGTTCCAGAATGCAGAGTTTTGGATATGTGCCACGCTTTCCCCTGAAGATCTTCGTCTTGTTTGCCATACCATGGCCATTGGCCGATTGCCGATGAGCGCAGTGATTGATTCTCTAAATTTGATTCTCTATTTGAATTCTGGTGGTCCATGCTGCACAATGTTGTAATTGTCTATCAAGGAGAATCAAATCGCTGGCGTTCCAAATCCTGGACCTCTTCGGCCGGTGCTAATGGTCATTGCCTTTGCGCGTAGACTCTTGATAGACACCTAGTTTTGTCCACCATATAAATGGGTTTTGGTTTAGTAACACGTCTGTTGTAGAGGTTGTAGTGACTAGCGAGCACCCGCCCACCTCTGATATACGCTCCTTTCAGTCTTTAGAACGCGATCCCTCCCAAGCCTATAGTTCTGTGCGAGTAGCTTACACAGTTAACTGTAACCTGCAACGCCGGGCGATCAGGTACGCAGGCTTACGTTTTTTTTCGCCATTTTTCTCGTTATGCATGTGTGAGCTTGATTGTTGGTTATGTGCCCGCCGATATGGTGCCATATTCGTTCGTCGATACCTTTTATATTCGGAGCTATTTAAGTATAATGAGTGGCCAACTATATTCCTTTAGGATTTATTGTCATAATAGTGTATGTATTTTCCGGTTTACAGAACTTTTGAATTTTTTCAAATTCTGAGTATCTAGAGATCAACTTATAATTTATCCAATACTGGATCCTCATTCTTTTCAAATACAAAATTTCAAAAATCGCGTTTCTTTAGTCATAACTATTTAAAGAGCAACATAGTATTCATCTCGAACGCAATATTAGTATACACTAGTTAGAATGTTAGAGATTCATAATTGCGAGTTTTTGCGTCAATTTTAATATCCATGAAAGTGGTATCAGTACATGCATGTTACGTCAAAATCAATAAATATTATAGGCATCGGCCATCGCATGGAGTCTGAAGCGTCAAGTTAAGTATGTTACTCCAGGAGTCTTTGGGTAAATATCATTAATTGAAATCATAACTAAACACTCAGATCATCATACGAAGATCCATCTAATCTATACATAAGTGCTACTCGTGAACAGCATTAGTTGCTGCGGTCAATTGAGCTTGTTTGACCAAGTTTTGAGGTGCGTCCATGACTGGTAACATCACTTCGATTAATCTGATCTTATCATTTTTATTGAATGCTTCATCATCAGCAAGAGCATTGAACTCACCGATGGTGGAAACTCTAACGGCTTGATAGTCTTTGGCACCAAATGCTGGTAATAGGGCCAAATGGTCCCAACCTTGGATATCGTTATAAGTTGCTTTCTCACCATGAATCAATCTTTCGATAGTGTAACCATCGTTATTCAAGACAAAGATATATGGCTTCAAGCCCCATCTAATCATGGTGGAGATTTCTTGGACTGTCAATTGTAAAGAACCATCACCGACAAACAAGATAACTCTCTTGTCTGGATCAACCTCTTCAGCAGCAGCAACGGCACCTAATGTAGCACCAACGGAATATCCGATAGATCCCCACAGGACTTGAGAAATACCAGTAGTATTAGATGGAAATCTTGATTGGACGATTCCGAATGCTGATGTACCAGTCTCGGTTATGACAATATCACCTTCTCTCAAGAAAGATGAGACTCTGGTCCACAACCACTCTTGTGTTAGTGGAGTATGAGGTGCAGCTGGCGAGTTTGTAAGTTTCAATGAAGGAACAGGATGAACGATGTAGTCTTTAGCAGCTTCTCCAACCACTTTGTTCAAGTTTTGTAGAAGTTTTTTGAATTGAACACCTGGGAAGGTGGCACTCTTGATCTTGATGTAGTCGGAATGGAACTCAACGATGTTCTTGGTCTTATATGAGTAAGAGAATGAACCGGTGTTGAAATCAGACAATAGAGCACCCACACTAAGCACTAGATCGGCTGACTCAACAGCCTCTTTGACATCTGGCTTCGACAAAGTACCAACATAAACACCACCAAATCTTGGATGTTGTTCATCAACAACACCCTTACCCATTGGTGTGACAAAAACTGGGAATTGGGTAGCATTGACCAATTCTTTGGTTTCATCTTTGACATCATGACGAGCTGCACAAGCATCCACCAAGATGATTGGATTTTCAGCCTTCTTGATCAAATCTAAGATAGTTTCAATAGCTTCTTGCTCGGCCTCAGCATCGTTATCTGGAACACTGAGATCAATTGGTGTCTTCAATAGTTCACTCGAAACGGTATCATCAACCAAGTTTGCTGGCAAAGCTAAGTAGACTGGTTTTTGGAAGACATAGGCATCTCTTATGACACGATCGATCTCACTTGGAGCCGAGTTAATATCTTTGATGAAAGCAGTGGTCTGGGAAATGTTTGAAGACATTCTATGGAAGACGGTGAAATCACCGTTACCCAACGTATGATGTAACAGCAATTGCTTGGCTTGGGAAGAGATTGATGGAACACCCACAACGTGGACAACACCGACAGACTCAGAGTAAGATCCTGCAATACCATTCAAGGCTGACAACTCACCAACACCAAAGGTAGTGACCAGAGCTGCTAGTCTTTTAACTCTGGAATACCCATCAGCGGCATAAGCGGCGTTCAACTCATTAGCATTACCTGCCCATCTTAGACCTTCAACTTCATAGATTCTGTCCAATAATGATAGATTGAAGTCACCTGGAAGACCGAAGATGGTATCAACGTCCAATTGTTTTAATCTTTCGAAAAGATAGCGGCCCAGTGTAATTTCAGACATTGTGTGATTTGTAGATTGCTTCGATGTATTTATTATTCACAACTGAAGTGTATGGTTCAAGATGAAGTTGACTGCTGGAAGGAAAAATGGTCCTTTATATATAATTAGTTCTTGAAAGACTCCGAATGATATTTTCTCGTGCCGTATACAAAATAATAATCAATGGAACGATCTCGTGTTACTAATGAAGGTGAATTCCCTCAATTTTGACACCATTTGATGGGTATTTTAGAGCAATGGGTGTGGTTGCCGGAATATTACGTAATATTTTGTGCATAACTGCATAAATAAAATGCATAAATTTTTCCTTCTTGAATAGAACGTCAAGAAACAGGCACTTTTGGGTGAATTGTTGTGAATATCGTAGATCGGCTGAGAATAGCACCTGTTTGAATTGGGAGGGTGGTTCGAGGTGGTGGAACTCATTTAACCTCTTTTGGTATGTGTTGTGTGTGTGTGGTAAAAGTAATATTCTGATGAGCTAAATCAGAATCACATCGACGAAGCAACGCGTGATTATGTTCTCGAGTGCTGTATTTGCCAATAGCGGGACAGCACATGATGAATTGTTTATACGAAGTAGGTATCTTCACATGAATCCTCATGATGAGCTCGTTATGTACATGAGTTTATGTGATACTGTTCTTGTGATACATGTACAAAATACATAGGTACTAGGTGATGCTTTACTTGACACTGCTTGGCTATGCACGAGGCCCCACGAGTCATTCGATATCTGTTCAAGTCTCATTCGAAGTTAACTACGAAGCTAGTTGATGCGCAGTTTTTGTGTCACACCCCCACTACAAACTGTAGAAAACAAGTGGGATGTTTCTAAGCAACATCTATTCGATTCCTGAAGGAAGAGATGCAAATTTCTGAGCGATTATGTCAGCAAATGCGCGATGCTCTCATTGAATTTCACAGAGATATAAAAAAGTGACAGAGCGAGTTACGTGAAAGTTTAAAGGGATAAAAGTACAATTTCTCAGGTTGAAGACTGATCCAGGCACTGAAACTCAACACAAGTAACAGAAACAGATCTTTACTTCGGGGAACCTACTCAATTCTTTAAGCGCTATTACAAGTGGTATTTTCAACAAGATCGACCTGTCAGGAGTACTGGTGCTAGAAAGTATCTCCCTATCAAAACAAGTACGATCCATCCAAACAACGCCTCTACACTCAACGTGAAGTCCCACACACAACTAAAGACTGCTTAGGGGGAATCCTATTTACTCAATTCATACCCATTCTGAACACATTCGATCCTACAACTACAGATCACCCCCTCTTTTATCCTGAGCTACAAGCAGTTCGATTTCACCGAAAAGATGACTGAAGAGCAACCAATTCTAGTAGATCTCAGTGATAGCGACACTGCTATGGTCGATACCGCTGGTAATGACTCAGCGCCATCCTCAACAACGGCGTCTAGTGTCAGTCCAGTCTCCGATCTGAAGAAGAGAAGAGCGCAACCATCATTCTATACCACTTCCAAAGTCGATTTGACCCACGCTTCAGAACAGATCTTACCAGCAATTGATGATGAGGAAATCTTCGAGATAACAAGTTTCACATGGGAGGTTGAGAACTTTCACTCTCTAAATGAGCCGAAATATCGCAGTCCTGTCTTCAATGTCGGTGGTTATGATTGGAACATATTGCTATTTCCAAAAGGAAACTCAAATAACAGCATTGCATTGTACTTGGAACCACTTCCTAAAAAACACAAAGTTGACGAGGATTCTGAAGAGGAGGTTTATGATAATCCTGATTGGTATGTCTGTGCTCAATTCAGTTTGGCTATATCGAATCCTACAAATGATAAGAACTTTCATGTCAGTACATCACATCAAAGATTCAACAAAAATGCAACTGATTGGGGATTCTCCAACTATCTTGAAGTCCAACAACTGAAAAGAAATCGTGGTAACCAAGGTCCCATTTTGGCTGACGATAAAATCAACATTACTGCATTTGTCAAAGTTTTGAAAGATACCACTGGTGTCTTGTGGCATAACTTATTGGACTACGATTCGAAAAAGGAAACAGGATTTGTCGGATTCAACAACCAAGGTGCCACATGCTATTTGAACTCGCTGTTACAGTCTTACTTTTTCACCAAGAGCTTCAGAAAGGCCGTCTATCAAATTCCTACGGAGAACTTAAAGCCTAGTGACAGTGTTCCATTAGCGCTACAAAAGATCTTCTACCAGTTACAAAGATCCGATGAGGCTTTAGACACATCAGAACTAACAAAGTCATTTGGATGGGATACTGGTGATGCTTTCACACAGCACGATGTTCAAGAACTGAACAGAATTTTGATGGACAAACTGGAGACCAGCATGAAAGGTACACCAGTTGAGAACGTCTTGAATAAGACTTTTGTGGGACAAATGAAGAGTTATATTAAGTGTGTCAATGTCGATTATGAATCTTCCAGAATTGAAGATTTCTGGGATATCCAACTGAACGTTAAAGGAATGAGCAACTTAACGGAGTCTTTCCAAAACTACATTGAAGTTGAATTGATGGATGGTGAGAATCAATATGCTGCCCAAGATTTCGGACTTCAAGATGCAAAGAAGGGTGTTGTCTTTGAAGACTTTCCAAAAGTCCTGCACTTGCAACTAAAGAGATTCGAGTATGATTACAACTACGATACTTTGGTGAAGGTCAATGATCGCTATGAGTTCCCACAATCTGTCGATTTGAGTCCTTTCCTAGACCACGAAGACAGTACCAAAGCAATTGGTCCTCACATATATGACCTTCATGGTGTTCTGGTACATGCTGGTGATTTAACAACTGGTCATTATTATACATTGATTAAGCCAGATAAGACCGATAACTGGTATAGATTTGATGATGACAAAGTCTGGAGAGTGACCAAGAAGCAGGTGTTTGAGGAAAACTTTGGTATGGATGCGATTGATCCTACCAAACTGGTCAAGCTGACAAGACAACAGCAACAAAATTATCAACTACGTCGTCATACCAGTGCCTACATGTTGGTTTACATTAAGCGTGATGCGATCGGTGAGGTCTTGGATGAAGTTGATGAAGTAGATGTTCCAAAACACGTTTCTCAGCAGGTCATTGCCGAGATGGAAGAGATTGCCAAGAGACGTAAAGAAATAGAAGAATTACACTTATACTCAACCATCAATTTCTATTCTAGTGATTTGTTCAAAAAGTATCAAGGTTTCGATATGGGAGCGGACAGAAGATCAACAGCTCCAGATCTCTATAGTGATGAGTTCTATCCTGTCAAAATCAAAGCTTTGAAGACAGCTAAGTTGACGGAATTGTTTGAAGACTTGCAGCAAAGCATTCCATTCGATCCGACAACTGCTAGGTTCCATGCCATGAGTTACAGAAGAAACTACACGCTAAGATCAAGTACCGAGATCAAAGATATTGAAAACTTGAAAGTCGAGGATGTTGCCAATTCATCATCTGCTAAAAAATACGGCTATTTCAATATATGGATCGAGCAACCTGAGCTGGAACTATTCACATCGCTTAACAAATCTTTGGAGGAACCAATAACTGAAGTAAGCGGCACAGAAGTGTATGCTGATCCTACAAAACATGTGATATTCTTAAAGTACTTCGATGCTGACTCACAAACACTGAAGGGGCTCACACATGTTCTTCTACGTGAAGATACAGCTCTTGGTACGATCTCTCCTTACATCAAGGAAGCGTTGAAACTTGAAGCGGAGTGCTCTTTGGATTTCTTTGAGGAAATAAACACCGGCTCCATCGAGAAGTTGGATCCAACATCGACGCTATATGAGTCTGAACTGTCCGATGGTGATATCATCACTGTCCAGAAGTCCGAGAGTCTACTCGGAGTGACCAATCCAAACAATCTCTATCCTTTCTACCCGACTGCCGATCAGTTCTATGAATATTTACGTACCAGAATTCATGTCAACATTCAAGCTTTGCAACAACCTTCGAACGACGATGAATACGTTGTCAACAAAGAGGTACTCGCTGAACCATTTGACTTCTGGATATCCACACTTGGTACATTTGAGGAGTTGGTCAAAAGAATTGCCCTTAAGATCAATGAAGATGCCGATCATTTGAGACTTTATGTGAACTACAATGGCTACAGAACATTGCTCAGAGCAGAATCTATTGTTGGTGAATATATTCCAAAAAATTTGCAATCAGCTTTGACACCTCTATTCGAATTTGAGGTTTTAAGTATCTCACTCAGAGAGCTGGAAACCATGAAACTATTGAAAGTCAACTGGTTACCTTCTGGATACAGCCATTATCAAACCTTTGAGTTCTCTATGAAGGAAAATGACACCATTGCTGAACTTGTTGCCAAACTGCAGGCGAAGGTACGCATTTCCGACGATGACGCTAAGTCTGTTATGGTGTGGAGCAATGTTCAGTCCAGATTCTACCAGGTTTTGTTCTCTGATACCAGTGTGAAATCAATTGATGACTCTATTGACGTGTTTGCTGCTGTTCTACCAGAAGAGGGTCAAATCTTGAAAGATCATTATTATTCTCCAGAAGAAGAAGTTTCTAAAATAGCCAACACACCAAGATTTGTTCCAGTGGTACAGTTCTTCAAAGATCCAAGAAAGCTCCATGGTATTTCGTTCTTATTTGCACTGTATCCAGGGGAGAAACTTGATGTTTTGAAAGCTCGTCTTCAGAAGAAGATAGGATTAGGACAGAAGGAGTTCAGCAAAGTCCAATTATGCTTATGGGATCCTCAAGCAAAAGCTCCAGAATACCTAGCCAACAATGATGAGGATGAATTTATTCTCTATGATGAGATCTCAGAAAATGAATTCCTAGCTTTGGATCATCCTGATCGTACCAGTCGCCAAGGTGTCCAACAAAATGCTGGAGTTGGTAATGGTATATCAATCAGATGAATGCTGATTGTGCGATGTTTTGTTTGGGTTATCTGCTCTTGTGTGATGATATAAATGGTGCGCAGATTTTTGCGTTTCAGTTCGATACATTTAAGTTTCGTAGTACTGTGAGGGATGTATGATTAATATTTATGACTTATTTATCGAATTGCTGTTTCATAGACTCGAACTTCTCTTTCCGCAGCTCAGTGCTACTCAGTTTGTTCTGGAAGCCGTCTTCAGCTTCACCCCCAATGACGTTGATAACATGTACCACCAGCTCATGATATCCTTTCGCAAGTCTAGTCTTGTTGACGAACTCTGCACCGGATATAGTTTCCCTACTCACAACTAATGCATCGATGCTCTCAATGTAGGCTGTTGGACCACTTATATCTCTGATAGCAATAGGATTCACAACAAGATCCGGTTTGATGTGTTTCAAGAATTTGACAAGAGTGTGAACACGGTAGTCATACGACTGGAGAAACTCCTTGTACTTTTTTTTTGCCAGTAGTTCCTGATCAGTAACACCCACGATAAGCTCCTTTTTTGTTAAGAAGGCAGCAGCTGTCAGTAAGATCTTATGTCCATCATGGAAATGGTCAAAAGTGCCACCAACTGCACTCACTTCATGGAGCGATTCATCAGACTCATCCTGGATCAGCCCAATCTTCTTGGGGTTGCTAGCAGATCTCTGGACGTTCAGTATCTTCAAGCCTTCTTTATACTCATATTTAAATGCATCAAAGTCCTCATCAGATGACGAAGCCAAAACCAGCACTTCCCACTCTGGGGACTCAATCTCGGTGTAGTGATCATTGAAAAGAACACGGACGTCAATGTTAGTCTTGCGCATCCGCTGTAATATCTCTGTAGCTAGGCAATATATAGCTGACAATATCTGATCGAGTACATTCAGCTTTGTTATCGGAGACATAACGATTATGTCTAATGAGCCATCTTCGACCAATTCAGCCACAGCCTTTTCAATGAGAGTGTCATAAGACTCGATCCCGTGAATATCACCCAGAAGAAGAGCAGCAGATCTATGAATAGCACCCATTACTAGCACTTTCCACCAAGATTGTATGTGATTAGAACAAAAAAGTGTTCAACTATGGCAAATGTGGATTTGCTCATTAGAACATTTTTGGTAGGCGCACAGACATATAGATTTTTTATTAGTACCAAAACAAACCGAGTTTGATGAACAGAAGCGGACAATAAATAGACCAGAACAGCAAGCTGAACTTGCTGAAAGTGCTTGATACTTAGTCTGCTGCTACTATGAGTGATGAAGATCAAGATTTGCCAAGAAATAACACTGTTGATAGCTCATCGGAGGCTCCAAAGCTGATAGATCCAGAAGAAGAGTACAGAAGACTCCAAGAACTGAGGTCTGGTGGTCGTTACGTACCACCAGCCAGACTGAGAGCTTTGCTAGAACAGATCAACTTTCAAAAAGGGTCAAAAGAGAAACAGAAGGTGGAGTGGGAGAAGCTCAAGAAATCAATCAATGGTAGCGTGAATAAAGCGAACTCTGGCAACTTGAAAATAGTTGTTGTTGACTTATTCAAGTTGAATCTGATGAGAGGTCAAGGATTATTCGTGAGAAGTGTAATGAAGGCACAGAGTCAGGCACTCCCTTTCACTGCAGTTTATGCCGCATTGATTGCAGTGCTAAACTCCAAGCTACCATATCTTGGAAATTTACTCATATCAAGACTGGTATTACAATTCAAAAAAGCTTTCAAGAGAAACAACAAAGCCCTATGCATATCGACTACAACATTCCTAGCCCAGCTAGTGAACCAACAGGTAGCCCACGAGATTCTGGTGCTAGAGATTCTATACCTATTACTGAACAACCCTACAGATGACTCGGTTGATATTGCTGTTGGCTTGATGAAAAACCTTGGTCAATTCCTAGGCGATGTTGCTCCAAAGGCCGTTTCAGACCTCTTTGAGAAACTCAGAGAACTTTTACAAGAAGGAAAGCTACAGAAGAGAACACTTTACATGATTGAGACTCTCTTCAATATCAGAAGAGAAGGATATGAAGAATATCCTGTCATACCTGAAGGATTAGATCTAGTTGATGAAGAGGATCAAGTGATACATAATGTGAAACTATCAGATAAGTTGAAAGCACAGGATAACTTGAATGTGTTTCAGTTTGATGAGGATTATGAAGCCAACGAAGAAGAATATAATAAAGTGAAGATTGAAATTTTGGGTGATGACGATAGTGAGGATGAAGACGACGACGAAGATGAAGGAGAAGACGAGAACGAAGATGCAGATGAAGAATATAACAATGATGAGGCTGGCAATATTGTAACCAGAGATGCTGGTGAAGAAGATAACGAAGTCGCCCAAATAAAGATCAGAGACTTGACTGAAACGAATAAAACCAACTTCAGAAAAAACATCTATCTGATCCTGAAGGGAAGTATGTCTCCAGATGAAGCTGTTCACAAACTCCTCAAACTCAGAGTTGGGGTGGAAGATGAAGTGCTGGCAGTAGATACTATCGTGAAAGCTTGCTCACAAGAAACCACGTACTCCAAGTATTACGGTGTTACAGGTGAGAAACTTTGTGGTCAGAGCCGTACTTGGAGCGAAGCATTCAATGAGGTCTTTATGGAAAACTACAACAATACTCACAGACTGGAAGCTAACCCATTAAGAAATGTTTCCAAGTTCTGGGGTCACTTGCTATCCAGCGATGCTTTGGACTGGAAAGCCCTAACACATATCAAGCTTACAGAGCAAGACACATCATCAGCTGGTAGAATATTCATCAAATTCATCTTTCAAGAACTGGTCGAAGAGCTCGGAGTACCGGAACTGGTCAACAGATTATCTGAAGCTGATTACTTGAAGTACTATGAAGGTCTATTCCCAACACAAGACCCAGACCATATGAGATTTTCCATCAATTACTTTACTGCTATCGGATTGGGTGTCTTGACTGAGAACACAAGAGAGGAGTTAAAGAGAATTACAGACGCGCTAGAGGATCGTGGAAGATCCAGATCCAGATCGACATCCAGGTCTTATTCGAGATCTTCTTCATACTCGAGATCGAGATCGGGATCATATTCGAGATCTCGTTCGTACACCAGATCTCCATCAAGAAGGAGAAACTCCAAAACGTCATCGAGAAGCGAATCCAGATTGCCTCGAAGAATCCACTCCAGAACGCCATCCAGGTCACCTAGATCACCAAAGAGAGAATATAACGACAGAAAAAGATCATTGTCTCGTTCCAGATCACCTCAACGTCCAAGAAATGATAGAACTGCTGAGGAAGAGAAAGCACATAAGGGCGAAAGATCATACGGTGGGAGAAGGTACGATGAAAAAAATAACCAACAGCCTTATGAAAATAGAAGACGTGAATATGCAGATAGCTATGGAGGCAGGGGAAGAGGTGGTGCCAGTTATAGGGGAAGAGGTGCCAGTACCAGCTATAGAGGTGTATATAGAGGCCGTGATTGAAATGTGTATAATAAACACACTCTACAATGATTTGAATGGTATCGAGTATAAATTAATATAACTAAAGTATCAAAAAAAGAGGTATAATGATAATCAAAAAAAGGTATAGTTTAAGCAACAGAAAAGAGTTTAAAAAGTAAAGTGATGAAAAAGACTTCATTCACTTTGTAGAACAGAAAAAGGTTCAATCACTTGAAACTTCCAAGAAGATATAAAGATAATAGAAAGAAAACTAGGTTTAATCTCTAAAGCATTTAGTAAATACCCCAGTATTTTTCACAGTTCAATGAACCGTCAGCTTTCCATAAGTCATCGTAAGCGTTGAACAAGATGACAGAGTCAGCAACAGCACTCTTCAAGGAAGAGATAGCAGCGGATTGAGCTTCTGGTGATGCAATGGCTTTACCATAAGTATCACCTTGATGTGGCCATCCAGATTCAGTGACGAAAACGTTCTTGTTACCACCACAAGCAGACCAGACTCTTTGGATTTGTAGCAATAACCATTCACCAGCATCGGCAGCTTCAGTGTTGTAATCGAAGTAGGCGTGGGCGTTGATGGCAATGTAATCAGAGATGTCACATAAACCTGGGTTGTTGATGGTAGCGATGTGGGTATCAACTGAAACAACTGGACCAGAGTAACCAGCAGCAGTCAAAGCAGATCTACCAGTTTCGACGTAAGAAGCGATTTGAGCAACAGTAGCAGAACCAGCGTTGACCAATTCGTTACCAATGGAGACGGTGTAAACATCATCCCATGAACCGTAAGATTCAATGGCAGCAGCCATTTGGGAGATACCAGCTTCAATGGCATCGACAAAGAAGATACCTAAGAATAGTTTCTGACCATCAGCTTTGGCTTGCAAGACGTTTTCAACTTGAGTACAGTCAACACCATATAATCTGATGATATCATAACCAGATAGTTTAGCAACATCAGATTGGACTTCAGCCAAAGATTTACAGTTACCGGAAGCAGTGTATGGAGAGTAGGTGATACCTTTTCCATGTGGACTGAAAGTAGAAGCAGAAGTAGAAGCAGCAGCAGTACTTGAGGTTGAAGTGGAGGTTTTTGATTCAGCTTTTGGAGTGGTTGAAGTTGAGGTGGTGGTTGGTTCAACAGCAACGGTTGGCTCAGCAGTGGCAGAGGTGGAGGTGGTGTCAGCGATGACTTGACCTTCTCTTGAGACGGTGGTACTCAAGGAGGTAGTAGAAGCCAAAGCAGTGTTAACGGTAGACCAGGTGTAGGTGGTAGATTCACCTTCAATGACTTGAGGAGCACCGGCGGTAACGATAACGGTTTGAGTTTGGGTGACAACAACAACATCTCTCTTGTGCATGTTGTGGACGTGTTGGGCGGCTGGGGCAGCAATGGCACCCATCATGGAGGCAGCAGCAACGGTGCTGGAGACTAATTTGTTGAAAAGCATAGCAAAGTTTCTAAAGGAGTGAGTGGCTTTTGTTTGTTTGGGCTAAAAGAGCGTAGAAGTGTTGGGAATGTAAACAAAAGGGCGACAGCTGAATAAAAAGTAGAGTGTACTCTGTGTAAAGGAAGGAACAGTAGTCGGTTTCTAAGAGATTCTCTTTATTCAATAGCGATAGCTGGTAAAAGGAAAAAAGTAGAGGTAAAAGTACAAGTGAGGAAACAAATTTTTTGGGAAGTGGGAATTGGAAACGGAACTGTTGATGTGGAAAATTTTGTTGTTTACTTTCGCGCCCTCTTGTCGGCCTAAAAGGGACTAGATTTAGATCCACACAAGGCCCACATTCCTTTCGGGCAGTACAAAAGCCGTATTTTTCGTGGTCTGAAAAACACCAGATTCGGAAATTGGTAAACAGCGCTGCTCACCACGAGGCTCTGAGACCCTGCCCAGTCCTTTCTACGCTCTAAATTCTGTTTTCGTACAGACCGATAAAGTCTAAACCAAACTCTTAGCCATGTTTCAAGTGCAATCTGGGCTTCATCAGCCCATAAGCCATTAATTTACACCCAAAAGCTTGTTGGCTCAATAGACTGCGATAGAGCCGAGACTCGAAAAAGAGCATTAGTGTCGTTCGAACCTTTGTTGGATCTGTTGGTTGCTTAGATACACAGCTCTGCTCATCTGGCAAGTAGCATCCCACGCTCTTGACCGTTGTTTACTTTTTTCTTTCACTTAAAAGCAATTTAAGCGAGGCCTTCCAAGATTTTGTGAGACTTTTGTTTCAGAAAAATGAAAAATCCCCAAAAGCGTTCAAAATGTAAACAAATCACACACCGGCTAAGCTACGTGTCCACTATCCTCGCAACGCTTGAGATGGTGGTGTCAGTATTGATTTATACAAACCCTAACTGCAAGCATGTCTCTCATGATTCACACACACCTCCGTTCATTTTTAAAGTCTTATTTGTACCATGTAGCTCATTTTTCAAGCATTAGATCTGAAGCTTAGATCTGAGAGCGTTGATTGGTCAGAAATAACAGGCCAAAACACAGGAACTGCAAGAGAGGATGCGGCCTCTACCAAATAGCGGACTGCCCCTACCACTAGAAGATCTTTTTTTTGCCCTGATCAGTTTGTCTTTTCGCGACATTCGCGAATCGCGAATTTTCATCAACTTGGTACCATTTGTAAACAAAGAACCAAAGTAAGTGTCAAATAATTCTGTGACACAAAAACGAATTACACAGAATTTTTTTGAAGTTCGCATTATGCAAAGCGCACTTAGCCATGTTTACAAAAGAACTTAGGCTCGCTACTTGTACCGCTCGCTGAGACATGGCAAGAAAGAAGAAGACCGCCCAATCAACCAATGAACTCGATGACTGTCCACTCCCCAAAACTGCTGAGTTTGGCGATGATCTTGTGATCAATGAGGCGGCTGACCTTCCATCACCATCAGAAGAGCATGCGGATATGGACTTTTATAATGTTCCAACTGCTAGATTTTCAGAAGAAGAAGAGCAACAGCAAACAGGTGCTTTCATGATGACACCTCAACACATCAACGATGCAACTGATCTAAAGTCTTTGGGTCCTTATCCGTGCTGGCTTGACTGCGTTCCAATCAGTCAAGGTGACATCCACTCTGTTTTAGAGAATTTGATGAAGAAGTTTGGCTTTCAGAAATCTTCTCTAGACAACATCTTTGACCATCTTTTAACCCAATTGGACTCGAGAGCGAGTAGAGTCTCACCGGTGGTTGCTTTGACTTCGTTACATGCCTCTTATATTGGTGGTGATAACTCAAACTACAAGAAATGGTTTTTTGCCGCTCAGTTCGACTTGGATGAAGATCTGGGATTTGCAGTTATGAAACTTCATGGCAAAGGCAATAAGAGAAACAAGAAGATTGCTAAAATGAAGAAGATAGATATCGAAGAGCAATACAGGAAATACAAGGAAAGCGAAGAGACTTTTGCTGAAAACTCAATGAAGCATGTGTTGACATCTGATCAACTTGAACGATCATTCAACTATGAGGTTGCTGACTACAAATGGAAACAGAAGATGCACGCCTTGACTCCCACGGAAATGATCGAACAGATAGGGCTATATTTGTTGATATGGGGAGAAGCCAATCAAGTCAGATTTTTACCGGAATGTGTCTGCTTTATTTATAAGTGTGCTTACGACTACTACATTTCAGACGAAACAAGATTGAGCACGGTTCTTCTTCCCGAGTATCATTTTTTAAATAACGTGATAACCCCAATCTACAGATTCTTGAGAGGTCAGATGTATGACGTGGATGTGGCTGGTGAGTTTACCAAGAAAGAAGTTGATCACAAGATGGTGATAGGATATGATGATGTCAATCAACTATTTTGGTACCCAGAAGGTATCGAGCGTATTAGATTGAAAAGCTCGAAAACACGGCTTGTTGACTTACCCTTGCAAGAGAGATACGAGAAGTTGGCGGAAGTGGATTGGGATAAAGCTTTCTATAAAACCTTTCGAGAGAGAAGAACATGGTTTCACGTTGCCACGAACTTCAATAGAGTTTGGATCATACATTTATGCTCCTTTTGGTTTTTCACGAGCTTCAACTCTCCTACGTTATATACTTTGCACTATGATCAGCTACTTGACAACCAGCCCACGCTTCAGTCAAGACTACTCTCCATGTGTTTTGGAGGCACCGTGGCGTGCGTGATTCAAATCGTCGCCACCTTTGCAGAACTCACTTTTGTTCCAAGGAAATGGCCAGGTGCTCAACACTTGTCGTCTCGATTGTTTGCGTTGCTGATAATCACTGCAATAAATTTTGTTCTCCCGGTTTACATCTTTGCTCGCTTTGGGCTCGAGACTCATTCACATCTCGCAGTCGCTATTTCAATTGTTCAGCTAGTTATTGCCTTTATCACTGTCATATTCTTCGCAGTTCGACCTTTAGGTGCTCTTTTTGGTAAGTACTTCAAATCAAAAAAGTCTAGAAGATATGCAAGCTCAAGAACTTTCACAGCGTCTTTTCCTCCGTTAAGTGTTCGGAATCGTGCTATCTCAATCACCCTTTGGATTATCATCTTTGGTGCAAAGTTTACCGAATCTTATTTTTTTTTGACATTGTCGATCAGGGATCCCATCAGAAATCTTTCCATCATGCGGATGACTAGGTGCGTTGGCGATAGATTTCTTGGAGCTCTTCTTTGTGAGCAACAAGCACGAATTACATTGTCCTTGATATACCTTACGGACTTGGTGCTTTTCTTCCTCGATACATATCTTTGGTATATCCTCATCAACTGCTTTTTCTCAGTGGTTTTGTCGTTTACGATTGGTATTTCACTTCTTTCACCATGGAGAAATGTCTACTCTCGTTTACCAAAGAGGATTTACTCAAAGGTGCTTGCCATCAGAGAGATGGAAATCAAATACAAACCAAAGATTCTCGTCTCACAGGTCTGGAATGCTATCATTATATCAATGTACAGGGAACATCTTTTACCGCTTGAAATGGTCCACAAGTTGTTGTACCAACAAGTTGCATCTGATATTGACGACAAAAAAACTCTTCGTTCTCCCATATTCTTCGTGTCAAATGATGATAACACCTATGATCAAAGTGATTTCTTCCCTGCAAATTCAGAAGCTCAGAGAAGGATTTCATTCTTCGCCCAGTCTCTTGCAACCCCGTTACCTGAGCCTATGGCAGTTGAAAGCATGCCGGTATTCACGGTATTGGTCCCTCATTATAAGGAGAAGATAATTCTACCCCTAAGGGAAATCATTAGAGAGGATGACTTCAACAGCAGGATCACGCTATTGGAATACTTGAAGCAGCTTTATCCTACTGAATGGGATTGTTTTGTCAGAGACACCAAGAATATTGCTGTTGAGAGTGGTCTACTATCCCCAGTTACGAAGAGATACGATACATCGAAGAAAAAAGCCGTCCAGTCTTCCGATAGTTCACCTCGAAGTCCTGAAAGCGAAGCACTGTCTTCACGACCGTCTACTATGTATGACCCGGTGTTCTTGGAAAATGAGTCTACGGAAAACTCTGCCGACCATGAGATACTTCAGGGCCGTATCAATGATCTTGCGTTCTACAGCGTGGGATTCAAGTCTTCTAATCCTGAATTTACATTGAGAACGAGAATATGGGCGTCGTTGAGAACTCAAACACTATACCGTACTGCTTCAGGGTTCAATAACTACAACAGAGCGTTGAAGTTGTTATACAGGATAGAGAATCCTGGTATTGTTCAGTACCATTTTGATAACATGGATGGTCTCGAGGATGACCTTGATGCTATGGCTCATAGAAAGTGCAAGATCGTTATCGCAATGCAAAGGTACGCAGAATTTGACTCTGAAGAGATGGCCGATACCAATTGTTTACTCAGTGCGTTCCCCGACACAAGAATTTCCTATCTAGAAACGGAAGAAGACCCACGAAATCCCTCTGGTGAGAAGTTCTATTACTCAACATTGATTGATGGTTTTTGTGATCTTGATGATTGTGGTCGAAGAATTCCTAAATTCAGAGTCAGACTATCAGGTAACCCAATCTTGGGCGATGGAAAATCAGACAATCAAAATCATTCCTTGATATTCTACCGTGGAGAATACATCCAGGTGGTTGATGCTAATCAAGACAACTATCTTGAAGAATGCATCAAGATCAGAGCTATTTTGTCCGAATTTGAAGAAATCGATTTAGACACACGTCCTCCATATGTCGCTGGTGTTGACTCTACTTCTATACCAGCCCCTGTTGCTATTGTTGGAGCAAGGGAGTATATCTTTTCTGAGAACATCGGGGTTCTTGGAGACGTTGCAGCTGGTAAAGAGCAAACGTTCGGTACCTTGTTTGCTAGAACACTTGCGGAGATTGGTGGTAAACTTCATTATGGCCATCCTGATTTTTTGAACGCTATATTTATGACCACAAGAGGTGGAATATCAAAGGCTCAAAAGGGGTTGCATTTGAATGAAGATATTTATGCTGGAATGAATGCTGTGTTGAGAGGTGGTAGGATCAAACATTGTGACTATTACCAGTGTGGAAAAGGACGTGATCTCGGATTTGGATCCATTTTGAACTTCACAACTAAGATTGGTGCAGGTATGGGAGAACAGATACTATCAAGAGAGTATTACTACTTGGGTACCCAGCTACCATTGGACAGATTCTTATCCTTTTACTACGCTCATCCTGGATTTCACATCAACAACCTTTTCATCACTCTATCTGTTCAAATGTTTATGGTGGTATTGGTGAACCTGGGTTCTTTGGCTCATGAGTCAATAATCTGCAAATACAACAAAGATATCCCATTTACAGATCTTCAAAGACCGATTGGCTGTTACAACCTTCAGCCAGTGTTGAACTGGGTCACTATATTTGTCTTTTCCGTCTTCATTGTCTTCTTCATCTCCTTTGTTCCTTTGGTGGTTCAGGAACTAACTGAAAGAGGAGCATGGAAAGCTGTTTCGAGATTCTTTTTTCATCTCATTTCCTGGTCTCCGTTGTTTGAGGTTTTTGTCTGTCAGATCTACTCCAATGCATTGATAAGTGATGTGACATTTGGTGGTGCCAAATACATCGCTACTGGACGAGGATTTGCAGTATCTAGAAACTCCTTTTCTTACCTTTATTCAAAGTTTGCAGCCCTTTCGATATATTCTGGAGCAAAGCTTTTTCTTATGTTGCTATTTGCAACTTGCACCATTTGGCAGCCCGCTCTATTATGGTTTTGGGTGACACTTGTTTCAATGTGCTTCGCTCCATTCATCTTCAATCCTCATCAGTTCTCATTCAACGACTTCTTCTTAGACTATAGAGACTATATAAGGTGGCTAGGAAGAGGTAATGTGAAATGGCACAAGAATTCATGGACAGGAATGGTTAAGCAAGCCAGAGTTAGATATACAGGATATAAGAGAGTGAGATTCGGACTCGTTTCTGAAACAGGCTTACCTGATACCAGAAAATCTTCAGCATTCGATACTGTTCTTACTGAAATACTGATACCTTTTGTCAAGGCGGTGTTTCTTTTTTTTCGCCTATACTTTCATCAACGCCCAAAATGGCGTGGCACGAGTGAAACCTACCAATGCAGTTTTGAGACTCATTATTCTAACATTCTTTCCTTTGGCTGCCAATATGGTATCACTTCTACTTTTGTTTCCTGTCTCTTGTTTTGCAGGGCCGATATTCAGTTGTTGTTTCTGTTATAAGGATAAGGGTTTTGGGAATGTTATTGCAACCATTGCACACCTGAATTCCGTGATCATACACGCCATCACGTTTGAGCTTGTATGGTTCTTAGAGGGCTGGAACTTTGCCCGAACCTTAGTTTGCCTTTTATGTATCATTAGCAACCAGGATGTGATATTCAAATCAACAACAATATTGTTACTTTCAAGAGAACATAAGCATGACAGAATCAATAATTCTTGGTGGTCGGGAAATTGGTATAGGAAGTCAGTGGGATGGGGATTCTTCTCGCAACCTATGAGAGAGCTGATTGTCAAAGTGATGGAGATGACAATATTTGCTGTTGATTTCACGTTGGGGCATTGTCTATTCTTTCTCCAAACACCCTTTGTTTTGATCCCTTTCTTTGATAGATGGCACACGATGATTCTATTTTGGTTGAAACCAAGCGAGCAGTTCAGATCACGCATTTTGTCCAAAAGCAAGCTAAGAAGGAGAAGGATCAGAGTGGTCAAGTATATCATACTTTACATTGTTATTCTGTGTGCATTCTTAGCGTTTATCCTTGTTCCGATTTTCACACATAGATTCATTCCGAGTGATGTAGGAGATCATTTGGCTGGTACTATTGGAGAAGGGTTGATTCAGCCAAGTCATCAGGACAATGATGACACTGGGAAAAAAGCTCCTTCATATATTGTTGTTACTACTGGCACGCTTCCCCCAATTTCTACTGTATTCTGGTGAATTGTATAATCGACCATAATGTGTCTATAGAGTTGAGTTGTCAAAGTATATGGCTTCGTGGCCGTCTAATTCACAATTGGATCCGCATTCATAGTACTTTGTAATTCGAATTTCCCCAGACTTCTTTGATCGGTGATTTAGCGTCTGTCGTTAATCATTAGTGCTTGACGCGATTTATCGGCGGACCCAATGCGATCAAATAATGCTATTTTTGGCATAATCACTGCGGTATTTTCGCAACAGGAATGCAACGAAGAGCGTAAAGACGACCTATTTTGGAAAGAAAATGCCCGAACTGCCAAAAAATTTTCGCCGTGTTTACAGCTTCGCGATTTTCACATTTTTGATACCAATAGCAAATTGTCAATAAAAACTGAAATTTAGCGCGTTTCTCTGAGAGATATTCAAAGCCCAAGGATTGTTGAAGAAAAGTCACACACACCACACACCGTGATTTCTTGTCCTCTTGGAAATAGCTTAGTAAAGGAGGCTGTGGTTCTTGGTGATGAGAGTTACATTTCAACAAAACTTTGTAGTGCCTTCCCTAATGAAGTGATGTAGTTGCAACTGTTGTCTTTTAGTGTAGTTCGTTGTTGATATTTCGACATTTCGCCAAAATCTGGCTCAATATCGCTACTGGCATGATCTGTAATGCGCAAAATGGGCTCAATCGGGTAAGCTATGTTTTCGAATTTGGGCCTTTCAGTGGTGCCCTTTGCATAACTGCGCCTAAAATTGGCGAAAACGTGTCTCTATTCGGGCGGCTCGTGCATGATTTTCAACGCTCCAAATCAAAACAAAAAGCCAAAAAAAAAAAAAAAAAAACCACAACAGCGGCCTGTATCGCCAAATTCTCGAGGAAGGTAAAAATTCAAAACAAACGAGATTTCTGATCCTTTTAAAACAGGATTTTCCCACCTTTCGTTCAATTCTTCGTGTCATCTCCGGTTCGAATCATTTGATAATGTTACTGAAGAATTTGAGTTTAGTCGCTGCTGCGCTAGTCAACTTGAAAGCTGTTACAGCTGATGAATTACCACCAATCGAAATCGTTGGTAACAAATTCTTCTACTCCAACAATGGATCCCAATTCTATATGAAAGGTATTGCTTACCAACAGGATACTGCCAACATCACCGAAGGTGAAAGTTTTGTTGATCCTCTAGCTGATCCAAAAGCTTGTGAAAGAGATATCAAATACTTGTCCGAAATTGCAACCAACACTATCCGTGTTTACGCTTTGAACGAATCCCAAGATCATACTTCATGTTTACAACAACTACAAGATGCCGGTATCTATGTTATTGCAGATTTATCTGAACCAGGTTTATCCATTATTAGAACAGAACCAACTTGGACCGTTGATTTATACAACCGTTATACCACTATTGTTGATGAATTCCAAAACTATACCAACATCTTAGGTTTCTTCGCAGGTAATGAAGTCACCAACGATAACACCAACACCGATGCTTCTGCTTTTGTCAAAGCTGCCGTTAGAGATACCAAAAAATACATTGCTGACCAAGGTTACAGAACCATCCCAGTTGGTTACTCATCAAATGATGATGCTCCTACTCGTGTTGCCATTGCTGATTACTTCGCTTGTGGTTCTTTGGAAGAAAGAGCTGATTTCTACGGTATCAACATGTACGAATGGTGTGGTGATTCTTCATTTGAAGAATCTGGTTATCAAGACAGAACTGAAGAATTCAAAAATTTGACTATTCCAGTTTTCTTTTCTGAATATGGTTGTAATGAAGTTTCCCCAAGAGAGTTCACTGAAGTTGCTGCTCTTTACTCTGATGATATGACTGATGTTTGGTCTGGTGGTATTGTTTACATGTATTTCGAAGAAGCCAACAACTACGGTTTAGTTCATCTTGAAGATGGTGTTATTACCACTCTTGATGATTTCTCTTATTACAAGACTGAAATTTTAAAAATCAGTCCAACTTTCGCTCACAGTTCCGACCAAACAATGTCTACTGCTGAGTTAAGTTGTCCTACCCAATTTTCAGACTGGAAAGCTTCAACTACTTTACCACCGACTCCAGATGAAGCTTTATGTTCATGTCTACATGATTCTTTAGAATGTGTTGTTGCCGATGATGTTGACGAGGATGACTACGAAGATATCTTCTCATATGTCTGTGGTGCCATCGACTGTGGTGGTATCAATGTTAACGGTACCACTGGTGAGTATGGTGCTTACTCCTTCTGTTCAGCCAAGGAACAATTGTCCTTTGTCTTGAACCTTTACTATTTGGACCAAGGTTCAACTTCAAGAGCTTGTGACTTTGACGGTCAAGCTCTCATTCAAGAAGGTAGCACTGCCTCCACCTGTTCTTCAGCCATTGAAGCTGCCGGTGTTTCAGGTATGGGAACCATCACTGGTGCTGTCTCAGCCACTGCTTCCAGAGGTTCTGCATCTACCGGTACCGCTTCTGATGATTCTTCATCAAGTGGTACTGCTTCTTCTTCCTCAACTTCAACTGGATCAAGTTCTGGTGCTGCTAATGTTCAAGCTCCAACCGTTCCAATGTTGTTCACCTCAATTGTTTCTTTGATTGCTATTGGTGGTGCTTCCTTGTTGTTGATCTAAGGTTTGTGTGACACTTCACTAAATATAGATATGTTTTTATTATGGACAGTATGTGTAAGCTAACATTCTTGCCAATACATTTATATCAATGTAATGTAGTTTTGACAAGGAAAGATTCAAAGAATGACGAAACAGTGGATTTATATACAACTGGGTTGGTGGAATGTGATGTGAAATTGATACGAAGTGTGCCTGTGTATTCAAGTAAGGTTGAGTGTTGATCTGTTGACAGCCTTATTACAGCCCTACCATTTCGGGTAAGAAGGTACCTCGAGTGAGCAATAGACTTTGTAAACTTGCTCTGATTCTTTTCTTTTGTTGATCGAATCAGGAACAAATCGAAATCACGGCTATCTAATTGTGCGTGCGATGACATCTGATCTCTCCAATTTGATTCTGGATGTAGATGTTACTAAAATAGAACTGTTAAACGCCTTGTTATGAAGAAATGTAAAATACTTATAAACACCACTAATAAAGCACATAATCAAACACGCAAACAACTACTGAATTGAATAAGCATCAACTAAATGAACGAACCTCCGCTTTTCTTGTCTTAGCCGTTGTTTCTTGTTTCTTGGTGCCATGAAAATTACCGTTTTCAGAACATGTCTCTTTGTTTCTAGAACTGGGCGTTTTCCCTATGTGCGTCTACCGTGGAATTGGCACTACGATCACCACAACACTAATACGTAATTGAACCTTAACTACCTCCACGATTCTCATTCCACGTAAATCAGATGCCCAACAAGTGAAACGACTCTGATCTAATTTTATCACGCGTGTCGAACTGTACAGCCTCTTTTGATCCTTTCGAGAACTGTTTCAGACGCGCTCTTTGTTTACTGTTTAGTAGCCCACTTTATATACATTTGGACTTTCCACATATTCAACTTCGTCCAGCAACGCCAGTAGTTCTTAACCCACTACGTCGCTCATTTAATACACTATCGCTTCCCATCATGAGACTAGCCTCCTTCGCATTGAGCTCTCTAGCTCTGATCTCCTCGGTCCTCGCTAACGCTGACACAGAAGGTACCGATGCTGATATCTCATCCATTGAGATCGTTGGTAACAAGTTCTTCTACTCCAACAACGGGTCCCAGTTCTACATGAAAGGTATTGCCTACCAACAGGACACCGCAAATAGTACTGATGACACTTTTGTTGATCCATTGGCTGATTCAAGCAAATGTGAGAGAGACTTGCCATATTTATTGGAACTACATACAAATGTTCTGAGAGTCTACGCCGTGAACACCACTGTGTCTCACAAAGATTGTATGGACCTGTTTGCTGAAAATGGGATCTACATCATTGCTGACTTGTCTGAACCTTCTTTATCGATCAACCGTGACTCTCCAGAATGGAATTTAGAGCTATACCAACGTTATACTGATGTTGTTGATTCTCTATCAAACTATACCAATGTCTTGGGTTTCTTTGCTGGTAATGAAGTCGCCAATGAGGCCTCAAATACTGAGGCTTCTGCCTTCGTCAAAGCTGCCCTTAGAGACACAAAGAAATACATTTCTGATCAAGGTTATAGATCAATTCCTGTCGGTTATTCATCAAATGATGATTCTGCTACTCGTGTTGCCATGGCAGATTACTTTGCTTGTGGTGATTCAGACGTTAAAGCTGACTTCTACGGTATCAACATGTACGAATGGTGTGGTGATTCCACTTTCTCAGAATCTGGTTATAAAGATAGAACAGCTGAGTTTAAAAACTTGACCATCCCTGTCTTCTTTTCTGAATACGGTTGTAACGAAGTAACTCCAAGAGAATTTACTGAAGTTGCAGCTTTATATTCCGATGACATGACTGATGTCTGGTCTGGTGGTATTGTCTACATGTACTTTGAAGAGGCCAACAACTATGGTTTAGTTAGTGTGGATGGTGATTCTGTATCCACTCTGGATGACTTCAACAACTTGAAATCCGAACTAGCCAAAATCGATCCATCAATTGCTACTTCTGGTGACGCTACCACCACTTCATTGGAATGTCCTTCTGAAGCATCATACTGGAGAGCCTCAACTGACTTACCACCAACTCCAGATGAAGACGTGTGTGATTGTTTGGATAAAACCTTGAGTTGTGTTGTTTCAGATGATGTTGACTCTGATGACTATGGTGATCTATACGGTACCATTTGTGGTATTATTGACTGTTCCGATATCAGTGCTAACGGTACTACTGGTGAATATGGTGCTTACTCTTACTGTAAAGATAAGTCCAAATTGTCATACCTCTTGAACAAATACTACGAGGACAATGGATCAAACGAGTCTGATTGTTCCTTTGATGGTTCTGCCTCATTGGGAAGTGCCTCTGATGTCTCATCTTGTACTGCTGTCTTATCTGCAGCCAGCGCTGGTGCTACATCTGGTTCAGGATCAGGCTCATCAAATGAGGATGGTGATTCCTCTGATAGCTCCACACAATCTGGTTCTGGTTCATCTGGATCAAGCACTGCTTCATCTTCAAGCTCATCAACTGGTGAAAGTGGAGCTGCTGCCATTGCTAAGCCATTCGTTGATGCCTCTACTTTGGTCTTGTTAGCCACTGCTGCTACCTTCTTCTTTGGCGGTGTCGGGTTGGCTGTCTATTAGATACCCTCTCATGATATAGAAAGACCTTTCTTTGGATACACTGCGTGTTCTCAAAATGTTATGTTTATTACCGATTTAGTTCGAGTTGTACTGCTACATGTAATATGTTCAAGTCTAGATATGCATGTAATAAACTAGTTTGTGATCATAAAAATCTCATTCAATGCTTTGGCGTCCATCGTGGCTGCTCTCTTCTGTCTAATCCATCTGGACCTCACGCTCAGTCTTGATGCGACTGCAGGACTTTCGGATCTAGCTTCATTTGGTTTCAGCATGCTTTCACGAGTGACATCTTCTTTATCTTTCTTCTCTTTCTTACTCTTCTTCTCTTTCTTCTCTTTCTTCTCTTTCTTTTCTTTCTTCTCTTTCTTCTCTTTCTTTTCTTTCTTATCAGATTTGTCCTTCTTAGTCTTCTTATCTTTAGAGGATCTCTTCTCTTTATTCTCTTTCTTCTCCTTCTTTTCTTTCTTCTTCTCCTTCTTCGATTTCTTCTTTGGTACATCAGAATCATTATCACTAGATGAGCTTTCATCGTCTTCTTCAACATTTCTCTTTCTCTTCTTCTCAGATTTTGCTATGAGCTGTTTAGCTTCTTTATCCCATGTGCTTCTCAATGTATCACCTCTCACAAACTGCATTCCCCATTTCCCATTTATTATATTATCTTTTCTCTGTATGTCTAATTCCTTACTGATTTCATCTTCTTTACCATTCAATCTTCCCAAAATTCTCTGGAAGACGTCCAATCCAGAACATTCTCCACTATCAAACTCATCTTTCTTCTGTTTCTTCGAAAGTTTGGCACCCAGTCCAACATTATCGTCTTTCACTTGGACTCTAACATGTGTAGTCATAGCATGAGACACTAGACCTAGCCCACTACCTGGTTTCCAGCCCAGCTTCTCAAGGTATTGATGTCCGAATCTGTCGGTATCGTTTGCCCATTTCGTGTTTCTCGGATCGAAACCGAATCTTTGCTTCACTTTCGTCCCAGCTAGTCCCATTATGCTTCAAATAAACAGCTGTTCTATCAAGTTTCAATCAAAAACGTCTATACAAATTAAAAGTTTTTTTGTGTGAAGATTTTTTTTTCTTTTTTAAGCGATGAGATAAAAACAAAAATTATTACATAATCAAAGGTTAAGTACCTAGTAAGTAGTTCTGAACAATGAACGCAGATGTATTAATGACAATTTGTATGTAGAAGTGATCACGCGAACCAGGCCTGGATGATTGGCTGGCACTCAGCTGGGTAGCTTTGCAACAAGGCAACGGCGTCTGCCTGTGGAATTTGACTCAAGAGTTTCTGGGTGGAAGCAACAACAGCCTCGGCAGTCTTTCCCTGAATGGATTTGAACACTAGAGCTTGTACAACATCATTGACGACCTGTTGTAAGTTGGAGCTAATGGATGGGTGGGAAGACTCTATTAGATGCGCCAAGAATCTATAAGCGTATGGTGCAGCTTCGGTATCTTGTGTGATTGGTAATGTCTTGATCCAGCTTTCAACAACAGCATTGTAGTTTGGGATTCTTTCTCCTAGTGCATGTAAGATCTTAGCAATGGCAGTTGAGGCGTTCTCAGTAGCCGTGAGGTTATCAGCAGATCTAGCATCTGGGATTTGGGTGGCTTTGAATAATGGTTCTAAGGCAGCCAATGCAAATTCACCATAAGCATTGTGTGCATATTGGACAGCAACACCAACGGAATAAGCAGCGGCTTGACGGATTGTACTGCTTGGACTAGACAGTGATTCACCAATTGGGCTGAGGAATAACTCTTGGAAAACACTAGATTGTTCACCGGTGGTTTCAATTATATCAGAAGCAACACATAGACCGAATAGTCTAGCAGTGACGTTATTATCATTGATGAATGCTGCAACGGTTGGGATCAATGTTTGGAATGGCTGTAGGAAGTTGGCTCTGGTAGATTTGAAAACTGTTGCAATAACTTTGTTAATCTCATCACTCAATTCTTCATCAGTGTAATCACTATCATCTTCATCAAGTTCTTCATTGTATTCATCATCTTGACCTTCGCGATCTTTCAAACGTTCATATAGGTCATCCAAGTTGGTCTTCACGTTGGTGGCAAATGCCTCCATTTGTGTTTGAGATAAGGCATTTTCACCAACAACGTTAATACATTCGGACAAGGCATTGTAGTAGATAAATAACAAGTCAATAGCTGGTTCACTTCCGATAGCTTTTATCAGTTTATCAGCAATCAATTGCCATAGCTCTAAAGTCTGTAGCGATTTATCACCGGTAGCAGCCTTTGCGGTAAGTAACAATGGAGATAACGAGCTAGCAGCAGCTCTACGAACATCATCGTGTAGGTAGAAGTCCAAAGCTGGTAGTATGATAGAAACGATGATCTCCTTGGTGTATGGGAAGAAATCACCTTTCAGGATATCAGCATACCCACTGATCAGATCAATGGCAGCAGCTTTGTCATCAAGAAGGGCAGTGTGAACAGCAATGTGTTTACCTGAGAGTTGAATAACATCCCAGTCCTCATTTTGATTGAACTCTTCAGCTTCATCTTCTTCCAATAAACTGATATCTTGAGAGGCTTTAGCAGCTTCCAACAAAGGTGGTAGAACATTTGGTAACAATGGTAAAAATTGTCTTCCGATAACACGAGCAATTCTACTCCAACCTTGTTCTAAATAAGGCTTGACTGGATCATCTTCCTTTAGACCAGATTGTTGAATAGCACCGAACAATTGGACGATTTCTTGACTATGAGGAGCGAATTTCTCAGCTCCAACGGCAGAAGCGATCAAAGTTGAACATTCGATACATTTAGCCTTTAACAATCTGTTTTCATCACCCATCTCAGTTTGTAGAACACCGATCAATAATGGCATCAAAGTATCGTAATATTTGATGAATTTTTGTTCGGCTGCATCAGCAACAATAGCAATGGTGGTCAAAACTTGTTCTTGAACGTAACGTTTTGGACTTCTTAACAAAACTAATAGGTTTGATAACAGATCATCCAAGTATGGTTCAAGAACTTCCTTGCTAGCATTCTCAGAAAAGTTAACTAGAGCAGCAGCAGCATGAGCTTGGACTCTTGGAACAGATTGGTTAGTCAATTTGGAAACCAAAGCTGGTACAATACGGTCACCTGAAGTTCTTTGAATCTCATCAGCAAAATCAGTAGATATTTGACCCAAAGCGTTACATGTGGCATATTGAACTCTAGGATGAGGATCAGTAAGAGCAGGCAAGATCAAGTCCAAAAGTTTGGAGGTTTCAGCAATCAAGACATCTCTACAACCTTCGGCAGCTGAGGACAAGGCCATCAAGGCAGCTTGACGTTCTCTCCAGTCGTTTGAGTTCAACATTGGTGGAATCAATTGAAACAATGGTCCGGCTAATGATTCACCTCCTAGTTTCAAAGACACACGATCCAGAGCTTGACGACCAGAATCGTATTCGATTTCTTCATCATCCTCATCGGTTGTGTCAGAGTTGTTCCATTCAGCTGCATCATCATCGTCAGCACAGACCTCAGTCATCAAGCTCAGCGTTATAACGACAATGGCTTGTGTATACTCTGGGGTTTGTTTGCACATTTTTGGACTAGATTCACTGAAAGCAGTCAATAGTTCTAAAGCTGATAGTCTAGCTGTGGAATCCAGGTCTTTGTTCTTGGAAACAGCAGAACAGAATTCAATCATGGTACCAAACATGTTTTTGAACAGTTTTGGAGCAAGGTCAACTAGATCAATCAAAGCTTCTAGAACAGAAGCCAATGAAACATCATTACCATTTTGCAATAATCTTGGTAAACCATTCAATAAGTTAGGCAACAAAGATTCAACGCTTGGCCAAGCCTTCTTTGGTAAAATCTGGAAGAATCCAACAAAGGCATTACAAGCAGCAATACGAACGTCATCGCTGTCGTCGTTGAAACCGGCATTGTAAACTGGCAGGACTTGATCCAAGTATTTCACATTGATCAAAGATGGGTTAGCAGCAAAAATTCTGAAAGCTGATTCTCTGAAACTAATATCTGGGTTCTTTGTGGCTTCAAAAAGAGTAGGTAATAGCTCATCCCATTTGCCTGGGACATCATCTTTTGCAATCTCGGCAATTGCATCGGCAAGCTTATGTCTCACACCGTTTTGTTGTGGTCCAATGAAACCTTTGAGCAATACGACACGAATCTGGTTCAGAGCCTCACTGTTAAGAGATGAGATTGTTCTTTCGGTGACTGATTGGATGTTTTGTGGTGATCTTATAGCAATACGTCTGAATAAAACTGCTGAAAATGATTTAGCTTGGTCAGAAGTACCGTTAGCAGCTTGTTCGGCCAAAAACACTAACAAGACATCGACACGATCTTTTGCTGTCCAAACTTTGTATAGTTCAGATTCTGAGGCTGAACGAGTTGTGTTATCAGCAGATGAAAGACCGCCTAGTAGCTGGAGTAGAGCATTGTTGATTTCTGGAGACAATGAAGCCATTTTTTCTTCAATGAGTCCTCTGTAAAGTGAGTTGTCTCTAAAGGTTACGTTAGTAAAATGGAACTAGTGAGGTCCGACACCAGTGTTGAAAAGAGAAAGTGGACAGCCATATAAGATATATGCTTTCTTTCAACACGGTATAACTTTGATATAACATACCTAACACGAAACCAAAGCACAAATTGGAGATTGAGGGATCAAAATGGGCCACAGAGAGTGTTCAAGAGGAGGAATTCGCAGGACGCACAGACTCGTGGTATTCCAGTCGCAAACACGGAGAGTGACTTGACTAACCGAACGTTGAAAGCAGGAAGTTTAGCTTGATTGAGAGCGTTTTGAAGAATTTTTGATCTTTTTTTTTTTTGTTCTTTCAACAAGAAATTTCGCGGTCAAGCCTGAAAATTTTACGTAATCTCAATACTTCAATGAATTGTAAGTTTAGGCTCGTTTATTGGGTGACAAGTTTGTAGTATGTTGTGCTCAGTGTGATGACAATCATGTAGTCATGGCAGAAACTGTCCACTGTCTGAAACCTGACTTTCCCCGTCAAAGTTTGGTGTACAAGACAGACTTGAAGCTTTGATGTCACATGCATTTCAGGATCATGAGCTATGTTACTTTCCATTTGATACAGCTCGGCTCTTTGTTGGACATGTGGCGAGCAGTTGGCGAAAAGCTCTCCTACAGTGAGTTGATATGCTGGAGACATTAAATGTTCCACTCCTGTTCATCTTGTAATCATATATCATGCTTAATGGATCATGGCATAGGTAGGGTAATATACCTTCACATGAGCACCATATAGACTTTTGAAGTCACGCTGATAGCGCAGGTTTCCTATTTGTGTCGCACGCCATCAGAAGATATTACTGCCTGCAATGTCTTAGAAATATCATTATTCATTTTGCCCATATAGAAAGGGATCCTTTAGTCCAGCTAAATCCCATGATAACGCCAATACATAAGAAAGCCAATGTTCCAGTCACAATACTCGATGTACTTTCTTCAAAGCCCTTCCATTGTGTGAAATAATTCCACAATCTTCTTGCGTAGCTTTCAGTGCCAATCTTTCTTCTCAGAACCAAGTCAACCACCGGACTATTGCTCTTTCCAGCAGTGTTTATAGCTTCGGTCAAGTCTGATTCATCAACAATCGGTACCAAATCACACTCTTCATCGTAGTAAAACAAATCATAATGATTCACATTGAGCTTCACTTTGGTGATCAATTCCTCTTTTAGTAGATCCAGAAGTTTGATGTCATCATAGATAGAGGCATCATCACTGACAATCATCTTGATCTTATGTGTCTCTGAAGTATCAAAATTAACTCTAAAGATGATGGACTTACGTCTCATATAGAAGCTTGTTCTAGTCAGTGACTCGGCAGATAAAACTCTTTTAAATCTTGGAATAGTTTCAGTGACAGACTCAGCATCAGTAGAGACTCTTCTGTTATATGAAGAGTTGCGGCGTAAATTGAAGCTGACATTTTGATTTCGTGAGTTTCTGCGACTGTTTGCCAGTGTTGGTGTCTGAGATCTGGAGTGTGATGGTGATTTCATACTGACATTAGACTCCAAACTGTGCATATCGTCAAATGACTTCTCCAAAGAATTCCAAAAAGTGTCCCATATCGGTGTCTTCTCATCACCTAGACGAGTAGTCACTTCTTTCAACGTAGTTGAGCCAAATGAACTTCTGTCCAAGTTATCACTCTTACCAAGCTGCGACAGTGCAGCGTAAGTCAACTTTAACACGCTCAAGACCCCAACAATTTCGTTACTTTCATGATCCATCACTGGCAAGTTTAAATAGTGACCCTGATACATCTGTCTCAAAGCGGCTCCAATATTCATATCACTTTTGGCAAACTCAGGACTTGTTGTCAAAACTCTAGCGACAGTGCACGATCCGGGATCCAACCCTCTAGCTAAAACACGGTAACAGATATCCTTCGAAGTAAAAATACCAATAACCTTCCTAGATGAACTAGTTCTATCACGAACTAGTAGAGCAGTGGTATGATTTTCCATCATGCAATGTGCAGCTGCAAGAACGGTATCTGATGAGTCGATGAATGATGGTGTGTTTGATCTATCAATCACACTTGTTAAAGTAGGAACTTCAATAAGTTCACTTAGTCTTTTCACGTCATCAACAATTCGTTGTGCTTCCATGTTGTGTATATCCTCATAATCAAATGCAACGTCGGTTAACACGTCTCTCAACTTCTGAGCTGTTAAGTTTATCCTCTCAATTCGAAGCATCGCTTGGTGAAAGCATCTTGTGATATCTAATACACCTTTGATCGAACCATAGTCATCTAGCAATGGAAGGTGTCTTACACCCCTTTCCACCATCATTTCAAGTGCATCAGTGATGGGGGTGTCCATGTGTAGACAAAGTGGCGTGCTCGTCATGATATCCTTGACCTTAGTCCTCTTGGGATTGAGCGACTTGCCCACAACTCTGAAGGCCAAATCTTTAGCTGTGAACAAACCAGCAAGTGCACCGTTCTCGTCATTTACAAGGACACAATGAACGCGGTTGTTGGCCATGAGATTGGCAGCGCTGTACACATCGTCATCTGGAGAGCATACCTGCGGAAGGTCTGGTTTCAGATGATAGATTGTTGTTTTCCTTCTCTCGGTGGACATGTCTTTTGTTTACCAGAACTAGTGGCAATAGCAAATGTGCCAAACGATTGATATCTCCACTTTTTGTGGTGATAGAGTAGGTTAGAATGGATTGTAATGCTCAGTGACTTTTCCCAGAAGTTTCAGGAGATAAAGTGTGGGGATGGCCTGGTTTCAGCCGTCTTCTCAGGGGTTTAAAGGGCAGCGTGACTAGTCTTTGCTCAAAGCACTTCAGTAAGTAAAGGCAATAAATTGTAGATTATGAGAAATCGCGAAAATTGATTATAAAATTACGTAATGTTTTGATTGTTCGGTTAAATGGAATACGTCATAACGGCTATTTAGATAGTGATGCAGATTACAGAGTAGATTCTAAATATACTAGTTCATGTTTGTTGTATGAAGATTTGATTAGAAGTCCTGCTCGGTGATGTTTGATCTGAGACACATCTCGGTGAAGATTCCACCAAGTTTGAACAGATTGAGAGGCTTATCAAACTCTTGAACCTCGCCTTGATCCAGCACCAGAATCTTATCGTAATTCAAGATAGTCTTCAATCTATGAGCGATACACAGAATGGTGCAATGACTAAATTCGTTCACGATTGTATTCTGAATCATGGCATCAGTTTCATAGTCAACACTTGAGGTAGCTTCATCCAGAATCAAGATCTTAGAGTTACGCACCAATGCTCTTGCCAGGGCCAATAATTGACGTTCACCCAGTGAGAAATTGGCACCATCATCTTCAACCAGTTGGTCTAGATGGAACTTGTGGAATGATTTCAAGTTGTCTGACTCAGAATGGAACTCACCAATACCAGCCGACCCTTCTTGAACCAACCCACTTCTTCTCATAGCACTCCATAGTTCTTGATCTGTAGCATTGTCAAACGGATCCAAGTTCTGTCTGATAGTTCCATGGAATAGAACAGGATCTTGTGGAATGATTGAGAGTTTAGATCTCAGATCTTGTAGTCCGATGGTGGATATATTCACACCATCTATAGTGACACTTCCATTAGCTAGCTCGCTGACTCTAAACAGAGCACTCATAATTGTACTTTTACCAGCACCAGTTCTACCACAGATACCAATCTTTTCACCAGAATTGACCTCAAAAGAGACGTTTTTTAGAACTAATGGTAATGACTCTCTATAACTCAGACTAACGTCATCAAACTTAATATCACCAGCGACAGGCCATTCAGCTGGAGGCTTGGTCTCTTTGATGTCATATGGTGCTTCTTGTGGCAAGTCACGAGCATACTCAAACAATCTCTCCACAGAATTGAAGTCATTCTCTAGTTGTGTCATTGATCTCAAAGTTAGTGAAACCATTGTGGAAACTTGAATAATGTACGAGACCAACAGACCTGATGATGCACCAGACAAACTGAAAACACCACAAACACACAACAAACTAACAAACAAAGTAACACAAGCACTGACAATATCCAATCTGATTGATAACCATCTTTGATTACTGACTGTGATTAGACCAGCTGCATTCATGTTGTCAATCAGTGTCTCATACTTTTGTAGAAATCTATCTTTGGAACCATATGATTTGATCACTTTCATACCACTCAGGGACTCGTTGAAGTGACTGAAGACATACGATCTGTTGTTTGATTCTAGTCTCTTGATATCCAGGGCAGAGGTCTTGTAATATGATGTCAACAGAAAGTAGAAGTAGAATGCAACAGGAATAGCAATGAAGAACCAAGGGATGTAAATACCACAAAGAATCAATGTAGCACCAACTAGAGACGTAGAAGTCAAAAACAATCTCAGTTGCTCGATCAAATCAGTATCAAGAACATCAACATCTTTTGTGAATCTGTTCAAAATTCTTCCTATAGGTGTGATATCCATGAACCACATAGGAGTTTTAAGCAGTTTGGCAGTACTCATATTGAACAGCCTCAATCCCGCATTATTATTAATAGTTGCCATTGTAGTGTATAAAGCAAAATACGACCCTGTAGCAAGAGCAACCAAAAGAGCATAAACTCCAGCGTAAACTCCAGACTTGTAGCCAAACTTATCTGACACCCAGAATGACAACCAAACTGCGTGGAAACATTGAAGAAACCCATTGATGGCAAGACCAAGAATGAATAACGGAGCGATAATCCATTTGCTGGTTCCACTTCCTAAAGCCAGGTAGCTCATGTACATATCGAGAGATATCGACTTCGAGTTTCTTCCTTCTGCCGCGCTGGATGTTGCCTGGTTTTTCTCCTCATCTTCCTTAACTGTGTTGATCCTGGATATTTCAGCTTGTTGGATCTCAAGTTCTAGCTTTTCATCGGTGATGACTTCACTTTCATCATCAGATTTATCTTCCTTCGTATCATTACTGTACTCCATCAAAGTCATAAAACTGGTACTTGTTGTGGACAATTCTTCAGAAGTACCGACTTCAATTCCACCTGTACCATCAAGCGCAACAATCCTATCAGCTGCACCAATCAAGGACAGTTGATGTGTCGCTAAGACTCTTGTTTTGTCCTTCAGTAGGCCCAGAATACACTCATTCATGATATGTCTCCCGACTCTAGCATCAACAGCACTTAGAACATCATCTAGCAGGATAATGTCTCTATCGGAATACACTGCTCTCGCTAGATTGATTCTAGCCTTTTGACCACCAGATAAAGTGATACCACGTTCACCAACTTCAGTGTGATCGCCACCTGGTAAGATTTTGAAATCAACGTCCAGTGCACAAGCGTTCACAATTGCATCGTATTTTGCTTTATTGTATTCAGAGCCAAAGAGGATGTTCTCTTTGATAGTGGCGTTTTGAACCCATGGATAAGAGCAGAATGTTAATGAGCCAAATATTCTCAAGTCACCTTCTTCTTTTCTCATGGAACCCTCAATGGCATTTAATAATGACGTCTTACCTGTTCCTATTGAACCAGTGACGATGATGAACTCATTTCTTTTGACAGACAGGTTAATATCCAACAGACCTGGAAAGCCCAAATCTTCTTCATCTTGTACATCATTCGCTTCTTGTTTGTTCTTCAATATGTTCTTGTGTTGTTCTGTTTCTTCAACGTCCCATTGAAATGAACCATGTGAAATCTCAATAGCGTTTTCAGACTCTTCTAAAGGATACTCCTCAATTGTGTTCTCACCATCTTCGGCTTGCAAAAAGTAGGAGACTCTCTCCAGTGCTAGAAGGGCATCCATTGCAGAAGCACTGGCCAATGGAAGCAAGTTCAATGGCATTCTTAATGCATTCAGTAGGGTGATGGATGAGAAGATGTTGTAAGACTGGAAGTTCTCTGAAGTGTAGTATAAAACCAGAAAGGTGACCAAAGTAGCAATGTATGTCACTGACGAAATGGTTGAGTTCATGTATGACTTCCATAGCTGCATTCTTAGTATAAACTTCTTCTCGTTGTTTCTATAAGCTTCAACTGTGTCAAAATATGGAGTCTCCCAACAGTAGAACTTGATCATCTTCAAATTGTTGACGATCTCATTGATCGCACGAACTCTCTTATCAATGAACCCAAGTGACATTCTACGCCATCTTCTCAGCTTGAAGTTAACAAGAAACACGAATAGAATGACGAGTAAGATAATCAAGATACCCAATAATGCAACTGGTCCAAGCATGATGCAAATGATGATGATACCAACCATGAACCCAATAGGGAATGACCACAGGAAATGGAATGTACCGACCGCAAAGTCGATTCTTGAAAGATCAGCCATCACAATGCTGTTGATCTTACCATTTGGGAACTCGAATCTTGCTTTCGGACTGATAGTGAATGATTTTCTGTAGATGGCATTAGTCAAAACAGCCTTAACCTGTTGACCGGTGACCATCGAGGCATGGAAAAAGTTTGAGACAAGTATCGTGTTTGCCGTAAGCATGGATGTGACACCGATGGCGTATCCTATAGCGTGTGATAGCGGTGTTTGCTTTTCTGGATCATCTTTGTGTTGAATGTATTTCACCAAAGCTCGAACTAATAGCGGCATTAGCATCTGGACTAGATCAGATGACACCTTGGAGATACCACCTTGTAACCAGAATCTCTTCTTGAAAGTATCGTTTAGTGCTTTGACCATGACCCATTTGTCGTATCTTGGTCTATCTGGATGCTTTTTATTGTATTGCTCTATGCGTTTCGCCAAGTTGGCTTCAAAGTCTCGAGTCATGTTCGTGATAGATAGTTCACCATCTAGAGGGTATAAGTCTTCAGTTTCTATTCTTCGTAGGTATCCTTTCTTGATGATAGAACTAACCCATGCAAATGTGACTAGGGAGAATATGTTTGCGGTGAGCATAGGGTATCTCTTTGTCTCTTGAACGATCGGCTTTGGATGTTTACCGATGAGCAGCTTGATCACGGCATTACCTTTCTTTGGTTGAATCTTACTCTGGAGAGCATCGTACTCGAATGAGTCGATATCACTAGCTGTTTGAGGCTTTTCATGATCAGAATTGATAGTGGGCGATGATTCGGTGTCTTTGGGCTGTGACTTGTCTGAGCTTTTAAACCACTTCATGTTTTGACAGATATATGATGTGAGTGGACTGTCAGTGTTATGATGTGATGTCTCTGAAGTAGTGACAAAGAGGCAAAAAATGGAAGGAGTGGTGTTATAACTAATTATAAATCCTCGAGATTGAGTGGTTAATGTACAGTACCGTTCTCACAAATTTAATCTATCCCGATGCGGAAGTAAGACCGAGTTTGTTAAGCCCGTTAAAAAATGCGGCCGGGTTGACCACACAAAAACTGGCAATTTAAGTGAGTTCAGGTGATGGTTGACACCAGTTGTGGCTTTTTCTGGTAGATCAAGCGATGATTCTATTAGTTGGTTATCCTTTAATCACAACCAGTATTTATACTTCTCACGTCTGGAGCTTAGTTACTAATAGCTGTAAGCTGGGGTTTGTCTGGGTTTTGCTTTATCAGTGGTTCATCAAAATTTGTCAGCTGCGGAGCGCCTACGATAATACCAGTGCCGTGGAGAGTACCACAGCCTGATCGGTATCCGTAGCTATGCAGAGAAGCAATACAGTTATCCAGCTTATGTATCATCAATCATCAATGATTGATTGGACGGTTCTCTTCGCCGTAGATAACTAATGAATAACAACTTATAGTACTGACTCATATAATTAAGGTCTGTTATAAGGGACGTGTTTATCCTGTCATATCTACGATAACTCTGGGCATGCAAACGAAGCGACGAAAATCCATGGTGTTCTACAGCGTTGTACTGTGTCAAGAAATGTTGAATTTATCTAGACGAAGTAGGTCAAAACACCAGCTGGGATCTTACCAGAGGCAGTCAATTCCTTAGCAGCAGATTCCAAAGCAGCTTTGGCAGTGGCTGCATCAGAGACTTTAGCAGCAACATCGGCCAATTGGACATCATCGAAACTTTCAATCAATAGAGTGATATCAGCATCAATAGCATCAGCTTTAGCAGCATCACCGAAGTAGTCAGCGTCTTTGGCAGAACCTCTAACAGCTCTTTTGTTCTTCTTCTTAGCGGACTTGGCAGCTTCTTTGGCTTTCTTGGAGTCAGCTTTTTGAGAGGCAGCAGCTTCATCAGCAGCCTTCTTAGAAGCAGCTTCTTCAGCTTCTTTCTTAGCTTTAGCTTCAGCTTCAGCTCTAGCGCCGGCTTCTTTTTCCCATTTCTTACGTTCTTTCTCTTTCTTTTCAGCTTCTTTGTATAGTTTGATACGTGGATCCTCAGAGATGACTCTGTCAACAATCTCTAATAGTCTAGCATTGTCTTCAGTTTTTCTCTTCTTTCTGGCAGCAACGTTTTTACGTTCAACATAACGTTTGTGATCTCTGTTAGATGAATCATCTGGAACATCTTCATCCAAGAATTCAAAAGTTCTCCATGAGTCAATTTTGTACCAGAAGTTGTAGAAAGCTTCGGTTTCGGCTTTGGTAGAGTTGATGTCACCTAAAGCTGGGACTGGTTGTTTCTTGGAGAATCTGGCTTCAGAAGCGAAATATGGACCCCAAGCTTCAAAGAAGTCGTAGTCAGATTTTGGAGCTGGTGGTGCAACATTAGCAGCCTCATCAACAGAATCAAATTGTTGACGTTTGGTAGAGTCCATCAAAATTTCAAAAGCTTTTTGAATAATCTTGAAGAAACCATCTTGGTCCAGACCACCTTTCTCACCTTTTTTATCTGGGTGATGTCTCAAGACTTGTTTACGATGAGCTCTTCTAATTTGATCTTCAGTGGCTCTCCAACGTAGATGAGAGATACCCAAGACAGCATACAAATCTGCAGTTTTCCAGTCTCTTGGGTCATGAGCTAGCAAATCAGCATCTTGTTCCTCGTTACCTAGATCTTCATCAGCATCAGTTTCATCAACAACAGCGACGTTTTTCTCAGCTTCGATTTTCTCATATTCAGACCATGTGTGGCCTCTTAAGGAACGAGTAGCATGAGCTAAGAAGTAACGACCAACTGGTTCAATTGGACGACGAACTGGAGTGGTATATTTGGCGACGGATTTGAATTCACCTGAACCGAAGTCAGCTGGCAAGGAAGGTAAACTGACCATTTTGTGTGTAGATTCAGAGCTTTTCAATGACTTTTGATAGTGGAATAAATTTTTTTTTATTCGGTGATGGAAAGTTTTGCACGCACGGTGCTTATTTACAGAACGAGTTCGCGGTGGTCTTTGGCTGAAAATTGTTTTAATGATGAGATGGTCAATTATGTCTCTTCAATAAGTTCGTTGTATTGTCATCATGTCTGCTCAGAAACAGGATTTATCGCTTTTCAGCAACGGTGGGATTGTTCCACATGCAGAGATCTCGAACGAATATCTCTTCGGACATATCACTCAGACACAGGGTACTTCAGCTGCTTGGTTGGTTAATCTACTGATTGAAAACACACTATATGGAACATGTGCTATAAATCACGACAAGTCTCAAAGCAGAACACCAAAGGCTGATGTCGTGCTTATCAGCTTCCTACAAGACAGGAGCTTTTATGAAAAAGACTTCAGAAAGAATGGGGTTGAGATCAAGGGAAACACACACTTCCATTTCATTGATCTCTTCACCGACCTGTTTCAAAAAGTGTCTACCACTGAAAGTATAGTTCACTTGTTCGATCAAATTTCCTCCCAAGTGACTAATGTTAAAGCTAACAAGAAAGTGATATTCATCGAGGGTCTTGAGTTCTTATTATCTGCCACCAACATTTCAGCTATAGATCTACTGTCACAACTTAACAAACTACAAAGATTATCCTCGTCTTTGTTCGTTATATCATCCAGTGACAAGGAACTCATAGAAGTACATAGTGGGAACTACAATACACCAGAGTTTAAAACTTTTGACTTCCTGGTGAGACTACTGCATCGCTCAAACCTAAACATAGCATTGAGACCTCTTGAGACAGGTAAAGCTAAAGATGTCACTGGAACATTGACGATATCCAGAGGAAGCATTCCTTATAAGTCATTACAGATATCAGAGAAAGAATATCTGTTCTTGATCACAAAGGATCAATCTACAAAACTTTTTTTCAGATAAATAACGAGAGTGAAATCTCACTCACTTGTGTCTTCTTCTCCGATTGTATAGATCGTCCAACGTGAACTCCACAGCACATCTAGTCCACAGGATTGGGAAGACTGGCCAAACACTTCTTTCACCAACTAGCATCCAGTAAGGAATGTTTTGAATAGATTTATGAACATCAAACACCCTACCAAAATCCTTCACCAAAGTTCTCAATTCTGGCACAATGGTGACTTCTGTGGAATTCTTGGGCGTTTTCTCATCAACGGCCATCCTTTTGATTACACTAATCAATATCCCTGCTCTATCCATCAAATCCACACGATGCTGTAGTTCCAAACCGAACAGTCTTTGTACCAGTCTTTTGAGTTTCCAACCGGTCTTATGCTTGATGTCATTCACTATTAATGGTGCCAAATATGGTCTGGCTAATGAGATTATGAAGTTATTAACGTTGAAGAGTTCAGTTACTCGGTTATATGGATTGCTGTAGTTCTTTGATTCGTTTGCCTTTTGAGGAGTGAGGAAAACGTATGGGCTGGTGGCATTGTAGCTGTATTTGACAACATCGTTATTGAGGTCTTTGACGTATAATGAGACATTATCTGACAAGACACCTGTTCCGATAGAGGCATAAACAGCAGACCAGATCACCACATTTGGCGCAGTCACATAATTCAAGAGTGAAGGGATGGCTTTATCAGTCGGATGTACAATGATGTTGAGAACCTTTTCAGTTTTCAGGTATGCTTCTTCGAACGTGATGTTTCCTATTTGATCCTTGACGTATTTCATGAACACCAGGATATCCTGTGAATAGCCCTTCGTTATCACATTCTCAATAATAGAGCCGTATCTCTCATCAACATCTGTATTCAATCGATCACTCTTTGATAGAAGTTCTGGCAGGGATACAAATGTTTGCTTCAATTCCTCATTAGTCAATGTACAAATAAATGAAGCAACGACTGCACCAACTGCACTTCCTGAGATGATCCTTGGTAGTAGCCCTTTGAAATACAACGACTTAACAACACCCAAATGACACAATCCAAAAAGTGAACCTCCTTGAAGTATCAAAGCGGTGCTCCCGAACGCTTGTCTTGCGTCATGAAAGAAGTCCAATTTCAGCTGATTCGACGTCAGACCGTGCCCATGAAGATCCATCTCGTCAATATAATGTAGGCAATGTAATACTTCAGTGATATAGTCTTCTATGAGAATCTTTGTTCCAGAATATGATCTATTGAAGAGCTCACGGTTGGCTATCCCACCAAAGTTGCGTAGGAATCCACCGGTTCTGAATAACTTGAGCAGTTGTCCTATATCCTCATTACTTCGAGCCTCTTTCAGTGCATTTAACCTCTCCGCTATAAGCTTATAATCATATTTCGTGCTTGTGAAGTTGTGTCTCCAGAGATCAGATCCCGTCAGTTTGTCAAGAAAGAACGCATTGACTTGCCAGTCTTCATATGTCTCAGCTTTGAGCAAGTTTTGCTTTCTCACACTAACGGGGTTCTTCCTTCTCCATAGCTGTATGGTTTTCTGTATGAAAGTTAGTATGGAGTATCGTTGTATGCAGTTTATGGAACACTCACCCTTATCCAGAATGTACTTATGTCAAATATGAAGTCAATGACTATCCAAAGGCTCGGTGGGATGTGATTCTGTCAAAGTTTGTTAGCAAGCCGGGATATCTATTGAAGTATAATGGGAAACACATACCAACACAACTGAGAGCAGCGTGACAAAGTGAGACGTGGGCAGTTTGAGCATCTTTCAATAGCCTAAGCTTCGGTTTCTTCATTGATAAATGCAACATTCAGTGTATTTAATTGTTATCCGTTGTTTGGCTGGTTCTCTAGTGGGGACTATGATGGGTCTCAATCGGGACTAGTCAGACCCGAGACTATCAGAGTTAGGGACTTTCAGGGCTAACGCGTCCCTGAATGCCCAGATAACATTTGATACTGATGGGCGATGAGATTTCACAAATTTCATCCTCTCTAGGCGTGTTCTTTGCTTGAGGTGAGTGGCTCATCCAGCACAATATCTGTGTTCTAAGTGTCGTTCGAACAATGTTGGTGGTCAGGTTCGCTAAACCTCGAGGAATCGGATTCCCAAGACTGTTCTCTACAACTTCAATACGAAGAATTAATCCATTACTTCCAATTGACGGTCTTTTGGAAGAACTGTCAGACGATAACAAGAAAAAAGTGGTAAGGAAGTCCAAGCCTAAAATCTTGATACCAGTTAATGCTGATTCTTTCAAAACCACGGGTTCGCAAGAAAGTGTCAGTCAATCTCAGGGAGGATCTGTTTCAGGTAATGAAAGTAACAGTGGTAACAATAATGGAAGTAACAACGGCAAGAACAACAACGAGCAAGAGCAGGAAGAAGAAGACTACGAGGAAGAAGTCGAGAGTAATTGGGACAAGTTTAAAAGCTTCATGTTCAAGTGCTTGGAAACTTCGGGTATTACATTCGCTTCATTGTTTGTGCTTGGTGCGGCTGGTATAGCATATCACGACTTTTACGGTATCCATGTCATCGAGAAGATGAGCGGTGCGTTCGATAAAGGAGATGATGCATTTGAGCTTACGATGCACAAGAGAACAACACAAAGGGAAGACGATTGGGTTGAAAGACCACAGCAGAAATTACTGGATGATATCATTTCAGGAAACCTTGTTGGTAGATATTTCTTAGTCTCTGGTGAGAAAGGTTGTGGTAAAAGTTCGATGATTTTGAATTCCATCAAAAAGGTTGATAGTTTCAACTGTACTTTCATTGATGCTCATTCAGATCCGGAGATCTTCAGGATCAGATTGGGAAAAGCTTTGGATTTTGCTTACCATGAAGATTATATTGGCTCGCTATTCTCAATCAGAGGTCCAAGAGATACTACTGCCCTATTAGATATTGAACGAGCTTTCAACAAATTGGAGGAGGTTGCTGTCAAAAGAGTCAAGAAATACGGTAAGCCATTAGTCTTAATTATCAACAACTCACACCTAATTAAGGATGACGAGGAAGGTGGTAAGCTTGTCGAGCTGTTACAACAAAAAGCAGAAGCTTTAAGCGGTGCTGGATTAGTTACAATGATCTTCAACTCAGATGATTATTGGTTATATGAAAGACTAAAAAGACTTGGTACAAGATTGGAAGTTGTCAATGTTCGTGATTTCGACAGAAAACAATCAGTTCAAGCCTTGTGTCTAGCTAGAAGAAGATTTTTCAATGAGAACGTTGGGCCAGAGATGGCAAATCAAGTATATGATCTGATTGGTGGTAGAGCTCAGCATTTGTCAGAAGTTGCTAAACACCCTGATCTAATCGAGGCGTGTCATAAACTGATTGACAGAGAAAAGACTTGGTTCCTGAACCAGTGTGGTTTGTTGGGTAGCGGTATGGACGATGATGTCAATGATAGTGGTAAGTTCTCTTCATCTGCTATGATTTTGATGAAGACTTTCGTCGAAATGTATCACGCTGATTTAGCTAAGCACAATCCAACTGGTGAATTGAAGCTGGATCACAAACTACCAGAACTACCGTTATGGAGAGCAAGACAGATCATGACCAGAAATGACTTCATCCAACAATACGATAATTTTAACATCTTCACTATTGATTCTCAGACAAGTTACGTCAGAGCAGATTCTGTCCCAATGTTGAGAGGGTTTCTAGAGATTGCTGAACAGGAAGGTTTCGACCAATTGCTGGAAGAGACCATGGATCGTGTTGCGGAGATCGAATCGTTGGGTAGAACTAGAGAGCTTGTTGCCAAAGATTTGGTTCTCGGAGGCCACTATAGAATCAAACCTAACTCAACCAAGGACGGGTTCAACTTCAACCTTCATAGCAAAGATGATCCAGATGATGGAGATGATGACCCAATCAAGTTACAGCCAACTACTTTGAAGGGAGGTGAGTCCTTCTGGGAACATAGACTTAACTACAAGAAACCAAAGGGTTCCAAAGATGAATGAGAAACCTACATAGTCCATCAAACTGAAACGAAGTATAGTGAGTTATCAACTCCAATAGCATGTGGTATGGGGTCCAACTAATAGTTACAAGAGCAGCATAGCTAATAATAAATTACGTCCAGATTCACAGATTCAAAACAGGCTTTGAAAAGCAGCTGCATGCCACAAACGGTTTCGCGAAAACCAGTTGAAAAAAATTACGTAAGTCATCTACGTAGAAAATTTTATTTTGACATATCCTGAAGCATTAACCACATATTGAGACTCCATCAAGCACCACAATCCAGAGCTCAAGATGCCCCCAAAAGCTGTACGTATGCATCCTTCTTACATCCTTTGAAAGAGGTCACTAACTTACAAAATGTGTTACAGAAGACGCAGCAAACTCCTGTGGAGGAGCCATTACCAGTCAAACTGATCAATACCACACTATGCATACCAACCACTATTATCAGCAGATCAAATGCTAGAAATCTACAACAAGCCACTGCTATCCTGTACCAGGTTGCCAAAACAGCCAGTATCTACAACGTTGGTGAGATTGTCATAATGGACACCCAGAAGGAAATAGAAGAACCTGTCGATATCACCGAATCGATAGAAGGTGGTAAGAAGAAAATAAAGTTTGATGATCTTGAGACCAAAGAACAATTAGCTGATAAGATCAAAAATGAAGTCACCGATGAAGCAATGACTATAGCTACCATCCTGCAGTACTTTGTCACACCACCATATCTGACCAAATCCATCTTCAAGCAAAAATTCTTCAAAAACTTTCAATATGCCAAAGATTACCCGAAACTATCGACACTACCATTTATGAGTGATGATGTCAACTCAAAATATCGTGAGGGTCTTACTGTGCAAATGGGAAAGATCACCAAGTCTACAAATAAGAAGAAGAGTCAACCACTGAAGAGCACCAAGTACGTTAATATCGGGTATGACAAGTACTTGGAATTAGAGGGTCAACAGGTACCAACCAGTGTTAGAGTGACGGTTGATACTGAAACCAAGAAAGTTGTCTCACCATTACTGGCTTACAAAGAACAAGTTGGAGCCAAATCATCATATGGTTATCACGTCAGAATTGCCAAATCATTCACCGCTATTTTCACAGAGTCCAGTTATGCAGATGGTTATTCCCAAAGTATATGGGTCAACAGTGGTGATTACTTCCATAATAGCAAAAACAAACTAAAATCTTTCACGCTGGATTCAGAAAAGGAAGCCAACTTACTTTTAGTTGTCTCAAAATGGTCAGATATCGAGCATGCATTCGGACTTGACTCAAAAAATCTAGAGGGTGTTGAGAGCGCAAAGGAGTTCTTCGATGGAGAGATCGAGATACCGCAAGGCACAAGAATCGAAGATGGTGCCATCATTGCACTTACAAAGGTCAGTGGTGTATAGATACATTCACTGGACACTTCCAACAACGCCTAATACGTAGAACTGTACAAGCGAGTGTTGCTGACATAATAATACGCGCTTGCTCATAACCATTAAGGCCCGTTTCTCAATTTATAGAGTATTTGATCTAGATCAACAGACACGTTTTGGAAGTTGTTGTTGTCTGAGTCAAAGAAATCATTGTTCAAGTCTCTTGTTTGTTGAATGATTCACACAACGGAAAGATAAAATGTCATCGTACCAACTTAAACAGGTGTCGAAGGCCCCTCCATTACCACTGTTGAAACCAAGAGATATACATCATCTTTATGAAGTGGTGCCCAGTGATAGAAAGACCGGGATAATCATGTTATGCTTCACCATCATATCATTCATCGTTTCAATACTGGGATTATTCAACGTAATCGAACTGCCGTCCTTCGATTCGGAAGGTGATTGGCCTATAGATAACTATTACGTGCATGCTATATTACTCATACCCGTTGGAGCATGGCTATGGTGTGTTGTTGCTTGGACTGGATTGAAGCTATTCAAACACGCCAAAGGTGGCGCGACCAGTAACTCGTGACTAGAGTACTGGTTGTTTGGTGTGCCTTTCGCTGGTCGTCTATAGATACTATTTATCCTATTGTTTTAATACTGTACGTGCTTTTAGAAAGGATTTGTCATTTCAGTGACATGTATTGAGGCGTGGTTACGTCGTTCTGTATGACCTTGCCGTGTAAAAATAGCGTCGATTCGGCTTAGAGAATTATGGCCAATGTGTATCAAATTTTTTTCTCGAGTATGATTCTTGCTTGCTATGATGATGTTGCAGCATTTCCATTTCTGGGTGAGAGCAATCTCCGTGCATCATATTTCATGTTTGTTTTAGTTCTGAAAAAGTATAAATAGAGAGTGGGCCCCTAGTTACAATACACCTTGTATCGATATAGTTCTGTAAACCTAACATTCTTACACACAACTATAATTTACAATGGCCGTTACTTGCTCAGATCTTTTCAAAATCATCGCTGGTAAGTTCTTAATTACATCATATTTGACACATGTCTATCGCGCAAAGTACTAACTCTGAACGTCAGCCGTGATACTTCCACCATTAGGTGTCTTCTTAGAAGTTGGTATTGGTTTCCCATTCTGGTTGAACATTGTTTTGACCCTGCTTGGTTACATTCCAGGTATCATCCATGCTCTTTACATCATTCTGACCCGTTGATCAAAGGCATACGCTCTTCGCTTCAAGGATAATAAGCAAATCAGATATTGTGTAACTAATGAATGTCCTTAATTAATCGCAGTGAGCTTACAAGTGTATCTTATTAAAAACACAGAGTATCATTCCATTGAAGATCAAGAGTACAATTAATCATTCTTTTTCTCAGAGTCAGCTTTGGCTGCAACCTCAACAAGGGCACTTTCTTTTCTCTTTTCGATGATACTGGTCAAACGAGCACTGTTCTCCATAGGACCATATTTTCTGAAGTTCTTAATATCAGTATTGATATCAGTTGATTTGGAAGTCAAGTAGTTCTCGAATGCATCGCCAGTTTCAGCAAAAATCTCGTAATTCAAAACGTATTTTTCCGGGTGAGCTTCTAGATCTTTTAAAGTGGTCTTGCCATGAACATCAGAGTCAAACCCTTCACCCTTTGACAACTTTAAGGCAGGTTGTTTCAATTTGTTGAACAATCCATTCTTCGACGCATTGACAATAGTACCATATTTCTTGATCTCTGAATCTCTCAAGTAGTCTCTATACTCTTCAATGCTGGCCTTTCTTGAACCAGTCCATCCAATACTCAAAAGTTGTTCTCTTTTTGCTTCATCAAATTTGTCGGTTTTATTGATTTTATAGACTTTGTGAGGATTCAAACTATATGGGTTTAGTAATCCGGTCCATAACACAAGATAAATGAAACCGACTTTGACAAGGTGGAAAACAAAGAAAATCATCTGAGCTGTGAACTTTGTTTTGTGTGGGATTGTCTCACCGACAATTTCTGCTGCTAGTTTATGTTGATTGAATTGCTCCAAGACGTACCCCAAACCTTTAGAAATTTGATTTGTTAAACAGATACCTGGAGTTGGACTGATAACATCTGGTAAATCGGTGTACAACCAAGTCAACAAACCAAGTATCACGCTGTACTTGGTAGTATTGTCTGAATTCCAAACTGGCAAAATCAATTGACCAGGCCATGCGAAATCACTGATTTTGTCTGTCAACTCGACATCCTTCACAGTTTTGGAAGCATCATCTGCATATAATAATCCACCAGCATCAGTCAAGTAACCAGGATCCACAGAGACTTTAAAGCCAATAGGGACATGCTCGTAGAAGACACTAGGTCTTAAACTCAATTTAAGAATGTCGAAGATCTTCAATAATGATCCGAAAGTATCGTTGATACCAACGCTGAAGCAGTAATCTTTCTCAGCATCATCGTTCATTCTGATGTAAATTTCCAAACGGGCATCTTGTGCGTCGATAACGTCAGCTGGATCAGTGCTCTCAATAGACATCTCAGTGAAAATGTATTATGTTTTGATGACCTTTTGTCCTAGTGCTGAAGTTGTTGGTTCTGTTGACAAGTGCAATTTTTCTGGGGCAATTTGTTTGAATGGTGAACTGACGCCAAAATCCAATTGGCAACTACGAGAGAATTTTTCCAACCGGCTAATGGCGGAAAAGCTAGGCAGCCGGCTGTATCTAATCTGGAGGGGAGTCGCCGGAAATTGGGCAGTTCTGGCATTGGACATGGGCATTGACTTGGGCAGCAGTATCACAGCGCCACCGCAGCCGCCTGGAGTGTTGGGTTTTTCCGGTCAGCCAGCGACGCCGACCAGCGATAGATAGCGGGGTTATCTACAAAAGGGTTTACCCGGCGAATCATTTGATGGCATAATATCTTCTCGATACGGGTAGTAGTCATATATAAGTACTCGTCTACTATATAGTACATACTACAAACTTAGTCAACAATACACACACCACAGATATTACTCGATTCTCTTAAGGCCAAGTCTGCTGAATACAGCATGTATCAACAAACTCAAAAACTGACTGTTGTAGTTCTGCAGCGAACATCACCTATACTGCCTAATCTACGTGCGCTATTCTATCTAGGTAGTCGCGCGCGACTTGCAGAATTATACCCAGATCAATGTCTCGCATAATTCACCAAGTACTTCTTTTGATTCGTCCGTGATTTGCAATCTGTTGGACGTCCTCATAGGACTAAACTCCATTCACTCGGTCGGCATGCTCTTCCACAGCTGTGAGTGTCAAGAATGAAAAGTTCCGCGAATTTTTGACGGACGATTAGGTAAGCCTTCCGCGAAACTGGAAAATTCAACAGGCATAACAAACCATATATGATTTGATTTGTTTTAGTTTGTTTTCAGCTCGATTGAACTCTTCAAACGTTGAAATGATTTTGGACTCGACTCTCTCGCTTTACAATCTCACCCTACAGCGACAATCGAACTCACTGAAGTCCATCGTGGGGAATTTCAATGGGAAGAAATCTCAAGAAATAATCACGGCCACTTCCAATACACTCACTGTCTACAAAGCCGATTCAAGCACTGGTAAACTGATACAGCTGCTATCCACACAAGTATTCGCCATTATCAGATCGATATCCAATTTCAAGGTTGCTGGCTCAGGCAAGGACTATGTTGCCCTCACATCCGACTCTGGTAATTTGTCGGTCTTGGAGCTCGATATGGAAAATAAGAGATTCAATGCATTGTTCAATGAGCCATACCACAAAAGTGGGATAAGGCGATTGGCGCCGGGTCAGGACATAACCACTGACTCCAAGGGGAGGGCCATAATGGTGAGCGCCATTGAGAGAAACAAGCTGGTGTATGTGGTCAACAGAGATCTTGATAACAAGCTGATAATATCATCACCGTTGGAAGCCAACAAGTCAAAACTATTGACATTGACCACGGTCGGTCTGGATGTTTCTTATGATAACCCTTTGTTTGCCTCTATTGAAATAGATTACAGTGCATATGATGATAATGATATACAAAACTATAAGAGATTGTTAACTATTTACGAACTAGACTTGGGTCTGAACAATGTTGTGAGGAGAAGCCATGGAGAGATACCAGACAGCTCCAATATGTTACTATCTGTTCCTGGTGGTAAAGATGGCCCATCAGGAGTGCTTGTGTGCTCCAAAAATTTGATCTCTTACAGAGGTTTAGCTGGTGAAAAACTGGCTATTAAGATCCCACAACTACAAAATCGTCATGAAGATGTCGTCATTGTTTGTGGAGTTTTGCACAAGATGAAGAATCAGTTCTTCTTTTTGGTTCAAACCAACCGTGGTGATATGTTCAAGATCCAGTTGGATGATGGAAGTCTAAGTATAAGCTACTTTGATACTATACCGGTTGCATCATCTCTAATCATTTTGAAGACAGGGTTTCTTTATGCCGATACGGAATACGGTGACAAACAATTCTACCAGTTTGAGACTCTTGGTACTGAGGAGCCGGTACAATCCATAACGGATGAACCTATTGAGGACATATATTTTGAGCGGAAAGGAGAGCCAACAAATATCGCTCTTGTTGATATGATATCTTCCTTAAATCCATTGGTAGACTCTAAACTGGTCAATGACACCGCTTTCACCAAGATTTACGGGTTATCAGGACATCTCCAGTCACCTTCCTTGAAGACCTTGCAATATGGTCTATCAACTACAGAGATTGTGGAATCAGAACTACCTGGTATTGCACACAAAGTGTGGACCACGAAATTAGACAAGAGCGACGAGTTTGATAAATACCTGATCATCACATTCATTGATACCACACTGGTCTTATCTATTGGTGAAAGCGTTGACGAAGTTTCTGACTCGGGTTTAGCCCTCGATGAGCATACTATAGGTATCGAGCAAATTGGACAACATTCAATAACACAAATCCATGCAAACGGTATACGAGTGATCAAAGATCGTGCTCTAGTCAGTGAATGGTTCCCACCTGCAGGAATAAAGATCTTGTGCTCGTCCTCTACAAACAGACAATTAGCTGTTGGGCTATCAAATGATGAGCTGGTTTATTTTGAAGTGGATGACTTTGATAGATTAGTCGAGTACGGTGAACGCAAAGAGATGCAGTCAAAGATAATATCACTGGCACTGGGCGAGATACCCGAGGGCAGAATAAGATCCGATCTACTCATTGTGGGATGTCAAGATTCAACTATAAGGGTCCTCTCCACTGATCCTTCATCCACTTTGGAATCATTATCATTACAGGCTCTGAATGCGCCACCAACAAGTCTGCTGATTTCTAGGAGCGAAAATCAATTATATGCAAATATCGGTCTGGAAAATGGTGTCTATGTGCGAACTTCCCTGGATGAGCGAAACGGTCAACTGACTGATACTAGAACCAAGTACATGGGCAACAAGCCGGTCACGTTGAACAAAGCTATTGTTGGTGACCAATCTGTTGTTCTAGCATTTTCCAATAAGACATCAATCATACATGATGCACAGGGATTCAAGATCAACACTGTGCTAGTAAATCCTTTGAACTTCGGATCGATTTTCAACAGTGAAGATTGTACAAATGGAGTTGTCGGTGTTTACAAGAGAAGTCTGATTATTTTCACCATTGATGACATAACAACTGAGTTCAGTATCAGTTCGACTGAATTGAAGACCACTCCAAAACATTTGTTGAAGCATGAGAACTCATTGTTTATCACAGAGAGATCACCATTAGCTAATGTGATTGAACACTTCAACACTGAAACAAACGAGATAGAGGGTGTCATCAATCTCAAAGAGGACGAGTGTATCATCACATCAGCCATGATCCATTTCGAGTCTAAACAAGCAACATACATCGCTGTTTCGATTGCTACCGATTACAATCCTTCAAAGTTCACCTTCACAGAATCATACATCAAGATATTCACCCCACAATTGGAACTTGTACATAGTACACAAATCCCTGGCATTGCTTTAGCACTATCGAGCTTTGAAGGGAAGTTACTGGCGGGTATAGATAACCACTTGAAACTATATGACTTGGGATTGAAACAGCTGTTGAGTAAAGCTTCATCGAAGATAGATACAATCAGCAAGATCGTTCAGATTGAAACTAAAGGTGCAAGAGTATTTGTCGGTGATGTGAAAGAGTCAGTCACATTTCTGACATATAGAGCAAACCTCAATGAATTTGTTCCGTTCATCGATGATGTTTTGAGTCGTCATCTTACAAAATTCAATGTTTTGGATTACAACACTGTTGTTGGTGGTGATAAATTCGGAAATGTCTTTGTTCTGAGATGTGATGAAGAAACATCCAAGAAATCAGACTCTGATCCTACTTTCCTTGTGAACCAAACAGGCTATCTGAATGGTAGTCCGTTCAAGCTGTCAAACCCGTGCAACTTTTTCATCGACGATATTCCAACAAGTTTCACAAAAGGTTCTTTCACTCAAGGAGGTAAGGATATTGTGGTATATACAGGTCTACAAGGAACAATTGGTGCTCTTATCCCTTTACCTACAAAGAGTGATATCAGATTTTTCACAAACTTACAGAAAGCTATCAGAGAGAATCAAAGTGATCTCACTGGTCGACTGGGTCTGATTTATAGAGGTTACTATCAACCAAGCAAAAACGTTATTGACGGTGATCTCATCGAGACTTACTATACGTTGCCTTCCCCTGTCCAAGTCAAGATTGCCAACCAAGTTGACAAAACTCCAAAAGAAGTCATGAGAAAGATCTACGATATAAGATCAATATTTATATGATATAACATGATCATTGAAAGCATGAACAGATGTAATATTCCAGTAGCTAATTGTCTATGTACAAACCACTGGGTGAAATAAATAGGTAATGGCGATCAGCTTGTGGGATCAATAACGACCTCTGAATAGCTCTTTAATGATATTTTTGTTCAGGATAGTTTCTTGAATGATTCCATCAACCAGGTCGTTCCTCACACGACCATACCATATACTGATACCATCTTCATCGAAATAAAGAACATTCCCAGCATATGCATGCCCACCTATATGAGATACGATACCAACCTTGATGCCATTAGAATTTGAATTTTGATTATATAGTAGCCCTCTTTCTTCCAAGTTTGATTCGAATTCAGCCTTGAGAAGAGGTGCTATCATCCCACACCTGACATCTCTTTTTGCATGGCCACAAATCAATATCGTTGGGTTGTTGTTCTTGATTATTTTGAATGTTTGTGGTGTTTCCTTTGGATTTAAGACTTCTTTCATGAATGACACAATTGAAGAATCTTCAAGTTTGTAGTACTGGTTATCTGGATACACCAAGACCAGATTCTCATTCTTATTCAGATTGTGACTGTCCGGCTGTGCCAATTCAATGTTGGATATGAGCACTGGATACATCGGATCAGTAAGAGATCTCTTATACTGGGACATTATAGAGATGAGTTCATTTGGCATCAACTCCACTTTTGAGAGCCAATCTTTAGCAGGAACTTTCGAGTGTACCAGAACGTGTTTCCAGTGGACTGCTTTCGTATTGAGCAATGGTTTATCATAGTTGATCTGTTTGTCTTCAGGAAACTGGCACTCACAATGAGTGGTCGATGTGATAATGGACGGTTTGGGACAGGTAGAATTGATCAGTTTGTACTTTTCTTGCAACCTCGGGAACTTCCTGAGAAGCGTTAAGGAGTGTCTCATAACTGTATCAATACCTTCATAATCCTCAAACTGTGATAAGTGATTCTTCAAATTATGCGAAACTATCACTTTAATAGTCTAATAGACAGTTAATCGTGACATAGGCGTTCTACCGTATATTGGCCCGATGTCTGCCATTTCTTCTTTTTTGGACGGAGTTAGTCGAAATAAACAGTAAATTATGGAGTTCACCTAACCAGAACAGAGTTGGCTTCATAGGTGCACATGACATATGAAAAGATATCCTATGATGCACGCATTCAAATCCGTGATGACCGATGACTTTAAAATCTATCTTCAGACAAACTTGATAATGAGCACGTGACTAACTCGAGAGCAACACGTGATTGGCTGTACTGGCCCTACCGGAAGGGTCACCTGGTCAAAAAAAAATTTCTCAATAAATAAAAAGCCCGAAATCTCGCACTTTTTTTTGTTCACGTGGATATCACGTTTTTTTTCCTTCCTGCTAACAAAATCAAAACAAACCAAAACAAACAAGATGCAAGTCAATAAGAGAAACGGTGGTGACGGTACTGGTGGTGATTCCAAGAGATCGAAGCATGATATCGATGTCGATGACGCCGCGTTGAAGTACCAAGACTCCAGTGATGAAGCTGCTAATGCTGCTACCAAGGAACTAACTAATATCGATGAGGCTAATGACGATGAGGTTGACACAAACATTGACTCCGAATTGTTATCGCATCAGGCACAAGCTTTCAATGATGCCCATGAAGAAAATGCACAAAGTTACTTGAATTCTGTTGGTGACAACAATTCTCCAGAAGAATTGGAAAAAGACAGTAATAAGCAGAATGACGATGATGACCACAGCGCTGAATCTGCTACTTCCCAGATCTATCAGCGTACATCCCAACAGATTCTACATCAAAATCACCAGAAGCCATTGGCCGGTACTGAAGAATGGCACAGAATCAGAAAGGATAACCATAAAGAAGTTGAAAGACGTAGAAGGGAAAATATCAACTCTGGTATTAAAGAATTGGCTACTCTATTACCTGCTCCAGAAACTAATAAATCACAAATCTTACAAAGAGGTATCGAGTACATCAAAAGATTGAAAGAGAATGAGAACAACAATATTGAAAAATGGACATTAGAGAAACTATTAACAGATCAAGCCGTTGCTGAACTAACTGCTTCCAATGACAAATTGAAAGCTGAATTGGAGAGAGCTTACAGAGAGGTTGAACACTGGAAAAAAGCATGCAGTGTGTCCAAAGAGGATAAATGAACTTTTTGTTTTTTAGTGTCTAAGGGATTGGTTTGGTTTAAGTGAATTACTGTTTCTGGGTGTATTTTATATTTTGAGTTTAATTTTATGTATAATAGTGTATGTTATATGACTACGTTACGTACGTATTTATCTAGTATTCACATCAGATCTCAACATCACGTATCAATATGCCTTCATTGCCTTTACCTAATGCACCAAGGACATCCACACTTTTGTTCGTTAGATCGATAGTATCATATCCCACTAGTCCAACCGTACCATTGAACTGAAATATCGAGCTGGTACCACCATAAAGTACATCATCTTCAATACCACTTCTATTTGCTATCACAACTGTGCACTTCTTCTTGAATAAATCAAATGGTCTCATCACAAGGTTCAAAAACGGGAAGAATCGGAGGATCCAATAATTCAAGTTTGAAAAATCAGGTTTTGTAAGATCAGTGTACTCTGAAATCGTCTCATGGTCCACGATTATATCTTCATTGTCGGTGTTAATCTCAAATTGACCGTCTATTTCGTTGATGCGACTATTGTAACTCTCTTTTAAAGTTTCAATATCTTCTGATGGTTGACCTGATGGTCTTTCAAGCTCATTTTTAACAATTGAAGGTGATTTCGCATGCAGCCAAGCCATTGGACATATCACAAGGTTTGTTTCATTGTCTCTGCAGTGCTTACTGAACTCAAAGGCTTGAAAAGGTGCTTTGAACTGGTATGGGTTCAAATCCATACAGATTCCAATACTTGCCTTGATCCCATCTTTCAATTGGAAACTCTTGAATCCTTCACCTTCAATACATCCCCAGACTTCATCAGTCTCGTAAAGAAATGACTTATCGTAGTTATGAATCATTTCACCTTTATCGTTGAATACAATTGCAGAATTCAAGATCTGGTTGGACTCAGTGTTGATGCGAGGATATCCTAGAATTGTGAAACAGTTATATTTTATACTGGTATCCTTGGCCCATCTGAGGACAGGGCCAGGTGTAGTATAAGATTCCAAATAAGGACGAATTTCCGAAGGAGATGAGAAGTTATAACCAGTTAGTGCCAGTTCAGGAAGTACTAATAAGTCTGGAGTCTTTGAATTGGATGGAGACGATAATGCTTTTGATAGAATTGTGTTTGCCTTTTGAATGTTCTCAGTTAAAGATCCTATTCTTGGATTAATCTGCAGTGTGGCTATGCGTAGTTTTACCATCGTGATGTGAACTCTTCGATTAGTCAATGTGGTTCTGTGTTATTAGTTGGTTGATATTTCTAAAAGCTCATTTTCAGTATATCATTTTCGCGTGTTAACAAGCTTTCATCATCAATCTTGACCAAAGTACACAATGGTTACGCACTTTTTCTCAGCTGTACAACATTGGGCTTGTCGTAGAAGGTGTGCAGAAGCTCAACACCTGTTTGGCTACCTGTACACGAGCATGTTGTGTACTGTGCAAATCTGTAGTTTCGATTTTTAAGTAAGTATGTGGTTATGAGCGACCGGCAATTCGCTAATAATAATCTTTATCCTTCCGGGCTATAACATGAATAGCGCATCCTTGTTTTCACACTTCCCAGCATCCAGTACTGTAGTATAACCGTGACTGCTGGTTGTGGCTGTAGATTGCAGAAAAATTTCATGGTAGCTTACTGGTCCACCTTAATTTCAACTAAGATAAGCACTATATGAGCAGCTAATTATGCAGAGTTAACGTCTTCTACATGCGGGCTGACTTAGAGTACAAGTATTATCGATGTTTCCAGGGTAGACAAGAATAGCCTCATCTTTTACGAACTCCATCCCATCCTAATCAGGTGACTACTAATCAAAACAAGAATAAGTCAAGAATTACCACAACTTTGAGTGCTCAAATCTCAGTCTCCAAGTCTTGACAGAAACGCACGTTATGCACAAAGTATCATCTTTAATTTTTATTTTTTGGTGACATAAGCTGAGTCTGGCTTTTGGGCTAAGCAGAGAAAGCTTAAAATAAAGCTGTGCATTATTACCTGAAGCATGATACAAACTTACAAAGCAATAATCCGTTGTCACATTTACCACACACAGTCCTTTCAAACAACGCCACTGAACTCCCTTCAAAATCGATACCTTATTTAGATCGTCTTATTCATCCGTCGCTTCATTGTCTCGATTGTGTCACATCTACCATGAGTGTGTTCAACAAATTAGCGGCTTCAGGCAATCCAAAAGTGAGGATATCAGAGCATACAAGTGACGATGACCTTCCCGCTCATTTAACATTGGCTGATGGTGCCGTCATGTACAACGGTGATGGCTACTATATCCCTGATCCCAACGACAGCAACATCGACGCATTGAAGAGAGATCTCGAAGGATCTAAAGTCCTATCGCCTAACCCATCAAGACATCCATCTACATCTTCAAGAAACCGTTCAAACTCGAGGTCAGATGCACCACCTGAAGTCTACAGAACGGCAGTCTTTGCCACAACATCATCCGAGAGCACGTCCATATCCAGAGGGACTTCACCAAGATCTTCATTCAACAGTTCAGTGCCACGCTCTATGGTTGTTCAATCGCTGGTGAGAGATACCAGAGGGGTACAACCAACTTATCATGCTGTGAAGGCTACGTTGAGTCCTACTTCTACAAGAACCTCACCAAATGTTTCGCCAAATATATCACAGAAACCTTCAATTGAACGATTGAACGATGTTACGATAGAAACCTTGTCGATGCCTAGAAGACGGTCCAAGGGTTCAGGATCCAGAGATCTCAGAGACCGAGACATGATGGGTCTAACAGATCTCAGGAAGAACGGCGATATGTATCTTGTCAGTGATGATGTGATTGAGGACTATGAACAAATAAGGACTAGATCCGTTGCTGCCGTGCCAATTAATCGTGGACATCATCATCATTATGAAGAGCCCGGTCAGCTCAGAATCCCCATAATTTCAAACATATTCGAAATCATCGATGATATTGACTCGATTCCATTGAATTACAAGTTTTTGGTAAAAGTTGTGCTCGTTCTCTATGCTCTATATCAATTCAACTCTATCATATTATGTGGTGGTGCGCGAGACTGCTCATATTGATCAGACCGTCCTACAGCACAGCTGTTTCAATGCTATAAGTATTTCCCAACCCAATGCATATAATTATTCGAAGCTTCATTAGATGTTTATATGATTGACGTAGCGTTGCTGACGTTGGAAACTGCGAGTGTTAGCGGCCTATTGTTCTGGCTATAAAGTTGGCCGCGGCATAAATTTAGTTTATCGTGGGCTTCCCGATTCCCGCTGATTCATGGACCCCCAGTGCAATGTATTGCAAACGAGGTACAACGGTGTGACCAAAGTACAACCAACTAACGCCTGAACTTGTCGGTGTTATTGTTCTTCTAGCATGCAATCAGCGTATAAAAGATTCGCTTAGAAGATAACCTCCTCATCCGCCTGGAAAGTACACCGCAGAACCCCTACAAGGTTTAGCACCGGCAGCAGAATCGTGCGTAGAAAGCCAAAACTGCACGGAGCTGCCCATCTCTCGCAAGCCCCAGCGGTTATTCCAGTAGGCCCCGACAGCAAACAAGCTATCGTTCGCTGTTAGACAGCTACCACTAATACAAACAATAATTTGCCTGTGAGAAAAACCTGGCCAAGCTTTGAAGGCTGAAGCGAAAATAATAGCTACAATCAATTCAACTAATCTTACAAACTACTTTTCACCTCTCTACTCTCTACAGTCGCCACTTACAGATCAGCACAATGTTCTCTGCTCGCCAGGAGGGCTCCAGCTCTACAGAGATGCAGGCCACAGACGACGCTACGAGGAAGGTCTTCCAGAGGAAGAAGCACAAGAACTCGAGGCTGGGTAAGTGCAGTGATGATCGCTCTCCACAACGCTTTCACTAACTCAGAAACAGGCTGTCCCCAGTGTAAACAGAGAAGAATCAAGTGTGATGAGGCACTCCCGTCGTGCAATAAGTGCCAGGGAAGATCTGTAAGTACAACAACTCGAGCTAAGTGGATGTGATACTAACATCTACCCATAAAGATAAGATGCGGTTACTTGGACTACTCTTCAAGAGAAATCGAACTAATACTGCTAGCACATTGGGAGGCAGATGGCTCTGATCCCAACAAAATGCCATTCGCACCTCAAGAAGCACACCCCATCTACCTCAACCAAGCCCAATGTGTCACCGGCTATGCTGCAGTTCCGCCATCGATTCAAGACCTATACCAATATCAGTCTCATGATATCCAACAGCAAACAATAGGGACTTCCTATAATTATCAAGGTATTCATCCACACCCTCAGTTTATGACGCCCCAACAGCAGCAATTTCAACAACTTCAACAATATCAGCAGCAGCAACAACTACAGCAGCAGCAGCAGCAACAGCAGCAACAGCAATATCTCAGCCCATATACGTTGGCCGGTAATGTCCAGTATCAGTATAGCGATGGAGAACTCTCGTTTGATATGTCAGACGACACGCACACGAGATCCTCATCAGAGGCAGAAACTGCACAACGATTACTTGGTTCAAGAAGCATGAGCAGTCAACGCATGAAACACTTCAATGAATTCAATGTACCCATTTACGAACAAAGAACCGCAACAGGGATCAACGATCGTTCTCTTTCTCAATATGACGAAACTATGGTACATCCTATCGATCAAATGTCTTTATTACATGACTCTGCTACCACCACTCCAGGGTCGTATTACAGTCCTGCTAAAACGGCCACTCCAAGTACTGATAATGATTCACAAAGATCCAAGAAGAGAGTATACCATGATTTAGAAGTTGAACTGGTACCACATAGATCAAATCAAGCTGATTTCGACCTTCAAAGGTTCCCAGAATTCTTTGGTGAGACCATAGTCAATGTCTTTGCGAGAATTTTCCTATGGAAGGAGATCCATTCTAGACTTGTGAGATCGTCTGTCGATCTGATTTGCTTCAAAGCTTTAGTCACTCAAGGATTAGGTGCTTTGCTATCTTCACTTCCTGAGCTGTCCGTCTATTTCCTGAGTTATAGAGGGTATCTCATGAAGTTTGTGTTCAAACAATTGTCTAACATCAATGATTCGAACGCTGAGGTGTTACTGATACTTGCAAGTATTTTGAATAATTCCTCTGTGTTCCTGAAAGATCAGATCACATTGAGAGATTACTTTCTTTTGGCCACAGGACCGGGTGCTTTGTTGAAAGAAGCTTTCAAGGACCCTGCAAGATTTCCAAAGTCTTTTGTCAAACTAAAAAATCATGCTGATGGGTTATTGTTTACTGCAAGATATGTCTGGATACCACAGTATGATCATAGAGCACTCTTCGAGCTTTTAGATATGGTAAAAGAGTTTGGGTTGAGATATGTTGAGAATGAAGATTTCATCAATGAGGACGATATCATGGTTCATCAGTATCGATCTTTGATCGAGTTTATTGAATATTGTGCTGACTTTTTAGAGAATGAGAAATCATCTACAGAAGTTTTGAGGTATCCTGTGAAGAAGCTTTTCAACCTGATGCAGAGATGGTATAGAATTTTCCCTTCTGAATGTTTCACTCTAGGTTCCAAGACACCAGCTATTGAGAAAACTTTCTATTGTTTTTGGTTTGCATTAATCGAACTGTTAGAAGTCGTACTCGTTGGATGTCGTTATGTGTTCACCTTCTTTGTTGACGGTTACTACTTGATGCATACATTTGATAAGAATGCGTTGTTGGAAGGTATCAAAGATGAAAAATTGATCTATTACATCAACTACTCCTCAAGAATGATTGCGTTTTTAAATCGAAGAAGAGCATACATTTTGAGAAACACTATTTTGAACGATCCATATCCAAAGTATGGTAGATCTCATGATAGATTCAAGGCTAGACCTATTGATATTCAAGAACGTTGTATCACCAGTTTCAAAAACACTAGAATCAAGATGTCACATTATCCAATCGAATCATTCAGAAGCAACACCACCACGGATGGGAACTACTACAAGAAGCCAAGTGATAATGTTGAACATGTCGAGGAATTGACATCTGGGCTTTCAGACAGCCTAACAGGGTATACCTTGAGCGAGGAAGACGCACCGATCGACTTCGTAAATGGAGTGAACCCAAAGACCTCATTACTCTATGAGGATTACGACCCCAGATACACTGATTCAATCTTCAATGACAGGCTCATTTTTCCATCTGCAGATGCAGACTTCCTCGACAGATACATCGAAGATATCAAACAGATCATCCAAATGGGGGACGCAGAATACGGTGATTCTGATAATGAGACAGATTCGTCATAATGGCGATTACTATAGGACATTCAACTTTCACTTTTTATCTGTTACACAGTTTTCTTAATAATAATACAAATCGATAAGCCTATAATTGATGCAGTCACACTAGTAATGTTCTACAGCGACCTTATTTTCAAGGTAGGCCCAAGCATCCAGGTGCCACTTTTGGAAATAGTAACATAGTGCCCCGCATGGGCCGGTGATCATAGATAGTAGGTTACTGACCACCAGGGAACCATACTTGCAGCCGGTGCAGCGTAGACTGTGCAATGTGCACTTTGTGCACTTTGTGCAGGGCTCCTGCCTGCCTTCTACACAAGAATAGTTGGGCCCATTAGTCTCCCTCAGGGCACCGTGCGAGGTCCAGAGTTCAGACCTCCGGGATCGCCAGTCGTCGGCAATAGACATTTGCCACTTGGTTTTCAGAGGGAGGTGACATGCCCTACAATTTAGTAACCACATGCACTATGTGTGATATGTACCGGCACAGAAAGACAGAATTAAGAGGGCTATTAGCCGAGACTCAAAAAGACTGCATATATGTTGAATTGAATTAATTCATCGAGACTTCCGTGATGAGGTTCAAATTTCCGGATTCCAACTCCAAACACAATCGTTGGAGCGGCTATGTCTGCGATCATTTTTTGAAGTGAGGGTGCAATTTGTAAAACAGCTGTGCTAATGTGAGATGTATAATATCCGGTCAGCCAAAAGGTTCAATTAGCGGTGTCTAGCGGTGTCTTAAACAAGTTGGGGCTGCTATTCTACACCGTTGTGCAGAATTTTCGCAGTTATTTCTGCAGAGCCTAACTGTAATCTGCACCATCACAGCGATTGTTGATCGTTCGCGTTGGGAGCCCGCGTCTTTACAGATGAAAGTCGCAGGCCTCGCAGCAGAGACAGCTAGATTCCTTACAACAAGAAAACAGTGGTTTGGTTCCTTTCTCTTCTTTCTACAACCTCTCCAGTCTTCACCCTTTTCCAGTTTATCAACGCTCGCCCGGCTTTGAAGTAGAAGCTCTCCCGTCACGACACATACTTCCCCGTACACACGCTACGCCAACAAGCTCGTCTGAGCTCGAGTTCTTTCAACACAAAACTGTTCATTCGCCTCGGTCTTGAAAAATCTTGTAATCATCATCTATCGTCATAACTTAGTCGTTGAGTCATTTGCATATCCCTTGTTACTATCGACAAACTATCATAATTACAACTGATGTCTCCAAAGCCGGCCCTCACAAGAAAGAAACACAAAAAGTCTAAACTTGGTATGTTCAATATTCATCATTCATGTCTCCTACAAACAATTGCTAACGATAATAAAAAGGTTGCGCTCAGTGCAAGACCAGACGAATTAAATGTGATGAGTCGCTTCCCTCGTGTGAAAAATGTTTATCCAGATCCGTAAGTCATATATCAACCAACTCCGGATGCTTTTGACTTCCTACTAACCATTTTGACAGATAAGATGTGGGTATCTTGACTACTCTCCTGCGGAAATCCAAAAGATACAACAGGCTCATTTTGAGGCAGCTAACAACATTCCCGTTAACACAAGCACACATGGCTCATACTCATACCAACAGTTGCCTCTATATGGCACAAGTTCCCCTGATACTCTCCCGCTGCTTCCAACTCTTGACGTTCCCTATCCGTCTACAACAAACAGTCCCCAATCGCTAGGCGCCTTTCAAATTCGACTACTACCTCATAAAGCCAAAAGACAGTCCTTTACGCCTGAGAAATTCCCTCCATTCTTGGGGGAGACCACTACTGGTGTATCAACGAGGTATTTCCTACAGAGTCTCACGCAGCAAAGAATAGCGCTCAGTACTAACGATAAAGCACTTTTCAATGCACATCTACTGCTGGCGTCTGGTGTATTAATGAGGGTGGCTGATGCTGATATCGAACCGTTATACTATTCGTTCAGAGGACGTACTATGAATTATATCATCAAGGCATTATCAAAGTTGAATGATATGAATGCTGTTAATATCCTATCCACCATGAGTCTACTAAACTGTTCGTCTGTCTATTTGAGTGGGAAGCTTTCGGAGAAGGATAGTTTCTATTTGACTTCTGGACCTGGTTCATTGATCAAGACTGCTTTTGAAACTCCTGAAAACTTCAAAAACTCTATCAAATATTTAACTGATTTTGGAAATGCTTTAATATTCACATCGAATTATGTTTGGTTCCCACAATATAACAAAAAAGCCTTGTGGGAATTCCTAGATACTTTGAAGGCGTTTGGTTCAAAATACATCGTCAATGAAGATCTCTATGACAATGATGACTTGATTTACTCACAATACCAATCGATGATCGAGTTCATTGAATTCTGCATGGATATGTTTGAGAATCACCATTCCTCCAATGAAGTGCTGAAATATCCTATCAAGAAAGTGATAGAAATGATTCAAAGATGGTACGCTATTATACCCTCAGAATGTTTCACTATGGGCTCAACATTAACCCCTGTTGAGAGAGTATTTTATGTGTTCTGGTTCTCATTGATGAATTTACTGGACTCTATCATCATTGGTGCTCGTTACATCTTTACTTACTTCCTTGATGGCTTTTTCCTGCTGTTCCCATTCGACAAACAAGCATTGTTAAAGGGCATAGATGATGAAGAGTTGATTTGGTACTTGAACTATAGCTGCAGAATCATCGCATTCTTCACAAGAAGAACTTCATATATCATCAGAAACACTGTCCTTAACAACCCGATTCCAGTCTTTAAATCTATTGATGACAGAATGAAAGCTAGATCTCTGGAAATCCATGAACAGTGTATCACGAATTTTAGAGATACTGTCATCAGAAAGAACAACTATCCAGCCAAATCTTCCAAGTTCAAACATTTGGTGAATCCAGAAGGTAATTATTATGGTCTATTTGACGATGGGACTTCAAGTGAAGAAGAAACAGCAGTCGATCAACTTTTTGATGGTCTGACAACTCAACTCGAACCTGAAGAAGTGGACCTCATAAGAGGTATCAATCCAGATACCTCGCTGTTGAAGATTGACTACGATCCAAGATTCATTGACCCTATATTCAGCAAGCCACAAACCCTGAAGAATGACAACATACTACAATGCATCATGGGATATGCTGAAGATAGAAAATTGGTTATCAACTTTGGAGTCCATGAATGAATGATGACTCTCAACTACTATATAACGTAATTAATGCACATATATCACAAAGCCATATGAAGTGTGTCTATCATCAATATTTTTTACTACGTCCGCTAAGGCGTTTGCACGGATTTCTAGTTCGTGCTGTATAATTTGGACCTTGCTTAGCAGTTTCCAAAGTGGTGTTGATCAATACACTAGAAGATCACCAGATTCTGCACTGGTGTATTTTGAGTGAGGCATCCTTACATAGGCCGTAGAACACCTCGGAACACACATCTACAAGGGATCATTTACAATATATCACATTACAATCTCATACCAACGGGTTATTCGGTGTCTATAAGGTAACATTTTTTTGCAGCATCAACGCTCTGTGTAAGCTTCTAAAAATCAGAAAATCTTTCCAAACATGAAAATCACCAGGAAAAATGAGATTATGTATTACTGTGTCTGCTCCTAAAGAGTAGTCATATCCAGCTAGCGCCAAGTTTTCGAATGAGTCCAGCTCTCGAACTGTAATTTTTCAATTCTTGAAAATCCACAGTTTTGAAATGAACCTTGATTTATCCCAGCATATCATCACCATTTTTAAATCTACTCAAATTTGAACATCTTCAAACTGTCTGAGATTACTGAGTTTTAGATACATGTGGGTGGTAACTAGATGTTCCTTGTGTCAGTTTATACATTTTCGGGTATAATTCTACCGTCAATATTTATTAGTTCTATCGAATATTACGGAGTTTAGACGGACATAATGAGAAGAGAACGGTTACCCGGCGAATTGGCAAAATTGTTGCTATAACCAGTTCACGTTAATTGTGTGCTTAATCACAGCAGCTTTATTGTAATATATCTCCTCTATAAGATGAGTAAAGAGGATATTGATCATGGGAAGGTCATTACAGAGAGCGTGAAAGATGTCACGCCCGAGGTTGATTATGCTGGTCTCAGCTCAGAGAGCACAACACTCGCTGGAAGTGATCCGGATGAAGCAATACATTTTCTTAAAGAGACTAATCTTCATCTGAATTCAGTGGATAATGAGAAGTATCCCAAGGCGCTAAGGAGGAAGATCGATTCACGCATAATGCTTGTGATGTGCGGTGCGTACTTTCTACAATTTCTGGACAAGAATTTGCTCAACTACGCTGGTGTGATGGGCATAAAGAAAAACTTGAAGAACAATGAGTTTGCAAATCTGGGGACAATGTTCTATGGTGCTTACATCTTTGCTGAACCAATTACTGCATATGCACTACAGGTCTTCCCTACTGGAAAAGTACTGTCGTTCTGCATCATTGCTTGGGGAATAGTCGTTGCTTGTCATGCTGCTTGTCACACTTATGCAAGTTTGATGGTTGTCAGAACGTTGTTGGGAATCTTTGAATCCTCCTTATCACCAGGATTGATTGTCATATCATCAATGTATTGGAACAAGAATGAGAATCTTCAGAGAACTGGTTTGTGGACGGCTTGTGCTGGTGTATCAACGATTCTTGGTGGGTTGTTATCTTTTGCTTTCCAACATATTGAAAATGAAAGCTTCCAATCATGGCAGGTATTTTTCTTAGTGATGGGTGTTATCACTGTTGCTTTCGGTATACTGACATACTTCATACTACCAAATAGTCCAACTACTGCCAAATTTTTAACCACAGAGGAGAAGTTAATAGTCCTTGAACACATCAGAGCCAACCAAACTGGGACTGAAAATAAGCACTTCAAAACCAACCAATTGAAGGAGTTGTTGTTCCATGATAAACATACATGGGTCCTGTTCTTTCTAACACTGATATCCATGATATCGACAGGTGCTTTGGGTACTTGGTCAGTCACAATCATTAGATCGTTTGGGTTTACTGATAAAGTCGCAGCTTTAGTTCAAATGCCTGTTGGTGCTGCAATGATCATAGCAATTCTGGGCGAATCCTATCTATGCTCTTATGTTGGTCATAGAACTCTGATATTTATGGGAATGTGTGTCCCTGCTGTCATTGGATATGTCATCCTTCTCACAACGTCCAACAAAGCTGCAAACCTGATTGCTATTTACCTTAACATGGCATCCACCGGTGTTATTGCGTTATTATATTCATGGAACAGTGCCAATACTGCTGGTCATACCAAGAAACTGGCACGTAATGCATTGACGATGGTTGCATTTTCAATTGGTTCTCTGATCGGCCCTCAGTTATTTAGAGCTAATGAGGCTCCAGAATACAGATCAGCCAAAATTGCACTGATTGTCACTTCAGTTGTTTGCATACCGTTGGCTGGTCTTGTTGGACTGATATCCAAATGGGAGAATCAGAAACGAGACAAAGTTGAGAAAGTGACACTCCCTGAGAACTATGAGTTCAAGGATCTGACTGATATGGAAAACGTCAATTTTAGATACACTTATTAAATTCTGTACATACACATCATATTATTTATTTAACCACCAGACTTGTATTTATTTAACCGGCAGAAGCTCTCGGAAAACCAATAATCAGTTCCACCATTTTGCTGACCAACTTCATTGAAATACATTCTAAATAGGCTTCTCCGGCTCAAATTACTCAGAATGACAGCAGAGGTAGCAACTCCAACCATTGTTGGTGCGTTGAAATGTCAACAGGAATCGTTTTTGAAGAAATTTTCCACCATTGTGCTCTCTTGTCAAGAAGATAAGGCTGTGGAAGAGACTCAAAAGACGAAGAAATCTAAAAATGTCAGTGAAGTGGTGAAGAACAAATATGCTGTAGAGCTCGCTGATACGATTCTGTTTCCAGAAGGTGGTGGTCAACCATCAGACACTGGTGCAATCATCGACAAGGCCACTGGTAGAAGATACAACGTTGGTTTCATTAGAAGAGATAAGTTGAAGGCGATCCATCTCGTTGATGAACCTCTACCTGTTGGCTCCAAAGTGGATCTTGAGCTGGATTGGAAGAGAAGACTTGATCATATGCAACAACACACTGGTCAACATTTACTGTCTGCAATCCTAGATAAATATGAACTACGTACTTTGAGTTGGAGTATGGGTGAGTTGATCAACTATATTGAACTACCACGTCAACTAAGTGAAGATGAAGTTTCAAAGATCAGTGAAGAGGTCAATGATAAGATCCAAGAAGCAATTGACATCACCGTTGAAGTTCCTGACAAGGATCTGGTCGCAAAGGGAAAACTACCTGATGATTACGACGTTGATAAAGGTGTTCTGAGAGTCATCAAGATCGGTGAACTAGACAACAATCCATGCTGTGGTACTCACTTGAAGTCAACTGCACAAATCGTCTCTATTGCACTCTTGCATCAGACTTCAGTGAGAGGAACAAACTCAAGACTTCATTTCTTAGCTGGTGATCGTGTCCGTCAATTTGCTGTGTCGTCTCATAAAATCTTGAAACAAACCTCACAAGACTTATCATGTCAGACTGACGATATCACTGAAAAGATCGGTCTTTTGAATATCAACTACAGAAAGAGTGTGAAGAAAGAGTCTCAATGGAAGGACGAAGTCGCCCTGTATGAGTCGAAGACCATTCTTGCGCAATTTATTGATCAAGATGTCGTTTCCGTTCACAGACCAGACGTTGGACTCGATTATTTATTGCAATTATTTAAAAATGTCTCGAAGGAAGTCCCTGATGAAAAAGTTCTTGTGTTGATATCTGGAGAAGGAAAAGAAGGTGGATCAGTGATCGTTTATTCCTCAAATGCTGAGAAGTCCTCCGGTATCGCTAAACATTTACAAACCATAATTGGAAACTTGAAAGGCGGTGGTAAAGGTAAGTGGCAAGGGAAAATTACCCTTTTCGAAAAAGGCGAGCTTGAGACTACTTTGGAATACCTGAAGTCCATCAGTGCATCAGTTCATGATTCTTAAATCTTTGGTATAAATATTTATTCGTAATGCATAAGGTTTAGAGTGCAGGTCAGTGTTTGTAATTGCTTTCAGTAGTCAGGAATTGTGGTATAAGTCCATTGATTCTCCATCTCCACCTCAGTTTTCTTTTGGCTTCTAATAGCCACATAGCAGATTGCTTATCGTTAGAGTTCAATGCTAAACAGTGGGAATTTGTGGTCTTACCACTTAATTGAAATTGTAATTTGTTTATCAAGTTCATTGAGAATGATCCACCATCTGCGAGTTTTTGTCTTTTGTAGACATGTCCAGACAAAGCTTCCTCTATGTCTTCAATGTTCTCAGGTATTGGTTGTAGATCAGCGATTGATCTATCGAAATCATCAAGTAGTCTGGAAAGCATCTCATATCTTTCTGTACAGCCAGAACAGACAAACTCAGTATAGTTCTGATTAGATGCCAAATGACTGCTTAGTTCATAAAGAGGAGTTTCACAAATGACACAGTACTTCAAAGACGATTTGGTTTGACTGAGTGAAAACTCACCAAGCGGTTTCTCAGAGGGTTCCGAAAGTTTGATTGTTGACTGTGAACTTGTTGAGATGGAACGGATCACTGGATCAGCTGAAAATATGGAATGTGTTGTGCTGAGACTATAAGGCTCACAAACTGATTCTAGGATGTCGTTGTCATTTTCTTCCACGATGCATTTCGTCAGGAGTGTTGAGTCTGAAGTAGATGATGTGGAACAGCTCATGACTCTCAAGTAGCTTGACTCTTTATTTAGAATTGTCTTGACTTTGTTAAGATAGTTAGGAGATGATGATGAGTGTGGAATATCTGATTGATCGTTTGAATCAAATGTCTTCAAGGACGACTTTAGATCAGCAACTGATAGTTTCTTTCGTTTCAATTGCTTTGACTTGATATAGTCCTCAACTAGCACTATTGGATCCACTTCCATGATATCTGATCCCTGTGTGGTATCTTCATCATTGGCCAGACATTGAGCGTTTATCTCTGGACTCCTTAGTAGCTCAGTGACTTTTTCTGGCTGTTGTGCTGGAGGTGCTAGTGGAAAGGATGTGAGATGTGAGTTGTCTAGCATGTCTAATCTTGATCTTTTGGTATTAAGGATTCTTCTCTCATTGTTCTGCTTCATGGGCTGTGATGCAGAGCACCTTAACATTCCATAAGTCTGTTCGAACGCTTCATTTGTTTGTTTGAGTCTGTTAAAGACTGGTTTTCTCTGAAGGGCTTGTGATCTGAAAGTTCTCTTGTTCGATACAGGTGTGTTGCTACTGGATGGGGAAGGAGTGTTGCTATAAGTGTTGGTGATGTCCTCCATATTGATGTTGAAAATGTCGTCTGCAGAGTCTCTGCACTCGGTCGTCATAAACTGTCTCTGTGATATGTTCGAATGAGAAATGAAGTGGTGAATGGTTCAAAGAATCTTTCCAGTTGTTCTTTTCACCAGCGATGTCTCAGACAGCTTTTACAAAATTAGAAGTCATACTGAAAACCTCAAAATTCAGATTTTCCGAAAAGTAAACAAACATTTCCGAATTCAGAAATTGTCTGCAGATATCTCATCGGTATGCGACACACACACAATAGATATCACTTGTTGACTGCAAATTACACAGAAGTTGTCAGTTATTCACTTCTTGGTCGAGCAGAAGTCATTATGGAGTGCATGTATTTTGGTATTCATAAAAAGGATATAGCGTCCAATTTCTCTTGGGTCAGTTGGATGTTTAGTTCGTCTCTGGCCAATTGTGCTTTCAAAACATCGATACTGAAATCCAGATGTATTTTCTTCACTTTCAAGTCGTGTAGTTTCTGTTGGGCAATTTGACTGTTCTTGTACAGAGCCTCGCGCTCATCTCTCAGTCTTTTTATCTCAGACTCCCCATCAGGGCCAAGGAGTTTCAACTCTGGTCCTTTCAATCTATCAAGTCCCAGTATATTGACCCATGGTGCTGTGAATTGTCTTCCTGAGGTTGTTGTTGATGCTGATGCTGGTCGAATTGGTTCAGGTTGGTGCACCAGATCAAGTTGTGCCGGTTGGCTTGAAGGAGTGGACGAGGATGATCTTGGTAGGCTTCCTTCCTGTGGTGTAGACACGTTACTCTTTGGTGTAGACACAGTACTCTGATAAGTATTATTTCTTTGATAAGGATGCTGAGGAGCACTTCCTTTGTATCCACCTCTGTATGACCCTCTGTATCCACCCCTGTATGATCCACCTCTTGAACCACCTCTTGAACCGCCTCTTGACCCACCCCTTGAACCACCGTTAAAATCTCCTCTCGAAGAACCTCCACTTCTATAACCACCAGAATTATAGTCACGATTATATGAGTCGGACCTACTTTCAAGATCCACTCTCTCAGGCGAGAGTATCAGATCAGGCAGTTGATCAGCTGAAGTGGGAACAGAGGATGAAGTAGACCCGTTCTCTGCTTGGGCTTCATACCCACTTTGTCGTCTGTGATCGTATGACCCACTGTTTCTATCATAACCCCCACGACCACTATAATAGCCACCTCTAGTACTATATGAATCTCTTCTGTTATTATACGAGTTGTACTCGTCGTTATATGACGATCCGTATGTATCTCTGTGGTGATCAGTGTTAGTAACTATACTATCGATGTTTTGAAGTTGTATTGAAATATTCAAAATAACAACCTCCAAGATGGAGCACATACTTTGACTGATATTTCTTACTCATCTGTGAACAAAGTTGTACCCGTCAAGCTGAGTTTGTGGACAATATGATAAGTTGGTGATGCTGGTGCTGTTTTCGTTTCTATGGTGATTTTGCTTATTTCATTTCACGGCGGTGACATTTTTTTGTTCTGCCTGGACAAGTCGAGTTACCCGGGCAAGGCTCGAAACTTTGGCACTAATATTATCGCTATGATCTACAACTAAGTTTTGGTCGTAAGATTCATACATTGCAGCTAGGGGAGGTATATGGGACATCACCATCATCTTGCTGGTTGATCCAGTCAGAAATATCATTGAACATCTTCGCTGATGCTTTCAAATCTAGTTTCCATTCTTCTTCTCTCATTCTGTATTCGAGAACTTCACAACCTTCAATGAGCACCGTATAGCTCAGTCTTTGTCTTAATCTCTTGAACTCAATGAGTGGTTTCAGGTATGTGAGGTTGATGATATGTCTGATTTCCAAAACTGATAACTTTGAGAGGAACCCTTCTTGGATGATTCTTGGGATTGAGTTATTCGTCAATAAGGTACAACTGTTGAGCGACAGTCTAATTAAAGAGTCACTGCAATTGATAGCCAGTTCCCATAGTCCTCTATCTGTGACGGAGCATCCTGCGAGTCCTAATGTTTCAATTTCTGTGTTTCTGGCAATGACTGAAACACTTCTATCAGTAATGTTTTCAGATCTGGTATGACGACCCAAGTTCAGTGACTTCAAAGAAGGACAACTGAAGCCAATGGCCATAACACCTTCATCCGTGATCAATGGACAAGCTCTAAGATCAAGAATCTCCAACTTTGGACAGTTTTTTGCAACAACAGATAAAAACATGTCGTTAACAACTTTGGAACCAGGTAGTACCAATCGTTTCAATAAAGATCCTGATAGCATCATTGGGGTTGGTAGAACTTTTGGACAAATGTACATCTCAATCCATTCGAGGCTTCCACTGATGTTAGATGAGACCAAGTCAACGTCTTCCTGTTTGGCTTTAGATAGTTTATGCATGATGAATAGTCTGGTATTGGATTTTGATCTCACTAATTGGGTTGGGTGACTCTGTTGTGTCTTGACAAACCTCAGCCATGATGGCTCATTAGCAAAAAAGTATTTCGTTGTGACAATCTCCTTTGCAACTTGTGACCAGAGTCTATTGACAAAGAGACAGTTGTATAGTGTATTGGACTGTTTGAAGACTGTCTCTGGATTGCCACCGTTGAAAACATGTGATTGTAGAGATTCGTTCCAAACTCTTTTAGCTCTTGCCTCATCTCTATATATCAGAAGAGCATGTTCATATGATAATGGTCTTCTTCGATCAGGACTTTCTTCACGAGGTAAGGATGTGTTGTCATCAACGTAGCTGAGGATCTTGAACAAAATCTCTGGGATATGGAAGATTGCATGTGCTTCTTGACGCTTCAATGTGAGTGTAGATAGTTGACGTTGACAGTAGTCAGTAACAGAATCGTCAACACTTGAGGTTGATTCAGCATCGTCAATGAAGCTACCGAAATAGTCTTGCTGGATTGGTGTGACAGGTGACCGTATTGGTGAGATGGCAGGACTGAAGTAGCTATCGTCCTCATCATCATCATGTGAGTCGATGGAGACTGGCGATACAAACACATTTCTGGATTTGGTTGAAGAGCAGATGTTCTTGAAACTTGTGATCAGTTTGTTCTTTGGACCAGCAGGTTGATTCTTCTTTGGTGTATGTGGGGGAGATGAGTATATCAATGGGTTTCTTGGACTTGAGTTTCTCTTTGAAGGCGATGATGATAGGATGTCTTCTAGCGATCTCTTGATGGACCCGCTTCTTTCTATAACCATGGTGAATTAGATATTAAAAAGGTATTATAACAAAGTAAGGGTAGTGGTGGTGGTGGGATAAACCGATGGTGAAATGAAATGCTTAAATGAATGGACGCCAACGCAACTTAATGGTGACAATATAATATAGTTTATGAGAAGAGGGTAGATGGGAAGAGAAAGAAGGAAAGGACTTGAAGGGATGTGGTAGGGTGATGTGTGTCCTTTGTTGTCTCTTGCTTTCAAACTGACCTGAAGATAAAGATGAGAAGAACCCTGTGACAATGTAGTTTTTCCAAGAGTACGGAAGCATCAACACTTTTATACTTCTTGAAATGGTAGCTGGTTGGTGTGAATGGTTCCTGGTTTACTCCTTCACCAGCCTGTATGTACGACAAATGCCCAACTTCCACCAGACACTTGTGGAAATCCCTAAGTTTCACCTTGTGAACATTCCTCGCAGTTGCAGAGCCTATCCAACCAGCCCGACAACTCTGCAAAAGTGCCAAAAGTGCACAGTTCAGGCCAACTTCCATCAGATTTGGTCGCTGGTAGGCTGGCTCTCGACCCGGATTCTGTCAAGAAATTCCCCGATTGGGACAATTTAGGTAGGGGACACATAGTAATAATCTCCAAATTGGGAATAATGTGCAAGCTGTTCCTGGATCTAAGACTTCATATTACCGAGAGAAGGGTGTTGTTATCTAGGCAGTAACGAGACAATTATAAGGTTCCAGGGCTGACTCGCTTAAAACTTTGAAAGGTGGACATAGATTTGTGTTGGCATTCAATTCGCAGATACCTCCATGATCTAACTAAATGCGACATAAGTAGGATATTGTTCAATTGTGTAACACTAGATTGAGCTCCACAAGTCCAAGGTAATCAATCTGAAGATAGCAGGGACTATGCTTGCACGCTAGACATTCACTGGCTACTGTTGACAAACGCGAATCTATCTAATCTTGTTTCCATTGTTCAATATAGTACTGCAAGCATTTGGCGTGGCAGGCTCCAAAAACAATCAACAGAGAAATGCGTCGAAACGCCAGGCTTTGAAAAAATAGAGTCGATGCCGATGGCAGGCAAGTCCGTCTGACACTAGACATAGTGGCCCATATCTAGCCTTCCTATACAAATGTAGATGATCGTTTTTCAGTTGAAGTGAATGAGAGTAACACCCAACATGCATCTTATCATCTCATCGACTAGTGTTGCGGAACACTGTGCGAGGACTTCTAAGTTCGAAGATTCGATCTTTGAGAATCAGCGTGTAGCAGCAGAGAAGGAGGTACTTCTATGGTACATCGGCCAACCGCATCAATATCCTGATTCTAAACACTTCGTGGATTATGACCCCATTAATGATATCAAATTGAAATTTGTTTAATAGCTGTGGGTAAGCTAAAGGTATGCTACGTAGTTTTCCAACCAAGCGGTGCCCCCTGCGTATATTTCATACTGCTAGCCCCCGAAATAGTGTGGTAATTGTGGAAAACGAGTGATTTCTTTATGTGCAACAGTTTCAAGAACTTCACCTGATAGTGGAAATATTAAGCTTTATACAGAACAGACTTATAGGAAGCATCTGACAATGGAAAGTTCTGATAATATCGATAACGTGTTGTTCTAGTTGATGTTTTGAGGTGCCAACTGCTGACGTAAGCTGCTGGCATGTTTTTTTAGTTATTTTCGTCTTTTCGCCTTTTTCGCTCTCTCAGAAAATCTAACGAAAAAACCAAAAAAACACAACAAACAATCTCAAAAGTTCAGCTCTTCAGAACACACTCAATTCTGGCGCTTTGAGTCTCATCTCAACTTTAGCCTTCGTTATTTTTGCTACAAGGACATTCAGGGCTGTCAAATTACCTGATTTCGGCCACTGATACCGCTCAATTTGGCTGTTTTACTGGCATTTCTCATCTAAGCGAACCCTTCAAGAGACTTTTCAATCAATTTTGAGCTCTGAACGCTTGCTTTATGCTATATAAAGAGCACCAGTTACAAGCCTTACAGTATTGCAGCTCGACACCCAGATTTTAGAGCTATCGAATTGGGCTAGAACTCTGATTTCATTGGCTATCTCAATCCACCGACCAGCAAGACTTCAATTCTACAACTTCTACTTCATCAATGTCATCGGACAGGAATCCGAGACCACGGTCTTCGGGATACCCCAATGGCAGCACATATACACGTGATCAATCTCAGAGGATAAGGCCTAGACCTGCACAGAGTTCAGAACAATATCCAGGTGTGAGGAGCACATCCAGCTATTCAACGTATGCTGAAAGAGCCAGACCAACAGACTATCAGTCAAGACGAGCAAACGACCAGTCATCCACATACTATGGAAGAGAGTATCAGCCGTCGCGATCCTACCAACCGACAAGCGATGGCTCAGCTACAAATCAGCGATCTAATAGAACGTATTATAACCAGTCACAGAGGCCTCCATTACCTCAAAGCGACGAATCCTTCAGAAGTTCTACCTACACAGGAACAGGCCGCTCTTTCTCAAATCGTGCTAACTCACAACCATACGATCAGCAGCGGTATTATAATTATAATCAAACATACGGCAATCGATTTTCCAAACATGATTATTACACGAAGAGAAGAACTGGAGAGGATGCAGTTAGTCATACATCATATAGAGCTCGCTCGCAATTCACCCCCTATGCTCAGAAATCTGCAACTTCAGGAAACTCGCAGGATGAAGATTTTTACGAACCACGTCGTGCCACTGAATCACAAGACTCTACCGGTGAGCAGCGATTCAGGAATGAATCCAAAGATAGCATGAACGCTAACTCGGCAGGCGAGGAAGAAGCTCCTAGATGGAGAAGAGCAGAGAGACCTTCACTGATACCCAAAGATTTCAAAGATGATGAAGATGATGAAGAAGAAGACTTAATGCGTGAGATTAGAGAGCAGAAGCTGAAAAGAGAGTCTCCAGTACCATCAACCACAGAAACCATTTCTGAGAGAATCCCACTGAGTGTGGAACATAAAGAAGAATTGGACCTTGAAACTGATGCTGAACCTCAACAAATGCCACAAAATAACACAAATGGTGGTATCGAGATAATCAAGAAATTGGAGATTTCTGGTGACGAAAACACTAGCATGGATAAGCCGAAAGAAACAAACGATGATGGTAAAACTGTACCACAGGACCTACCTGTGCACATTGAGAATAAGACTGTTGAATCTGCTGTGGATAGAACCAATCCATATGAATCTGAGGAAGAAGACAAAGGAGAGCAGGAGTCGTCTGAGACACCTGTTTCAACGGAATTTCAAGGCGGGGTCAAGGAAGAAGAAGAGAAAGAGACACATCCGGCTCCTATTCAGAAAGCTGAGAAGTCTGATCTCAAATCTGAGTCACCGGGCACTATCATCAGCTACGAGAAGATTGATTCATGTATCTTTCCTCTGCCTAGGATTGAATATGAGGCATGGAGATATGAGAATTATCCCAAAGCTGAAATTGCAGCCAGTCTACCTTACCTGATGAAGAAGCCGATCAAAGACTTTTCCGAATATTCCTTTTATGGAAGAAACCATCTGATTCATGAGCAAGCTATCAAAACAAAACTACGGGACACATTGACTGAATTGAAAGAAACCACACTACTACGCAAACGTGACTTGCTGAATGAGTACTCTCATAGACTGGATGATTGGAATGAAAGACTGAATGACATGTCAAAACAGCTACACAAGCTATATGGTACCCAGCCTCAAGAAACAGATGAGTCTGCTGACACTTCCCAAGTTGATATTGAACAGGATAAATCCAGAAGTTCCACATCGAGACGTGGTGGTAGATATCATGGTGATACAGTTCACTCTGAAGCTGAATTTCTTGAAATCTTGAAGAATCTGGAAAAGGAGAAAGAGGAGGATCCACTATACCGTGCTGAGCAACTAGCTGCTAAAATTCCCGATATGATTCTAAATCCTGTCAGCAAGTCATTAAAATTTGTGAACGTCAACAACCTTGTGCTAGATAAAGAAAGCTGGACTCAAAGAATCAAGACTGATCCAATCGATAATTTCACCAAACGCGAGCATGAAATGTTCTGTGAAGCATTCTTGGCTCATCCAAAGAAGTTTGGTCGTATCTCGCTTGATATGGGTGGTCTCAGAACTGCTGAAGAGTGTGTCTTGCACTACTACAAGACAAAGAAATCCCTGACTGATTACAAGCAACTACTGGCATTGAAGAAGAAGAGAAACCGCAAAGGTCCAAAAGCCAAACGTCTGGCCAAATTGAAGACTGGTGGAACAACACCAACAACTCCTGCTACTGATACTCCAGGTGAAAGTGGCGACGAGTTGAGTCTAGAGAATTTCATTCCTAAAGAGGCTAATGAAGAGATTCTATATACAGAAACTGGTCGACGTCGTAGAGCTGCTGCTCCAACGTTTGACAAAAAGGAAGAACCAAAAGCAGATATTGAGGAACGGAAGAGATCATTGGACACAACCTCAACAGGTGATATCAACATTGATGCTTCAAACCAGCAACAACTGCCAAAAGTCAAGAAACAGAGAGCTGCCAAACCAAGACAAGTTTCTCAACCGGTCGATCCAACTAAGGAAGTTGCAGCTGAAAATGTCTCTGATGATGGTTCGAAATCAAAGAGTTACATCACTAGTTACTGGAGTGTCCGAGATATCAATTTTTTTACTGATCTACTGCATCAATATGGTGCTCAATGGAATATTATTGCTGCTCAACTGAAGACAAAAAGTTCAATCATGGTGAGAAACTATTACCATAGAAATGCTGATCGTCATGGTTGGAGAGAACTTGTTGCTAATTCCGAGAACAACGAATCGAATGTCGCTGACGCGCTCAAACCTGAACAACCACCATCCAAGAATCCACCATTAGGTTTCTTCACTGCACAGGCTAATGTCCCAAGCAATGTTGCCTTTTCAGAATCTTCTGCAAATGTGAAACAGGAATCTGCTGCCCCACCAAAGCTTGAACATACCAGGGGTTTCTCTTTGGCTCCAATAACTTCATCTGGTATGTCATCTGGTTTACCACATCTAGCTACTTTTGTCAACAATGATAACTTACAGCCGCCATCTCAACTAATACCACAACAGCCAGTGAGCAGACCGAATCCATTCTCAATCACTAACCTATTGAACCCTTCAGAGGAGAGAAAAGCAGCTCCAGTTTTACCTGCAACGGGTACTTTTGACCATTCAGGTGAGAAAAGAGAGTTATATTCAAGCTACAGAAACACGAACCATACCTCCTCCAATGGATCTTCCAATCGATTTGGTAACCTGTTGAGTGATAATGGTGAGAAGTCACTGACACCTCCATCGAATCCATATGCTTCTTCTTCTCATTCTTCTTCTGCCTCAATTCCAGTCACCTCAGGAATGCCTTCGGTTGGATCCAGCAGTGTCCTGAACCCATACGATCAAGCCAAGGTTCAAACTCATAGACAAACAGCCAGTTTCGACACTATGAGGGGATTCTATGGAAATGGAGGATACCAACCACCATATTACGAAAGTTCGGAAAGAACCCGATCAATTTTGAACGATAATGATACACCACTTCCTCCTGTGGCTTCCAAGTCAGTGTTACCTACACCTGCTGTTAATCCAACGATGCCACAAGTAACTTCGTCGAATTTGAGAAATATCCTATCGAATGATCAAGATGATGAGCATAGAAAGTCGTTTTAATGATGTCCGTGTTTGTTTACTTTTGTTTGTTTTTCTGTTAATTATTTACGCTTCATGACTCTCAAGACCTGTTATATGCTTTCTTTTATTCTTTAAATTGTGATTTTGTTTAGGTTTTGGGTTGTACTATTATACATGTTTACATATGCTCGTTTGACATGCTGAATAGTCTTAAGTAGCTATACTCCTTTCAAGACCGTCTCGTATGTTGGTATACTGTCTGATGCACCAGGTTGTTGAATAGCCAGAGATGAAGCAATAGTAGCGAACTTCACCGCTTCTTCCATCGAGGCGTGACTTGCCTTCAATGATGTGAGAAAAGCCCCAGTGAATGTATCACCAGCACCAGTTGTATCAACGACGTTTGGCACCTTCACAGACTGGACGAACCGAGCTTGTTGGTCGTCTGAAGAGATGAAAACTGACCCATAGCTACCCAGTGTCACCACGATTCTCAAAGGGTTCACTGTCTTGGTGCGCTTGTTTGAGATCGATAGGTAGAGTTTTTTCGTCAGGGAGAAAAATCCTTCAACGTAATCTTGTTTGATATGTGTTTCCACAAACTTGATATCTTCGGTGGACAGAAGATCTGCAGCAATACTCATTGCTTCACCCTCATTGACAAGTAGTATGTCTATTAGTCCTATGACCGTTGTGCTGTAAGGGTAGTATGGAGAAGGATTGTAAACCAACGTTTTTGATTCTCTATTTGATGCTAGCCATTTGATCGTTTCAACGGTTCCAGGAATTTCATTTTGAAACACGACCACCTCGTTCTCATCTGCTGTGAATATCCTACTTAACTCCTCCTCGGTGTATTTGGCCCTCCCATTTGCACCAGGGTTAATCAGTATTCTGTTCTCGCCGGTCTGCTCGACAATGATAACGGCTACCCCAGATCTCTCATTCTCTAAAACTTCAACATTCGCGACATCCACATCCAGCATGGTCAAAGCTTGAGTCAGCTCTTGACCAAATGCATCATCACCTACTTTCCCAACGATTCTGACTCCATTTCGAACTGCTTTATCTACATTCGGTATCAATTTCGCTATGGCTATGGTTTGATTTAGACCTTTACCACCGATATGAGTAGCGAATGAATCAGACTGGAAGGTCTCTCCAGCGGCAGGAACCCGCTCAGTGAATGAAACAAGATCATAATTGAGTGATCCAACAACAGTAAATTGAGTCATTCTGTAATAATCTCTTTGTAAGCTATCATGGAGAAGTAACCCTACAAATTGTTTGTTTATGATTATTATGTAAACATTTCGCTCTTATCACGTGATACTCTTTTTACCGAGAGATGACGTAATTCTCAGTCTTCTCTTCTCCGCGCTAATTTCTCTTTTCGGCCGAGCAGAAAAGAGACGCGGTCCAAAAAATTTGTTTACATTTTGACTCGACGAGCTCTCTTTCAGGAAGATCTTTGAGGATTAAACTGCTCAAGGCTATTCACGTTCGTTCTTTGGTCAGTGTTGATATAATCTTAGAAACTGTGGTCATATCCATCCATCAAAAGCCAGTTCTTTTTTCTATACCCCTATTATTGACTGATTACTAAGAATAATGTCTTCTATCTCAGCTCCAACCATAGAGAAGCCATTTGGTGTTGCTCTCTGGCCATTATTTGACCAAGCTGTCACTTTGATAACACAAGGAAAGTTCGTCCCTTCAGAATTCGAGTTCGTTGAAAACCAAACTTTTTTGTCAACATTCCCACCGGTCGTTACAGCCATTGTTATCTATTACACCGTCATCTTTGGAGGTCAAGCTATTTTTAGAGGTTTTGATCTAACTGCTTGGAAATTGAACGGTTTGTTCCAACTTCATAACTTTGTCTTGACCACTGTTTCATTCACTTTGCTAGTTCTCCTTGTTGAACAATTGTTGCCAATTTTGTATCACCATGGTCTATTCTATGCCATTTGTAACTCCAATGCATGGACTCAACCAATTGTTACTTTATACTACTTGAACTACTTGACCAAGTACCTAGAGTTCATTGACACCATCTTCTTAGTTGTCAAGAGAAAGAAGATCATCTTCTTACACTCCTACCATCACGGTGCTACTGCTTTGCTATGTTACTTCCAATTGACTGGTAAAACTTCCATTTCATGGGTTCCTATCACATTGAACTTGGCAGTCCATGTTGTCATGTACTTCTACTACTTCTTGGCTGCTAGAGGTATCAGAGTCTGGTGGAAACAATGGATCACCAATTTCCAAATCACACAGTTTGTTTTGGATCTGATCTTTATTTATTACGCAGCTTTCATCAAAGTCAAGAACGATTATGGCCTTTTTGGCTGTGATAAAACGCAGTGTATTGATTGTGTTGGTACTTCTCTTGCCACATGGACTGGTTTGGGAATTATTTCTTCCTACTTGGTCTTATTTGTCTTATTTTACATTGACATCTATATCAAGAAGGGTAAGAAAGCTAGAGTTGTGAAAAGAGTTGGTGGGTTTGGTAACAAGATCAACGAGTACGTTAGTATCGACGTGAAGAGTATCAGCACTCCATCTCCATCTCCAGCTCCAGGTTTGAAGAAGAGAAAAGCTTAGATATTCTTTCATCAACCTCGACATTTACACAGCCGATACCTTTTAGAAAAGTACGACCTATCATTCTTACCTAAATTATTATACTTGACAATCTATTTGAGGAAAATGTAGATAGTTTCGTTTATTCATTTACTCAAATGCAGTGATCTCAGTTTTGCCAGCTGGATTGCTTTATGCAGTTGCTCTCTGTTGACTCCACCAATGATAGTTGATCCTTTCAAGGTCTCTCCATCATGATCGACTACCAGAGTAACGGTCTTTTTAGCTGAAGATTCCTCTTCTTCACCTTCAACATCGGTCACTAGTATAGGTTCACTGTCAATCTCCATCTCTTCATCATTCTCCACAGTGTTGAAAGCTTCTTCATCTATGTCAAAGACTGCAAAGTTTGATGCAAATCCTATAGCTTCTTCATTCAGTTTCAAATCATCATTCTTTATAGGGTCGCACGTTATTTGATATTGTTCTCTTATAGTACCGTGATTACCACGAATTTTGACAGGTATTCTCACATCGGTCGCATTCTCATCTATGTATGCTTTTGGTAGTTTTGTGTTATTCAGTGCTGATAATAGTGAAGCCCAGACCAGGTCAAACAGAGGACCTGAGCGACTGAAGACTTTGATTTTAGCATAGATCACAAACGACCATGCACGTTTTGGTCCGATATCAAACTCATTATCCTCAGCCTCAGGATCTCTATAATAAACATCCACATTTCCTTCGGAATCCACACTTCTTAGACCAACATTGACTTTCAAAGATTCCTTACTCAGTATACCAGAATGGAGAAAAGTTTCATACAGTTTTTGACTCAGGATCATTTCCTCATCTGTTGGAGCACCAGTTCTTCCTCTTTCAACTTCAACAACAGGATACACTGGAGCAGCCTCGTTCAGACTCCCAGATTCCTTGTTCTTCTCCGCTTGTAGGTCTTTGGCGAAAATGGCATTCACAGCAGCAGCATCATCGTTGATGCTTTCAGCTGGTAGATCTTCCTCAATGATACCGGCAGTTATGGTACATATGACAGTGGTATCTCCAGATCTGAGGATTGAAGAGCCCAGAGTTGCCGTGTTCTTTGGTTTAGCACCAGAATATCTGCTTAGACCTCCATCAGTTATCTTTATATCTCTAAATTCTTCGAAAGTTCGAAGATTTGGACGAATTCCTATAGCCAAATGTCTCTGTAGTGAGAGTTCAGGTGACACTCTCGCTAAGACAGCGGGTGGAAACGAGATTGGTTGCAGCTCAGTCATATTTTACCGATTTCACTGTGCTTTTAGATGTGTTTCTATAAAACAAACCTCATCAAGTAAATTTTTGATCAGATGAGTTACCCGGATTTCCAGGTTCCGCGAAAATTATAAGATCCAAAGCACTTTGCACTATGTTATAAGGAGTGGTGAGTGGTATAACTACGTGAATCATATTATATGATAGCTTGCGTCTAGCCAGCTGTATTAGTAGTGCATTTGTGTGGGGAATCATGGTATGTTCACAGTGATATTTATTCTTCAGACATTTTTGGAGAGTTCACCACGAATGGAGCCTTTGCACCAGTAGGAGTAGCGATGGATGCACTGTATGTGGAACAGTCGTCATCTGAAGGACTGGAAGTAGGAGATCCAGCAACGGATGACTCTATATCTGACGGGTTTATAGTGGTTGGTATAACGCGACGTTTTTCACGGCCCTTCATCACCAGATTGCGAGTCAGAACTCTTTGTTTCCGACGAGCAGCTGATGCATCCTCTTCATCATCGGTCCCAACGGGTATGCTGGACACGTCATTCTCGATACCATTTGAGTTCTCTTTGATTTCGATGAACGAGTTTTTGGTGACTGTTTCTTGGAGGTCATCTGTATCGGAATCGATTTCTTGATAGTCTTCATCCTCTTCAGCTTCCTCTTCACCTTCAGCTTCATCTTCATCTTCATCTTCCAGTTCGGCATCCAGGTCGACTTCATGAACATCATTGTCGTTCTCATCTTCACCTTCAGCAACGTCTTGAATGATCTCATCTTCTCGTTCGTCCTCTTCTGACATTACGTCTTGATATGATCTATAGAAATTTTCAATCTTCGCTAGATTCTCTCTTTCTTGGTGATCGTGTTTCTCACGAGCGGATTCCAACAACTTCACTAGTTCATCTCCACCTAAAAATTTAGACGATCTTCTTCTATAGAAGAGGAGATATGCTGCACCACTAATGGCCTTATCAGGAGTAGTAAGTGTGACTCTTGAATCATCATAGTAGTACCATGTGTTATCAATGAAGTTTTTGACATAAGCAGTGTAATGGCCACCGCCTAAACCACCAAAGTGATTATCAACAGCGAACAAATCATAGATGTACTTATTTTCATCCTCGATCGTGTCAGTAACATGTGCTGACATGTCCAATCCCATTATTGGGAAGTCCACAACAGCATCAATCTTATCGCTAAAGCTTCTCTGGTTCTCGAATCTTTTCAAATGAATGGATAGGATATCCGGTGTTGACCAGATTTGGATTTGTTTACTTGCTTGACGGTGCTCTTTGCAATTCGAGCAATACCACAAATCATGCTCACCCAACACTTCAGCTTTTGAAAACAGTTTCAAGCAATCATCCAATGACAAGTTTTTGTTCTTTTCAGCTTCTCTCTTCTCTTTCAAAGCCTCAACTTCTTCATTCACAACAACCTCAGGAGATGACCAGAGATTTTTACCACCTTCTCCTTCAGCTTCTAATCCACTGAAGAAAACGTCAAAATCATCTGGATTCCATTCACAGACTAGTGCATTCTTATACTCAACAAGAACTTTCTTGTTTAGTTTGGCATTGCTAGACTTGGAGAAAAACTCACGTCTATGATCTCCACGGTCATAACCACCATACAAGTGATCATAATTATCATCTTCAGAGCCAGTCAGAGGCTCAAATTGTCTATTTGCTACCCTTTGACGATCACGTTTTCTTAAATCCTTCGACTGGGGATGACCTCCTGAGATGTCGTGGTAGGCTCCTGTGATATCAATAGAGGCTTCTGGTTCAGAGGAATTCCCATCTTTTCCGAAGTCGTTACTCAAATCAATCACCTCATAATCTTGTTTTGATGGAATCATTTCCACGTCACTATTGAGTTCCTTAAATTCATCGGCACCAGTGTCTTCTTTGGAGTTGTTGACAGCTCTATAATACCTTGCCTTTTTTGGATCAACATAATTCAACAGATCAGGTAATTTGGTGAGGTTGTTCTTCGAATTTGGTGTCCACACGCCAGTTGCCTCCTCTAGATTCTTATAATTGGAGCTTCTATAACCTGTACCTGTCCCATATCTTGACATTGTGAGTCTCTTTCTTGGTCCCATCTCTCTCGACGAATCAAATAGCTTGACTTTGAAACCATATTCGCCAGAAATTTGAGGATTAGATAGTGAGGTCACGGAAGTAGAATCGTCATCCAAGTCATTACCATCTATCTCGAAGTCCGAAGCCTCGAATTGTGTTTTTTCCTGAGCCGCGCGAGTCTGGGAAAAGTACTTGTATGTGCTTAACTGTTCATATCTGTGTTCCAACTTTTGTCTGACAGTACCAAAGGAGTTTTGTTCATCTGGCTTCAATGTGATAAAGAAAGGATATGCAAAAGGAGTTGGAATTCCAGATTCTGGCATGATTGTACTTAGAACAGGAACCACCAAATCACCTTCTTCACGCTTCAGCTCATACATCACTATAACATCACTTTCAGAAATCAAGTCGGAGATCGGCAGGTAGCCAGATTGTGATTCTGCACTCTCAAAATTTCTGTAGAACTGATTGTTCCAAATCTCAGCAGTGACAAGGTCGTCAGGGTTGATATCTAGCTTTGATGCAACATACTTCTTTAATGTAGAATATGTTGATGTCTTCGGAAGCTCAACTTCAAGGGATTTCATAGGTCCTTCCTCAAGAAAAAGAAGCAATTTACCTGTCCATTGATTCGCCACTGGTAAAGGCAATGTTAGATCGTTGAATGGATCGAATGTGATAGAAATTTTCTCACATGAAGGGCATATTAAGGTGGACTTGTATAAACCAACAAACAAGTCGATAATGATAGAATCGTTACGGAGCTTGTGTTGCTCCCAACTTTTCTTCGCCAGTTCCTTGATCGCTTCAATGTTTTGTGCATCCTTTTCATCCAGCTCAGCTTTCTCAACAAAAGGTTTTTTGATGATCCTATTCAGATCTTCATGAAGACCATCTAACAAAAATGCCAAAAATTCCTGCGAGTCTTGCTGTTGATAACCGGAGAACATTTGGTTGAAGTGTCCAATGGTTGATTTGAACTCCCTAGGTGTATAAGACGTTCCACGACTTGTTTTTTTGTCAAATAGATTATGGATGAGGTTGGAGAAAGCCAAAGCCACTCTCCCACCCATACCCAAAGGATTGTCTTTGTTTAGTTCGCCTTCATAGCTGTTGAAGAGAAAGTATTGTGTCAATTCTGGAATGTGAACCAAACATTGTAAAGCAGAATTCATGTAACAAGTATTTCCAAGGTTTTGTAACCCAATCTTACCATCTGATGGAGTTGGTGGATGATGGATAAGATAGCTTGAAGGCCAGTACCCGCTGGACTGTCTTGCGCTCCTATCAGTGACATATCTCTCAATAGCAACATGGGCCTGTAGTAAATTAGCACTCTTCAAAGTAAGTTTGAGATGCTCTTCTTTCACTAGTGTTTTGTAATCAAGGTTGACAAAAGTAGAAGGTAATATAGTGTATGGAATGTTACCTTTATCGTTGATTATCCAGATGCGGAACTTCTCTTGCTGAAAGTCGGGAGACGTTCTAGATATGTTTTCCCTCGCGTCAAGCACTTTAATACAATTTTGAAGCAAATCACTGAGTGAATGTAGTCTAGAGGTTGTGAAACTTGGTGCTCCTAAGCTATTCGAGTGGTATGAATATGAAGTTGGTGGCTCTGTGGTTAGATGGTGTAATTGGAAGTGAGGTTTAGCGAATTCAGGGCCTAGTTGGTTATCGATCTCAATGGCGTAAGTTTTCACTGTTGTTGATCCTTCCTTCATGCCGTACCATTCTTCTAATTTCTCAAAGATCTCGACAGGTAACGCTTTCAATGGGAAGGCAGTATAGTCACAGAAGATACCATTGTTATCAACAATATTGGCAGTGTCAATTGGGCCAAGTTTATCAGCATCAACAGTTTCATCAAAAAAGGAGTTCCACCAGCTTTCGTAAATAACAAACAACGGAGTACCTTCAACAATCTTGCTTTGCGTTTCCAGCAACAGTTCTTTGATGATTTTCCTCTGTTCCTCTATTGGTGTGATGGACCGCTCATCTTCAATGATAGTCACTCCGTTCACGCCTTCTGAGGCTTCAGTTTCTCCGCGCTCAAATGGTGGAGTAGCGATATCTAAATCGATCGTACTGAGGTATTTGGACTCGACTTTTATGGCACCAGGTGCACATTCATCATCAGACAAGCTGTGATCTGGCAAATCAATGACAGGAGACATCAGGAGAAGTAAATCAAAGAGTTTAGGACCGAACCAGCTCGATGGGGCAAATAAAGAGGATGATTTGACAGAATCACGACTTGGAAGAAGTAATTAAACGGCCAGACGATCGTGTGAACTAGCAACTATATTTGCGAAGTACAAAATGATGCCTTGTTCGTGATTCGAAGTCCAATTTCGCCAGAATCGATTTCGTGGTTGATGGTTTTGCGTTGTCCAGGCAATTTCAGCGCTTATTGTCTTTGCACGTCAAATCTTTAGTGAGAACAATTTTGAAGGGGTCTGCCCGAACCATAATCTTTTCACCTTTTGCACGTGACTTCATTTTTAATGGTATGGGCACTTTAAGTCCTTCAGGGTCCACAAGTTCGTACATCTCTTCTTATAATACCCTCTGAACTTTGAATCGCCAGCCGTTCTTCCATTACTGTAGTACAATCATATTAATCTACAACTGGTTCTGCATCTAGTGTTCAATTTTGTGTCAAAAACTGGAGGGCTGGCAAGTTTCTCAATGTCCACTCTATACTGGTAGCTGTAGTCGAACGTTATACTATATTGTGTTTCCACTAGTATGATCTACAAACACTCGATATACAGAAACCGAAACTCTATTGATGTAAGAACACAATATCACATACCATTTTATGAGATGGAAACCAAGACACCATAACCTAAGGTGATAACAATGGCGTATGCAATGAAGGAAGCTGGAACACCCCTCGTGATGAAATTGTTGACCGACAAATAACGCACACCTAACTCATCAGTCATTGAGATAGCAGTGACGTTAGGGAATCCTGATGAAGCGAGACCCATACCACATGAAGATAATAATGCAATTGAAAAGATAAGAATGACAGATGAGTTGTCACCAGGTAATGAATCACCGACTTCTTGAACCAGTGGAATAATGATGATAGCTGAGACTGTATGGGAAACAAAAGTACCAATGACCAAAATTAAGATACCAAAGATAACCATGACAACATATAGAGGGAAATCCATGACTTTCTCTTGTAAAGCACCTGCAATGGTGGCTAGTAAACCAGAGGATGACACAGCTTTACCTAGAGCTAGAGAACCCATGGCCAAAATGACAATACTCCAAGGGAAGTTATTCACATCAGCAGTGGATAACAAACCAGTACCGAAAAGTAACACAATCGGAATGACTGCGATTTGACCAGATTCACCAAATGTAGACTCAAGTTTTGTCAAGAGACACCATAAGATGATTGTTCCAATTGTGACAAAGATGATGAACCATTGTTTTGCAGTCAATTTCTCCTTGATTGGTTTATACTGCATGACTTTTGCGGTGTTGATTTTGAATGTACAAATTAACAACATCCAGATCAAACCAAGAGATATGATTGAGACCGGAATGGACACAGCTAACCATTGACCCCAACCGATACCATATGGAGCCAAATATTCCATGGCGACGATATTTTGTGGCGATGAGATTGGGGAGGCCATACCAGCGATATTTGATGCTAATGCAACACCTAAAATCAATGATTTGGCGAATGGGGAATCAGTAGTTTGAGTTCTTAAAATACCTTGGATCAAACTGTAACATAAGACAGGAGAAGCAACATTTGAGATCCACATTGATAAGAATAATGCAACACACATGATTGAGAATAGAATGTTTCTTGGTTTGGTACCTGCAATAGAAAGAATATAAGAAGCCAAGATTTTAGCAATGTTATACTTGGACAGAGCAGCAGCTAATGTGAAACCACCAAGTAAAACCATGATTGTAGAGGACCACATCTTACCGAAAATATAAGCAGAAGATGTTGGAGCATCCATAACAGATCCATCTTCATCCTTAACAACTCTGAAAAGGACAACCAACAATGGACAAAGCATGGAAGTGACGAATAATGGAATAGCTTCAGTGGCCCATAACAATGCAACACAGGCTAATAAAGCCATACATCTATGTTCAGCTTCATCGTTGAAAGTTTTCACTCCCAACAAAACACCAGTAATTGTAATGATGATGGCAAGTTTGTAAGTTCTTGCTGTAGTTAAAAATTTTGGTAATTTGAAATATTCCAATTTTGTGAAATACAAGTTGATAGCGAATGGCAATTTCCAAGCATAGAAGTCCAAATCATATAGACTTTGTAAACCAACAGCAGTAGCGTCATTACCAACACCAAACGCACCACCATTGGCTTTGTTCTCAATACCGATCATATCTTTCCATACTGTATTTCTCTCCCAAACAATATGCTCTCTCAATAACGATTTCAATTCTTCTTTACAAAGAGTTAGGTTATCTAGTCTATCTGTCAAAGAGGCATAGATCTCAACAAGATTATCCAATTTTGAATCAAGATGAGTAATGGTGTTGAAGTTGAAAGTGTATGAATGTTTGAAAAACTCATTAGTTTCAAAAAGATCAGCTTTGAGACTTGTATTCAAAGACTTATCGAATTTCTTGGTGATCTTACCAAACCCAATTCTGTTCAGTTCAATGAATGATTTCAATTGAGACAAATCAACAAATAACTGTGTGGTTCTTTTCTTCATGGTGATGTTTTTTTGAACTTTCAAATTGACTTCAGATGCTCCTAACAAGGCAGAATTTTCAGAGTGATCATCTTCAACATCACGGTCATCTTCTTCTTCTTCATCGTCCTTATCCAAAGTTTCCAAGTCATGATTGACGTGCAATCCTTTTTCAATGTCGATATTGAAGGAGGTAGCTGCGTTAAGGATAGCTTCATTCACGGATGATTTGTGACTCAAGATTGATCTTGTATCATCAAGCATATGATTCTTATCAACGAGATGGATTTTGGCAGATTCTAGATCACTGATTAATCCATCATAGTTTAGGTAGAGTTCACCTTCTTTTGATCTATAAAACTCGTCAATTTTAGCGAGTTCTAATTCCAATTTTTGAAGGAAAATATTAGAAGGGTCTAACTCATTCTGTAGTTCAGGAGAAGAAGTGTTCTTCAAGGCCTTGGAGGTTGTAGAGTCTAAATCATCTAGTTCAATGGTTTTCTGTGTGAAGATGTTTAGCTTAGGAACGCTTGCCTTGAAATTATTGGTTGCAGAATCAACATTAATCTTCCAGGTATCTTTAGCAGCACCGACTTTATTCTTGAATCTATCAAATTTCCCTTGATCAATTTCATCAAGTGATTCACCTACCTCGGGGGATTCAGCCAGAACCTCTGCTTGAAGTTCATAGATAAGTTTTTTCAATTGTGAATAACTCAAATAATGGTCTTGCCATTCAGGCACAGCGTTGTATTTCAATGAGAGTGAAAATTTCATAATGTAGTCGTGTAGTTCTAGTTGATGTAATGTATGCTAAGTTGAATAAACCTGATATGTTTTTTTTTTGGGGGGGGGGGGGGGGGGGGGGGGGGGGGTTTAATGTTCTAGATGGGTATGAAATATAGCTCAAAGACAACTGAGAGTGTGATAAGAGAGTGATGAAAATTTTCAGCAGAAAAAGTGTTACAAACAGGTGAATGAGTGTGATTTTGATGCCTCTGCAGTGATGTAAATCAAGTGGAAGTAGCTTGGAGTGCCGTTGACTGGTGAAACGGCTTCCAAAAATTTTATTTCGAGGGGCTATGGCTTATTGTGAACCCCGAATGTGTCAAAAAAGTATGAGAACTAAGATGAATAGCTATGGAGAACTGAGGTTCGTAATCAGTTGATACTTATCAGTTACAACGTATCACACGACTTTACCAAGACCTCAAAGTATTGGCAACGGAAATAGTCTTGACAAAAGAAGAAAGTGGTCGTGTGCCCAGTTTCTGCTGCTTAAAATTTCTTGGTATGCAAAATTTTCCCACTTTATTGGACTTTCCCAAAACAGAAGCCCACGTGGGCCCTGTGGGTTTTTTACCTTTTTTTTTTTTTTTTTTTTGCAAACTTACCATCTCCGAAATCCACGTGACGTTATCTCCGCGTCACGTGAGACTGGCACTATCTTCACGTGACTAATCCAAATACATGTTTAATTTCGCGAAATTTTCATAATTCTTGTTCCTGAAAATCTTCAAGTGAGACACAATTTATATAATTGATTCGGGACATTGCGAATGTGTCTTTGAAAGACGTACTTTTTAAATCAATTGCCGGTCGGTAATCAACAGAAAGTGTCTGTTTAAATACACCACGAGCTTATCCTGCACAAATTATAACACCACAAAGCTCCTGTCATATTACTCCTTCTACCCTACCCAACTACGTAATACGTAATATTGCGGCTGACATAAGCCCCTAATCCTAAATAATCCCAATTAACTCTGTTTTTTGTTTTGTTTCAGATTCATCTAAAAATAAAAATAAAAAAGAAATTAGCTGCCAGCATTGACCAAAGCCATTTAGTTCGCTGTTAATAGAGCTGTCAACTTGGTTGTGTGTGTATTGTTGAGATCTCTATTGGCCACGGACTACCTTAAAAGTGGAATCTTTTTCATAACTCGTCCATTTGCTTGTTCTATTGTCCTGTTAGTTTGAAACCCGAGTAAAAATTTGGCCCCGTTAATAAATTAGCTCTGGTAAATCAATCTCTTTGATAAACCTCATCATATCTACTTGAATATTATGTCCTCACAGGGTAATCAACTTTCACAAAAGCTCCAGGGCTATAACCAGTCGGTGAGTCCCCAGTCGAAAAGGAACACAAAAAACTTATCACTTCAGTTGGGCAAACCAGGACCCGTTGATTCGCAATCATCAATCCAATCTCCAATTGTTACAAAAAACATTCCAATATCACCTACAGATGTCAGACTTTATAGACATCCTTCCCTTTCAAATCCATCACCTCCATCATTAGCATCTCCAGTGAATGGTAAATATCAAACTGGTTTCAGAATGAAAAGACGTACAACTTTATCACTTTCTATACCCACAGAGATTGAAGTTGCCAAAAATTCATCATCATCATCTGGAAAATCATCTTCTACAAGTATACCCAGCTTCACATCCTCATTATCTTCAACATCTATGGGTAACCTTTCCTCTTCCAGTCCAATAGTCTCATCTCCAATAATACCCTCAACGCCGAAAGAACTTTTATATTCTCATATCTCTTCAAATCAATCAATTACAACAACGAGATCTTCACATTCTTCAAATTCAACTTTACAAAACTCATCACAAAGTGATACAAATGGAGACATGAGAACTCAAACTTTAGTCAATAACCTATCAAGCATTGGGATTTCTGCAGATGGTGATAATGCAAAATTAAATGCTTATCCAGATGGTCCAGCATGTGTTTTAGAACCAGGGCTTTTTCTTTATTCTGAACCAAAATTGGAACAATTATCCTCATTTGATTTGATTATCAATGTTGCTAAAGAATTAACACCTCCTATCCCATTCATTGAACCATTATCAAAAAATTCAATAACAAAGATTCCAAATAATGAATTTGAATATTATTATGTTCCATGGACTCATACTACAAAAATGTGTCAAGATTTACAATTTCTTACAGATAAAATTTTGGAATATCTTGAAGATCAAACTAAAAAAATCTTAATTCATTGTCAATGTGGTGTCAGTCGATCTGCATCTTTGATAGTTGCATTATTTATGAAGATGGATCAAATCAATTTAAACGATGCTTATAACAAATTGAAAGATTGTGCACCAGATATTAGTCCAAACATGTCTTTAATTTTCCAATTAATGGAATGGGGTGAATTGATAGGAGTTAGTAATCTGCCCAATAATGATGGTTCTAGTACAAGTTCTGGGAACAACTATAGTGGTTATAATTATGGATTATCTCCACAATATGAAATGACTGAATCACCATTATCACGAAACATCAACAATAATAATAATGAAAATAATGTGAAAAGAAGAGAAAGTGTTTTGATACATGAAGATACTTACACAAACTAATGGAAAACATGATATAAAAATTCATGAATTATTCTCTTTGAATGTAATTAATCTTTTTATACCAGTAATCCATTTTCTCGTCTCTTCATCAATCATTATATTAGCACCACCTTTGTTCAATTTCACTTGTCCACTTCTTTGATGAATCGAGATGTTTATCACTCCAATTGGCCATGCAACGTTTCCTATACTCAATTTCATATACGATTCATTAGCTTTTAAATAATTTGACCTTTGAACGTAATAAAAAATAGTTAATAAAGATGTAAGTTGATCCTCATTTATAGTATTTTTGCGTAATTTAACAAGAATTGGAAATAATGCTTTTTTAGTCTCCAAGAGAAGTTCTTTATTTGTAGAAATGTCCCATTCTGAAAGTATAATTTTAATATATTTGTTCACTTTCATTGATAAATCTTGTGTGTTTGATATCTTACCAATATCATCTAATGAAATTGTGAGGTCTTTGGGTACTTGTTTCGCCAATTTGGTGTCTTCTTTAAAATCTTCGCCATTGATTATCACTTCGGATTCCACTTCATCATGTTTCCTCTTCAAATTGTCATTCCCACTCATTTTTATACTTGAATTCTAACTAAATTTCTGGTTAATTGATTGATTGAATAATTGAAAATTGTAAATAAACAAACAACAACAACATCAATATAAACAATTATAAACAAAAAGTAATTAATTCATCCAATTTCAAGCATAGAATAATCATACAAAATGAGTCAGCCGGTCCAGCCAGTGAAAGAAGAAGCGGAACCTTCAAAGGATCAACAAGCTTTACTCCAACAACAAGAGAATGACGCCTCTGAAGATGAAGAATTCTTATCTGATTCAGCTGAAATCGTTGATTCCAATGACGTTACAAACACATTACAGAAGGATCTTAACCTGAATCTCGCGACTTCTGGACAGAAAGTTTGGTTAGTGAGATTACCTCGTTTCTTAGCTGAACAATGGAAGGATAAGAAGAATTTACATGGACAAGAGATGGGTAAGATTAGAATAAAGAAACAAGGCAATTCAATACATTTGAAATTGAATGATGATGAGATGAATAAAGATATCCCACATAATTATCAATTACAACTTACAAAACCTACTGTTGAGAATCAATATGTCTTTAGTGAAGAGAATTTAAAAGATTATACTAAAAATGAACAAGAAAAGACAGAAATGGATTTCAGTAAGAAGAGTAACCTTGTCACAGGGGACACATTCGTGGAGACAACACCCACACCTACACCTCCTACTACTACTTCATCATCATCAGCAGGGACTGGATCAACTTCATTTACACTCAATTCACAAAATAATACATTTAGAAAAAGAAAGTTCAATAAATTCAAGAATAAAGATGGTAGTGAGAAATTATTACCATTTGTGAAGACAATCCCTAAGAAAACGGCACTTGTTGGTACAATTGTTCATGAATGTCAAGTTATTCCATCAATAAATGATCCAAATTATTCAAAGATCATTGAACAAAGAAAAAAATTAATGAAAGAAGATCCAAGACCTTCAGTTACAGTATTAGACAAGATATCAGGTGTCAATAATTTCAGAAATGCAAGTTTAACATTAAAATCAGATCAATCACAATTCTTAAAAACAACAACAAGTACTAAAAATAAGAATGAAGGAAGAGCAATTAGAATGCCTCAAAAAGATTTATTTGATCTATTATTCAAATTATTCGATGAATATGATTATTGGAGTTTAAAAGGTATAAAAGATCGTACAAAACAACCAGAAGTTTATTTAAAAGAAACTTTAGATCAAATTGCAACATTAATAAAGAAAGGTCCATATGCTTTGAAATACGCATTAAAGAAAGAATATAAAGAGTTGAAAGATCAAGAAAGAGCAGCAAGACTCGGGGATCTCGCCAAAGACGAGGACGAGGAATCAGAAGAAGAGAAAGAGGACGATATCGAAATGGAAGACGTTGTATAATCTTATCATCATATATATATATATTATCATCATATATCACCATACCATTCACTATATATATATATATATATATATATATATAATTTTGACACATAAATTGTTCTGTGACTGCTTTTTTCTCGAATTAGTAAATACATCCGAACACCAAACACCCACTCACACACTCTCTAATTCTTTCTTTTTGCTTATGGAGTGTGTTGGTGGTGGTGTCTGGATGTTTTTCGTGAAGGAATTGGTGAAAAATCTAGAAAAGCTTTAATAGTCAATTAAGTAAAATCGTTGTTGCAAGTGTTCTGTTCCGATCGAATTATCCACAAATATCAATAACAATGGCTGTATGTGAACATATTGAAAAGGGTTTGAGAACAGTGGTGAACCTCTCATCGTGAAAGGCTCCAGTTCTTTTTGAACTATGTCTGATTAGAGAGAATAACTTTAACTGTCAAGTTTTAAAGAAATAATCAATTATACTAACATTATTTGTTTTATAGAGAGAAATCAAAGACATCAAAAAATTCATCGAATTAACCAGAAGAGCTGATATCACCTCAGCTTCTATCAAAGTTAACAAGAAAGTTAACGCTGCTGGTAAAATCATTAAAGAATCTAAATTCAAAGTTAGAGGTTCAAGACATTTATACACTTTAGTTGTTGTTGATGCCGATAAAGCTCAAAAACTTAAACAATCTTTACCATCAACTTTAGAAGTTACTGAAATCTAAATATAATTCAAAAAAGAACTTAAAATAAACTATCATATCTTTGTTGTGTCTTACTTTTTTTTTTTTTTTGCTTTTGCATTATGTTAAATTGTTGAAATCTTTTCCAATTAGAACGTTATCTCTAGTTGTATACTTAATGGGTTATGGGCTTTTGTAAAGTACTTTGTGTTACAATTGTTGTAGATATAGCATTTATGTGCATTAGCAAGATTATTAGCAAGATTAGGTATATATATTATGATTATTCTTCTTTGTTAGTTATTTCATCAATGTCAGGTTTTGAAATTGTTGATTCAATAACTTCATCTGCACCAAATGATACTTTACGTTTGTTTTCTTTCTCTAAAGCTCGAACTGATTCTAAGATGTTTGGTTGTTCTTCAAATCGTAGACTTTTTCTCTTTCTTGGAGTTGAAGTATCAAACCCATCATTGGCTCCTGTTGCTTGAATGTTCTGTACTTCGGCAATTGGTGTTGGTTCTGATATGTTTGGTGTTTCAAGTGAAGTGGTTGGGTTTGATATGATGTTGTTGTTGTTGTTGTTGTTGTTTGATTTTGATTTGTTATTTAATGGGATAAGTTCTGCTGTTCTTACCCATCTTCTTCTTCTAGTATATTTGGAGAAAGAATCTTCAGTTGATGGTTTTTTCCATGTGTTATCGTAATATAAGAATCCATCATCAGATGAAGGATTGGCAGTTGTTTTCTGTCTAGAACTTGGTAATTGAATAGCACCATCATTTGTCAAGTCTAATCTCCATGTCTTATCAACCCATCTCCATGCTAATCCTGAACCTTCTTCAGTCTCTGGTAATTTAAACTTATCAGTTGGTGAAGACTCATTCAAGAATTCATCAGTCCAAGCTGTTCTTTCATAACTTAAAAGATTTGGAGTCCATCCAATTCCTAACCAACGACGTTGATTTTCAAATAACACATAAGTGAAAACAATAGGTTTACCATCTTTATTTTGAATACCAACTTTTTCATTAACTCTTTTCACAGCAGCAAAGATTCCTGAATCTTTATTGATGTTGATACCACCAAAATCTAAACCAGTTAGATAAAATGATAACAATCTTACTATTCTAAATCTCCATAGTAATTTACTAACAACTCTAACAAACACAGAATGATAAGTTAACACATATAATCCAAATATCAACACAAAACTTCTTGGAGTAAAGATAAAGAATGTTATAAAAACATAAAGTGGTGATAAGAACACCGTTGTAAATAAAATTCTTTTGATATCATAAGAAGTTAATGCTAATGATGTGATTGGATTCAAAAAAAGATCAGCTTTGATATTCACCGAGGTTAATATATGTATTATATCATCGAGTGTTGGCTTGGAAGTCATTTGTTTCTCAACGTGTTTACTTAAAAATGAATAAGTTAATAACACACCAACTAATAGTAAATGACCAAAATAGGTGATTATCGTCTCAAAATAGAGCACAAACGTAGTGAATAGTGCCACCACGAGTATACTGAGCCATCCATCTTCATTCGTCCATGTCAATATGCTTAATGTCTTATCGGCAATGATCAAGTATGGATAAGCCTTAACCAATGTTTTTGAAACTGTTACTGGTGTGGAAGATAGCAATGGCGAGGATTGAGTTTCTGCTTCTCCACCAATTCTCTTTGTGAAAACCGAACTTCTGCCCGTGAACTCAGCCCTTGTCTCCACATCATCTTCCGGTGGGATCACGTTCAATGACATCGCTTGATAAATGGCTTGATAAATGGCAAAATCAACTAGTTTTGAGAGAGAATAACTTTGTGTGAATGAATTCAGTGTGTGTTCCTTATTTATTTCGCGAAAATTTATATATTTCTAATTTGCTTTAATTTGCTGTCAAAAATCAGCGGCCGGGTAATTCGATCTGTTCTTGGTTTACTTTACTCTATCAAATTGGCTTATAAACTTATTACAAATATATAAAGATTTAGTGTAGTGTGTGTTTTATTGGTTAGTAAGAAGGTGATCAGTCATGTTCAAAAAGAGAAACGTCAAGGGGAGTATACGAGCTAAAGTGATAAGGCGTGGCTCTGAAAGTGAGAGTAGCGATGAAGAGACGGTGGTGGTACGAAATCAAAAGAAACAGAAAGTTGATGATGAGGTTGTAAAGACTAATATAGTAACCCATTCCATTGGTGATGTTGAACTTACAAAGAATGAAGCTTCGGTGAAAGTGGATACATTGAACCAAGAACTTATAGATGGTGATCGTGAATTACGGGATAATGGTAATTCCACAAAGGCAAAAGCATCAACCATGGACAAAATAGGACCAAAGAAAGCTGCATCGAATATCAGAAGTACAACAGTGTTTGATTTCCAAAGAGACGTGTGTAAGGATTTCAGACTCACAGGGTTCTGTGGGTATGGTGATAGTTGTAAGTTCTTACATACAAGAGATGATTTCAAAGCTGGTTGGAAATTGAATAATGATTGGGATTTAGAAACAAAGCAAAAATTGGAGAAAGAGTTGCAAGGTATACCTTTTAAATGTCTAATCTGCAAAAAAGATTATAAAGATCCTATAAAGACCACATGTGGTCATTACTTCTGTGAGTTGTGTTTTTTGAAAAGATCAAAGAAATCAACACAATGTGTTGTATGTGGTGAAGATACAAATGGAACAGCATTGCCTGCAAAGAATCTAAGTTCATTATTACAAAAACAAAAAAATTCAAGTCATTAAATTTCATCAAGTTGGGGTCATATCTAAGACCGAACTTGTAAGTATAAGTTATCTTTTTTAATCTCGTTCAATTCTGAAGTGATGCTTGTGTAATCATTAGCACCAGTTTGTTTCAGCACAGTCTCGTATGACTCTAGGAACGTCAACTTTCTCACATAGTTCACCAATTCTGTATCAGTTTCAGCCTTATGGTCCAATTTGAATTGAATGAATGGATCGTTCCATATGTTGTTGAACGTGTTAAACTCTTGATAATAATTATCTAAAACTTTCACCCATGTTTTCAAATCACTATCAAAATAATAAGATTCTTTATTTTCCAACGTGACATAGACTTTATCACTGAGGAATTCAATATCATGAATGGATGGTTTTAAGTTCACTCTTTTCTCAAGCACTGGTTGTTCATAATTAAGTATTGGAGCCAATGATACACTTTTATGTAATTTCTTAAAAACTTTCAAATCATAAGCATAAATCATAAAGTCTTCAGTGACACATAACAAGTAACGTGATTGTTTCACTGTCATGTATACCAAGCTGAAACAAAGTTCAATCCTAGGATAGAGGATTCTTCCAGTTGGTGAGTATATTAACAACGAACCAGAATTCGTAGCCAAAGCCCAAAACTTATCAAATGCACCACTTATCCCGATAATCCTATCATCAATAAAAGATTCAAACACTTGTTTAGAGTTCTTATAACCTCTAATTATCGTCATAGCTTCAAAATCTTCATCATCATAATCGTAATAGTTTAATACTTCCAAAAGTGATTCATCATCACCATCGCACAATGTTCTCGTCACAATTGTGGTGTCTTCTAATGGCGTTTGTAGTTGGATCAAAGGTTGATTATTATTTCTTCTAGTTTTGCGTTTCTTCAACGGTGTTGATCCATTCTCATCATCACTATATTCATACTCATCAATTTCATCACCTTCATCGGCACCTTCATCTTCAGGAGAAGTCTTTTTGATGTAGTAACCATTGACAGACGTTTGTAAACCAAACTTTGGTAGATCATAGGAAACAGTGGATAGTTTGTTGCTTAGTTGTTTCTTTTCTGTGTCTTTCATGACTTTGGTTACAGTGACACTTTGGAACTTATCTTGGATGGTTGGATGTGATGATGTAGATAATAATGTTGGTGCGACTCTTTTCTTACCATTGGTAACTGTCACTTTATTCAGTTTGGCCTTATCCGTTGGCTTCACAGGAATAGTCTTGACTGGTTGCTGGGATGTTGCTAGTGGTGGTGTTTTATTAGGTTTGTTTTTGTATCTGGCTTGGAGTATATTGACTGTAGTTGATGTTGATGTTGTTTTCGGTAGACTTGTTGATTGTGCTCTTTGTAACGGAGTTTGTTCAATGTTCAATAATCTATCCATATGTTTCTCACTTAAACCTTTTTGAAATTCTGCAGCTTTGTCTTCAAGTACTAGTTGTTGAGTACTTTCTGGGAAGACCATACTATCTTTATCAACACCATATTTGTTCAATAGATCAGTGGTTTTTTCAAGTGAAGCAGGTATACCCAGTTCACCAGAATCAAAATGCACACACGATATAGTACCATCCAATGAAGAGCAGAATAGTGTATCTCCATTTGGTGTCCATGCAATATCAGTGATTGTTTTATACGTCATATCCTCGAGCACAACAACAGGGTTAGCAAATGCAGTATTCCAAACAACAAGGTTCTTATCCTGACCACCAGTAGCCACAACTGATGTTAAAACTGTTTCTTCATTCTTCTTGATTTCATACAACACTGGAGAAAAAGAAGCAACTTCACAAGGAGTCTCATGACCTATTAAACTGAAATCAGATTCCCAACTACCTCTATTGATGATAGCCACTGCAGTGACAGGTCCATTCGTTGCATTCGACACAGCGATATGTTGACCATCAGGAGACCATGATAATCTTCTGAAATATGTAGTTAGTGGTGATTTTTTGAAAGGAGCTAGCACACTTCTTTCAATGGAGAATGAAAGTTCTGTTCCTTTATGATATCTGAATATTCTAACTGATCTATCATCTGAACTCGTAGCAAAATATTTGTTTGCTGGATCAAAGACAACACCTTTCACAGTTGATTGATGAACATCGAACCTTTTCAACTTCTCAAATGTGGATCCACTCCATATACAAACAGATCTATCCAACCCAACAGTGACCAATATACTTGAATCTGGGGCCCATGCCATATCCTGAATATCATTATCATGAGCAACAACTCTCTTCGTCACAGTCCAATGTTCAACGTTCTGTTCCCCGAATGAAGGTCTCGATTCCTCGTCCTTCTCCCAGATAAGTAACACTTTATCATCAGAACCTGAAGCTAAGAATCTTCCATCTGGAGAGAACTTGACCACAGTGACGGCCCCATTATGACGAGCCATGCTACAGAGTGGTCGACAGTGTTCGTCTCGTGGCAGTTCTGGATCCTTGTACTTCAAGATCTCGGCAATTGACCATATTCGTACTTTCCCATCGAGCCCACCAGACGCCAGTCTTAATCCGTCTGGACTTACACTGAGTGAGTAGACTTCGTGTTTTCTGTTCTCCTCTGAACAATTAAAGTTAATATGATTATATATGAATAATAAGGAGTGTGTGATACGTACCATCGTGATTGAGCCACGGCAGCTTGAGGAGTTTCATTTTGTGTGTGTTTGATGTATTTTGAATATGTTCCAACTGTGTCTTTATGTGCTTTGTCTAATTTGTTTTCGTAATTCCTATTTTCATTATTATAACGCGCAAAAAATCATTAAACAACAGATCAATATTTGAATGTTTAGCACAATTTTTATATAAAGATCGGTTATTCTTGTTCTTGAAGCAGGTCATTCTTCTACAAAGTCAGTTATGCGATTGGTTTTATTAAAGCTTTATATTACATAGTAATTGATTATCTATCTCTATTTGGATAAACCGAATTCTTCATAAGCACCTTTACCGAATCTCTCTAAACCGAGAACCAGCTCTGGAAGTGGAACAGCAGCGTAAGTACCTCTGAAGAAGATGAGGTTTTCTGAGGCTGTGTCCTTCACGGTTGGTTGTGGTGGAGTGGTTTGAGCATCAGCAAGGAACCATGATCCTGGAATCAATAATGCACCTTCAGCTAGACCTTTCTCATACAAGGCATTTTCAACCTTGAGTGGGTCACTACCAAACTCTGTAGCGAATTTAGGATGTTTGGAAGCATCGAATTGAACAGTGAAGAACATACCGGCAACTGGTGGGTTGTAATGGGTGACTTCTAATGGGAAGTTTTTAGCAATGGCATCAATGGCAACATCACGTTTATGAGTGTATTCAGCTCTTAGTTTGATCAACCAATCTATAAATCCAGATTGGCCCCATCTTTGTAATAAACCATTGACGATGGACTGGGAGAATCCACTTGGAGCTTGGATGGTAACTTCGTGTAATCTCAATAGTCTTTCAACAAAAGTTTTTTGAGCAGTGATCCAACCAATACGGGAACCTGGAGCCAACACTTTGGAGAAGGAATCTACTCTTAAAACTCTACCATCAACATCTAACTCAATGAAAGAGGTGACTAAAGCGTCAATGAATTCCTCATGTGATTTCACGCCTTCTTGGTTTCTTTTGGAAACGTCAGAAGTATATTCTTCCATTTGAAGAAAGTAGTATGGTTCATCTTCAATGATGATGAAGTCATGTTTTTGGGCAAGTTTATAGATGGTTTTTCTTCTTTCGTTACTTAATGAAGAACCAGTTGGGTTTTGACCAGTTGGAATGGTGTATAGTAATTTTGGTTTAGGACCGACCCAGTTATCCAAGATGCTCTCTAGTTTTTCTGGAATGATACCGAAATCATCAACTGGAATAGGAAAGTTTGTCAATCCTAGGGCTTTTGAGGTTTCTAGAGCAGATGGGAAAGTGTAACCTTCAACCAACAAAGTATCACCTTTATTCAAAAAAGTTCTCAAGATGGCATCCCAAGCCTGGGTGTTACCGACAGTTGAAATGACATCCCAGTCTTCATATGGAACTTTATGGATCAACGAGGTGTGTTCTTTAACAAAAGAAGTGAATTCCTGTTGGCCTTGAGATAAACCGTATTGTAAAGAACGAGATAGTGGGATGTCCTTGTCAAAGTTGTTTAGTTCTGGTCTCTTGTAGATTTCAGTGATGGTTGTTTCTTCAGCAGATTGAGGAACAGCACCAATTCCGTTTTTGAAAGGAGGAGCTGGGGACTCAGCGGTGATTTTGTTCCATGGAAAGTAATCAGATAGTGGTAGACCACCGCCTAAAAAGACGACATTTGGGTCAGCGAAATATTTGAAGGCGGTCTTCAAAGGGGACGATTCACGGGATTTGGCCTCGTCTGAAAGTAAATGAGTCAAGTCTTTTGGGCCAGTCATTATTGATTGATTAGTTAGTTCTACTGCCGAAACCTTACAAATTGTTGATTTTGAGAAATTTAGGCTTGTATTTATTAGCGTATCACGAAATTTTCAGAGTCCCGGATAAATCGACAGAAGTGGAAATCAATCAAATTACAGAGCTTTTGCACGGCACTGGCACAATTTTGATTACATTTCACTTCTCAAATTACTGTCAAAATGTCTCAGTAATCGCTGAATATTGAAATTTGTGGACAACGGTATCAGTCGGGGTTCGGCTGGATTAGTGTTTAGTGGATATACAAAGGGTCTCGGACTCTAAAGCCAATTGGATATGCGCGTCTAGAAGCGGTTATCATCGGCAATATGACTCCTACCTGATCTAATTGCGCCCGCTAATACCTGAATCAGGCCAACAATGATCGATCAATCATCAACAATTATCAGCCAAAATAAATGTACATCAATTCACTTCATGTAAATATGATGACCCTGACTCTATCTATATCTGCCACATATAATTTACTGATGACACATCACCACATTGATATGACACGTCTGTTCAATCGAAACACTAATATGAATTTTACCCCAGTCACGTGAATTTCTTTTTACGTAGAAGCGCAAATATCGAACGAGTTCGCGGAAACGAAACGTCGTTGATTCCTGGATGATTGATTTGTTAACAGCGAAAACCCCTAATAACCATATCTTCAGTTCATCACACAGAAAAAGTCTAACAGATGTCCTTTCTCGGTATCTACAAGGCCCTCTACAGCTACACGCCGCAGTCGGAGCAGGAGGTGGCCATCAATGAGGACGATATCCTATACTTGATAGAGAGGTCCGACGTTGACGATTGGTGGACCGTTAAGAAGAGAGTCGTTGGTGCCGATGTCGAAGAGCCAGTTGGTCTAGTTCCATCAAACTACATTGAAGAAGCAGATGTTATTGGCTCAGCTACCGCTCTTTATGAATACGAGAAACAAACAGAGGAAGAATTGACATTCAATGAAGGTGATCAATTTCAAGTATATGATGATAAAGATCCTGATTGGATCTTGGTCTCAAAGAACCAACAAGAATATGGGTTTGTTCCTTCAAATTATATCGAATTAAGAAAAGGTGGTGCGGCCTCTAATAACAATGTTCCAGTGGCCCCAACTGCAATCTTACCTCCACCATCGCACCCTTCTTTAGCTACCAGTAATGCTACTGCTAAAGCTGAACCTCAATCTTTTCAAGCACCTCCACAAAGATACGATCAACCAGAACGCAAACCATCAGTTGATGATGATCTACCACCATTGCCTAGTCTTCCTCAACAATACTCGGATGAGGAAGATGATGCCCCTCCTCCACCAAAGCCAGCAAGACCAGGTCAATCGAGCTCTTCTTCGCGTCACAATTCTTATCGTGATCCGGAACCTGTCAGAGAACCTCCAAGACAACAAGACGGTGATGACGAACTATATACATGGCAAGTCAGTGAAGTCGATGGTCGTAAGAAAAAGAAAGCGATGTTGGCCATCGGTGATTCTACCATTTATTTTTCAACTGATTCTGCACACGGTGGTACTCCTAAACAATGGAAGATCAAAGATTTGATTTCATACAGTGATGAAAAGAAACACATCTTCCTGGAATTCAAAAATCCTTTGTATTCTTTGGAGGTACATGCCGGTTCTAAAGACGTTGCTGCTCAAATCATAAACGTTCTTAGTGAATTGAAAGGTGCAAACTCATCAGCTGCATTGAAAGAAGTCAAAGCAGCTGCTACTCCATCCAAATCATCAAATAAGAAACAAGGTAAGATACTATTTGATTTTGAAGCTCAAGGGGACGATGAACTTACTGTTCGTGAAGGTGATCTAGTTTACATTATAAATGATAAGAAATCAAAAGATTGGTGGATGGTTGAAAGTGTTAGGTCTGGACGCAGTGGTGTTGTTCCTGCCCAATTCGTGAACCCAGTCAAAGAGTCCAGTTCCTCATCCTTTGCCTCAAAGTTCAAACTGAACAGATCAAAATCAAAGGAAAGTATCAAATCATCACCAACTAAGAGATCTCCAGAACCAGAATCTCCAACTAAAAAATTGGCTACTCCAAAACCTTCTAGAGTTAGAACTTGGGAAGATAGAAGTGGTACATTCAAAGTTGATGCTGAATTCTTGGGTGTTGTGGAAGGCAAAATCCATCTACATAAAACTAATGGTGTGAAGATTGCTGTCGCTGCTTCAAAATTATCCCAACCTGATTTAGAATATGTTGAAAGAGTCACTGGAATGTCATTAGAATCATTCAAAGGAACATCCAAATCGAAATCATCATCATCAGAAAAGGACGATAAGGAAAGAAGAGAAAGAAGAGAGCGTGAACGCAAGAGAAGAGAACGTGAAGAAAGAGTCCGTGCTCAAGACGAAAGAGAACGTCAAAAGGATAGGGAAGAAAGAGAACAACTACGCAGAGAAGTTGAAGAAACGAAAAGACTCGCAGCGGAAGCTAAAAGTCTTGCCAGGGATATTCCACCTCAACAACCAGTTAGACCTGCTTCTTCTGCCTCAGTTTCTTCTGCTGCTAAGCCAAGACCAGAATCTGCACCAAGAAAACCTTCATATGATTGGTTCGAATTTTTCCTTGAAGCCGGCGTTGACGTAAATCAATGTCAAAGATACACTACCAATTTTGAAAACGAACAAATCGATCCAAGCATTATTGAATCTATCGATGCTGCTATTTTAAGAACTTTGGGACTGCGCGAAGGTGATATCATCAGAGTCACCAGATACTTGGATGAGAAATTCGGTCGTCAACCAAAAGAATCCGTCCCTCCATCGAATGGTGGTTTGTTCTCTGAACCTTCTGGTGCTTTGAAAGTCAACCGTACAGGCTCAGCTTCCCAAGTGGGTGGTTCTCTCCCAATCCCATCCAGTTCGAAATCTGATGATGATGCATGGACCGTTAAGCCTGCATTTGATAATGAATCCAAAGCACAGGACAATTCACAGTTACAAACCCAACAATTCACTGGCTCCATGCAAGACCTAGTCAACTTGAAACCATTACAACCAACTGCATCTGGCAAATCAACTCCAATTGCAACTAAACCACTAGAACCTGTTAAAACAGGTGCTTCTGTTCTTCCTCAAAAGACTGGTGAGATGACAGCCCAACCTACTGGTGTCCCATTAGATCCATTTAAGACTGGTGGTGCTAATATCTTACCTTTGAGTACAGGTGGTGCTTTTGTCTATCTACCAATCCAACAAACTGGTGCTATCGGATTACAACCAACCGGTTTGATTCCATTACAGAAAACTGGTGGTTTGACTCCAGGCTTCACTGGGGGATTGGTTCCATTACAGAAAACTGGTGGTTTAACTCCAGGTTTCACTGGTGGTCTAGTTCCATTACAAAAGACTGGTGGTTTAACTCCAGGTTTCACTGGTGGATTACCACAATTTGGTGCTGCTGCGTCAATGCCTCCAATTACGTCGTTTGGTATGCCAGCTGCTCTCACTGGTGGTTTCAATCCTGCTTTGACTGGTGGTTTGAACCCTGCTCTAAGTGGTGGTTTGAATCCTGCTTTAACCGGTCAAAGAAATGGATTCTCAGCACCTCCATTCAACACATTCCAACCAACTGGTCAACTTCCACAAACATCATTCGGTACTCAACCAACTGGTGGTTTCCCTCCAACTAGTTTTGGTTCCCAACCAACTGGTGGATTACCCCAGACTAGCTTTGGTTCCTCGGCTCCACTTGGTTCATTCCCACAGCAAAACTTTACACAACCTACTGGTGCCTTCCCACAAGCATCGTTTGGTGCTCAAGCTACTGGATTTGGTGCTCCGGCTACTGGATTTGGTACACAGGCTACTGGTTTCGGTCAACCTAACCAGCAGCAATCCCTATTCGGACAACAACAACAGTTCAACTTATCCAGTGCTCCAACTTTCAATGCTCAACAACCATCTTTCAACCAGCAATTAAATCAACTAACAACTGGTTTCCAAAACACATCACTACAGTATCAACAACCATTCGGCACAGGGTTCCCTGGTCAACAACAACCACAACAGCAACAACCTTCGTTTGCGAACTTCCAGCAGCAACCGCAACCACAACCACAACCTACATTTGGTGGTTTTGGTCAGCAGCAGCAGCAGCCTTTAGAAGCCCAACCAACAGGATTCGGTTTTGGTAATAGTTCAGGACAACCTCAACAACAATTCGGTCAAAGGGCTAATCTAGCTAATGCATCGGCAGACAATCCATTTGGGTTTTAGAAAGATACGAGTTACAATCTAAAGAAATTTGTGTGTATAATATTGTGATCACTAGAGTCCATTCACTTCAACAGTCGCTTTTTGTAGATACAGCTCATTTCTTTTATCGTTGATCTGTCAGAGATTACCGGGTCAAAGTTTTATCGCTGTGGCTCGTACCGGCTGGGCCAGGTCCAAGTTCTATATGGTTCGCCTCAAAGATTCGAAGATTCTGACTGGTTTTGACTGGTGAAGTCCCAGGAGAATTCGTTACATTGTGCTGCTAGACGACTGATAATCTTCAGAGTTTCAAAGTCATTTCAGAGAAATCGTTACTTCTTTTGCCTCGCATTCAAGGATTCCTGGAATTTCGCCTTTTGAGATCATCGCATTTTTCAGGCAAACTTGTTTGGTGCTCTCTGTCCAACAAAGAAGACGTCTCTCATTACGAACAAGCGCAGACGACCTCGAAGTCTCGTACGCTCTGTTTAGATAGATTGAACACTACACAGAACAATCCACGACCTGTTTTGCGCCTAAAGTTACAGGCCGAGTCGAAATCAACGGACCATCTGTCTTCTGTTTAGACCTCACTGACTGCTCACAATGAGTACAACTACTACAACCACCACTACAGCAATCTCACCCTCACAAATGCATTACATCACATCAGATCCCTGCTCCCATCTTTCACAAGTCCTCAACTCTAGTGCCAAAGACACCGTTCTGCGGAACTATGGATTGGGTGTCAAAGTTGCCTGTTTCAACAAACAATCAATCTACAACTTACAAACATTGAGAAACGCCAACGGAAAGGGGAAACTGGACCGTTCAAGGATCCTCAAGCTGAAGTCAAAGGTCTCTAAATGCAAAGACTGTCACGATAATTTGGGCAGCACATTCATGTGTTTGCAATGTCCTCATGTTGGCTGTTCAGGAAACCATCACTTTGTGAGACATGCCAAACTAGCTGGTCATATATTCGGTAAGTGTGCTCTGGTCACTGCTCCTTCACAAATACTAATAATCTAATAGGCATTGATGGACAACTGGGATATCTTTTCTGTTTCAAGTGCGGTGACTACACCAATCACCCGTTGCTTGAAGCAACACGTCAAAGCATCCTTCATACTTCCATCTGTATGTGTTCGAAAAAAAAAATCCCACCATTGGTCCTTTACTAACTTAGATTACCAGCTATCGATGACAATAACATAGATGATGCTGGCCTAATAGAGCGTTACTCAAGAACAACATCATATAAACCAACAACGGGATTGAGAGGTTTTGTGAATATGGGGTCGACCTGTTTCATGAGCAGCATCCTTCAAACTTTAATTCATAACCCAATCATAAGGGACTACTTCATGATGGATGGCCACATGGACTGCACAAAAAACAAGAACAGCTGTCTTACATGTTGTATTGATGAAATCTTCACAGAGTTTTACACGTCAAACAAAACATCTGGGTTTGGACCGGTCTCATTGTTGAACTCAGCATGGAAGATCAACAAATCACTTGCTGGTTACTCTGAGCAAGATGCTCATGAGTTTTGGCAATTCTTGATCAATCAACTACATCAAGATCTTCATGGAGATAACAATTCCTCCTGTCCATGTATCGTTCACAAGACATTTTCAAGTGATTTGAAGAGTTCAATCACATGCACCCAATGTGGAAATATCACAACTACAATTGATCCCATCATTGACATCTCATTAGGCATAACACAAAGCAATGATTTGGTCGGCTGCTTAAGAAACTTCACCAAGACTGAGAATCTAGACATCAAATACAAATGCTCCAACTGTGGAGAAAGAACGAATGCAACAAAGAAACTATCATTCGATAAGTTCCCTAATGTTCTGGCCATACAGCTGAAACGATTTGAGCATAACAGCACATCCACAAAGCTAGAGAAGTTCATAGAATATCCATTCTATTTATCAATGAGTGAATTTTCATCATCATATGCTCTCACTCAGAAACATGATCCAGGACTCACGTTCGAGCTATTTGCTATTGTGTGTCACATTGGATCCGTCAATACCGGACATTACGTTTCGGTCATCAAGAACAATAAAGGACAATGGTTCAAATTTGACGATTCCGTCGTCACCTTGATGACTAAAGAACAGGTTTCTCAACTGAGGGCGTATCTTCTATTCTATATTGTTCACAAACTACCATAAGAACAGTCACTTGAAATGTCTAATTGATGATCGTTTAGAACACTCAAACAGATTTCAAGCTCTATATTGAGGTTATCCATAGAAATTTGCATTTTACTCATTCGAGGCATAACGTAGTGAATAACCTCATCAACTCAATGGTGATCAGATATCGCGATCATGAATGTAATCCGATATCAGCCAGTACAGTTGTATTCTCTCGCCTTAGCTCGCAATTAGCTGTTAGTTGAATCGATGCCGAAGGCTTCGGGTTCTAATTTTGTCGGATATAACAGTATGGTGAGGGCTTTAAACTCCGATCTGAGATTAAATAATACTTATGTTGTTCAAGCTTAGAATTGACCAGTTATTCTTGTAACCAGAGATCTAAATTATGTGATTCATGTGTGTACCATGTCAATAATGGCAAGCCGGTGCCAGAATGTTCTGAGCTACTAACTTTTTAAATGATTTTAACATTTAGCTAATTTAATATTGTTGATTCGTTTCAAAAAGTTGTAAAATCAAATTTCAAACTATTTTGATAGACTTTCAAGCACGTCCAGTAGGTAGCTAAAGTCAAGCTAAGTAGAAATGCGTCATTATCTAGCAGTGGTTTACAGCTTTAAGTTGATAAGCTCTCAAAATATAAATATTGTGCCATTACATCCCAAAAGAGGTAATTTCTACTTCGGGAAAATCAGTCGCATAATTAATCCTGTCAAAAAAGAGCACACATCGACATTTGCCTGAAGTACGTCCGCCATAGATGTTGGAAGTTGGTCCCGAAGTAGTAGTCTTGACTCTGTGTTTTTGCGCGTAGATGGCCACGATCACACTGTTCAGTGGGATGCATATCAATGGTATCAGGGCGAGACAACCCTATTTGAGTACGGCTGCTGTAATGTCACTTTGCAACGAATTGTGTGATGTCATTAGCTACTGAACTTGAAGTGTTTCTACTAATTAATTTGATCTTGGTCAACCATATTTTGGGAACCACCCAGCAGTTTGGCTAGTGATTGAGCGTGGGCTCAGAAACATTCCAGGTAGCTCAGTGTACAACGATCTCCTGCTAGTCTGTACTGAGTCACTTGGTTAACTTCGTTCCGTCAATGTATGTAGCTGTTCTGGTGTCTACGACGTAAGAAGACCTGTACTTATCGTAGTAGTCTACTAATTTCAGTTATGAAGGAAGGTGAAAAGGTACCTGAGGTACTACGTAAGTCAAGTGAAAAACTCAGAAGACTACTCCATGGTGAACTGGACCCCGTTACATTTAGCTCATTTCTTACTGGCTGGCTGGTTCTCAGATGGTGCATAGTCCCCATGCCCCATATCTGGTACGAGGCGGATGGTCTAGAGTTTTTCTGCGCGTGCTTCTACCAGAAATTCGCTAATTTTTGAGAGTTTTACTGGGAATTGGGAGGCATCCCCCCGTCAGCCAGCCAGCAGCTCCATTGGGAAAATCAAAGACATCACATCATAAAGGCAAATTAGAAAAGTCAACAAATAAAGATTCAAAAAAAACATACCAAATCTTCGCCTTCAACGCAGCTTGCAGCCAAAAGAACATCAAGAACATGTCACAAAAAATTGCTGCAAAACCGTCTATGTTCTCGTTGGCGTCAACGACCACGAACAACCGTCCTTCTGGACTTTCTGCGGGCGCTCCTGTGTCTCGTGGAGCATTAACCAACCCAAGAGGCTTTAGACCTTGTTCTGACTGTACCTGTTCTCCAGGTCTACTTTCCAGACAAAACAGAAGAACCTCCATATTCTTGAAACAATACTCGAGAAAGAACTCCCATCAGTTGGGCAGTCCAAAGAAGTCTATGTCCTCTGAGAGTATTTACTCCTCTGACAGTTTATGTACCACAAAAAATGTTAATACCACCAAGAGACTAGAATCCTTGAGAAAAGCCATGAAAGAGAACGATCTGGCTGTCTATATTGTCCCTAGTGAAGATGAGCACCAATCTGAGTACGTCTCATTAGCTGACCAGAGAAGAAGTTTCATATCAGGGTTTACTGGTAGTGCTGGTGTTGCTATCATTACAAGAGATCTTTTGAACTTCAACGAGACTCCTGAAGGTAAGAGTGCTTTGAGCACGGATGGAAGATACTTCAACCAAGCTAGTCAAGAGTTGGACTTCAACTGGACTTTGCTGAGACAAGGTGCTAAGAACGAACCAACATGGCAAGAGTGGGCCGTCAGTGAGGCTATTGAACAATCATTGGGTACGGGTAGAAATTTGGTCAAAATAGGTATCGACCCAAAGAACATCACCTATAAAGCTGTCTTGACATTCGAAAGTTTGATTAAACGTAAAATTGAAGAAGCTGGTGGTGAAGCCAAGGTTGAACTCGTTGCCATCAAAGATAACTTGATTGATTCAATTTGGAGCGAATTTGAAGAACCTCCAGCAAGACCATCAAACGACTTAATCAAGCTGGACAAGAAATACACCGGTGAAGATCTGGAAAGCAAATCAGCTAGACTAGCAGCTGAACTAAAAGAGAAACACCAATCTGATACCATTTTATTCACTGCGCTAGACGAAATCGCTTGGTTCTTGAATCTAAGAGGCTCTGATATTGAGTATAACCCAGTTTTCTACTCTTATCTTATCTACAACGAAGGCTCTATCCAGCTGTTCACCAACGATACCTATTCAGAGGAGATCAATGAGTACCTTACATCAAACAAGGTTCAAGTCCACCCATACGAAGAGATCTGGAGTGCTCTATCAGCAACGACGAATATTTTGAAAGAGTCATCTAAAACTATCTCAATCCCAGAGTTAGCTTCTTGGGAAATTATCCGCAATCTGAACAACTGCAAGTACAAACAAATCCACTCTCCAATTGACTTTTTCAAATCGGTCAAGAATGAAACTGAGATCAAGAACTTTGAATCAGCTCAACTGAAAGATGGTGTTGCTTTAGCCAAATACTTTTCATGGTTAGAACACAAACTTATCATCGAAGAGTCATTGATTGACGAGTACAGTGCCGCTGAAAAACTTATTGAGTTCAGAAAAGAGGAAGAAAACTACATGGGTAACTCTTTTGAAACTATCAGTTCTACCGGTTCCAATGCTGCAATCATCCATTACTCCCCAGCAAAGGACAGTTGTTCGATGATCGATCCATCGAAGATATACCTCTGTGATTCAGGTTCCCAGTTTTTTGAAGGTACAACTGACATCACCAGAACCTATCACTTCACAACACCGGCACAAGAAGAGATTGATAACTTTACATCAGTTTTGAAAGGTAACTTAGCCCTCGAGCAACTTGTTTTTCCTGAGGGAACCAACGGTTACCAAATCGATGTTCTAGCCAGACAGTTCTTATGGGCACAAGGTCTTGATTACAGACATGGTACTGGCCATGGTGTTGGTTCCTTTTTGAACGTCCACGAAGGCCCAGTTGGTATTGGCAATAGACCAAGCACACAGACTGCACTTGAGAAAGGTAACGTGATAACAAATGAGCCTGGATACTACGAAGATGGTAAGTATGGTATCAGAATCGAAAATGATATGCTCATTGAAGGTACGAACTTGAAGTTTGGAGATAAAGGGTTCTTGAAGTTCAGAAACTTGACCCTAGTACCATATGGTAAGAAATTGATCAATACCAAACTCTTGTCTCCAAAAGAGAAGCAAATCATCGATGCCTACCACAGCAAGGTATGGAAACTGGTCAGTCCCAAGTTAGATAAGTCTTCCTATGCGTACACATGGCTAAAACGTGAGACTTCTCCTCTATAGGAATGTTCACAAACGCATTATTTATCATACGTTGTTTGCTAGTTTTGAGAGTCTAGATTTTTCTCTTATTCTATTACCTTGCTTTCTATTATTAATTATTATATTTCTATCACCTCTGATCTACCAGTAGACTTCCCCATTTCAGTCCTGTAGAAGCTAGAAGGCATATTGTATGCTCTTGAACACACTGGTATATTATTGTTGGGAGCCACAAAACCGTAACTCAAAGTTTCACGTGACCGGATGAGCCCTCGGGTTGAAAACCACTAATAAAGAATTTTTTTTTAGTATGTAAACAGAAGAATCTATAGAAAAGAAACGATTCTGTTCGGATATAGTCATAGTCATAGCTCTAGTCGAGTGATACTCACCTGTTGTCAAGGCATTGCTATTTACCGCAGATTATTTCGAAAGAACGAAAGAGAACAGGGCATTCAACGAAAACTTATCCAGCCCGGTTTGTTATACAAACTCATCTCATCGCATATTAGATCATTTCAAGATGACTGATGAGATCTCATTTAACTACAATGAAGCTCTGAGTAAATTTACCATATTCAGAGACTTCTACAAGCGCAAGAATATTGCGCAAGATGCTTTGAAGTTTGACACCAGCAAGTCAATCTCAGATAACTTGAAGCATCTATCAACCATTGCATTAGATCCTACGATCACTACCTCATTTTTATTTGCATTAGACAAGATATTCCTAGATTTTGTTTCCAGATGGATCTCCGACAGCTCAATTGAATATGAATACTTGAGATCCATCAATTCTGCTACTTCAATTAGAGGCTCTACTGTTTTGAGCGCTCTCGCTAGAATCATATCATTAGCTCCAGAAATTGCTCCACTGGTTGAATTTTTCCTAGATCACAACGATCTTCTATCCCAACTCAATGGTTCATCATCAGTTCAAGATGGCGAGATCAGAGAGTTGCTGCTCGCATACTATAGATTACTGCATTTTGACCATGAAAGGTTCCAGAGATTTATCTCTCCAGAAGTTTTATCAACCATTCTAAAGTCATCCTCATCGAGTTTGGTCATCAAGTCGATCGCCATTGAACTGCTGACAAGATACATCAACATGTCTGAGAAGGCGAAGAATGATATGGTCAAGAATTTCATAAACGATGGTTCGTTGGAAGCCACTTACGAGAGTGATCCTAAAGTCAACTACAAGTTCTTACCAATTCTCGAAGCTCAACGCCATTCAAACTTCGCTTCCATTCAAAAATCATTCAGCTCGGAAGCCAAACAATCAGACGAATTTATTCAGATCAAGAGCTCTTCATTGAGTCAGCTGGTCGTTTCTGTTTGTGGTGTGCTGGTACCGAAGATACATTTTGATCAACCTTTTACCAAATCTTCAGACTTTGTCCCAACTGAAAGATCGGTTAATGTCCTTAGAGACCTCGCATCTGATGTTCAACACTCAAGACCTGTCATGCTGGTAGGGAATGCTGGCTCTGGTAAAACATTCATGATCAATGAGCTAAGTAAATACATGTCCTGTGACAAGACAATTGTGAAGATTCATTTGGGTGAACAAACAGATGCCAAGTTACTTCTTGGTACATACACTTCAGGTGCTAAACCAGGTACTTTTGAATGGAGATCTGGTATTTTGACGACTGCTGTCAAAGAGGGTCGTTGGGTTTTGATTGAAGATATCGATAAGGCTCCAACTGAAGTGCTGTCCATCCTATTGACATTGCTTGAGAAGAGAGAATTGACGATTCCTTCTAGAGGTGAAGTTATCAAAGCTGCCAATGGTTTTCAACTGCTGTCAACTATCAGAACATCAAGCTTATCGAAGAAAACTACTATCCCAGACCTGATCGGGTTGAGACTGTGGAAGATTCTACCTATCGATAACCCATCAAAAGAAGAATTGACACAAATCTTGGAGTTCAAATACCAACTACTCACCAAACTAATACCCATGTTTCTACAGCTTTACGAAGTCATCCAAGAGACTTACAACAACAAATCATTCGTTGTTTTGAATAAAGGCTCCCATCTCAGAGCTATCTCACTGAGAGATTTAATAAAGTTCTGTAAAAGAGTCAACATTATCTTTGAAAACCACGGTATTAAAGACACCAACCATCTGCTAGAATCTTCTGTCATTGACAGCATATTTTCTGAAGCCGTTGACTGTTTTGCTGGTGCCATAAGTGAATCAGCTGCTTTAAACCCCTTGATCAGTGTTATTGGTGAAGCTTTACAGATAGCACCTTCGAGAGTTCAACTATACCTACAGAAGCATGTTCCATCTTATGAAGACTTTGATGACAAACTGATTATTGGAAGGGCTCACTTGAGAAAAGCTCCTCAATCTCTATACAGAAAGAAGAACACAGGAAACAACACCTCTTTTGCTAGAACCAATCACTCTTTGAGATTGATGGAGCAAATTGGTGTTTCAATCCAACTTACTGAACCTGTTCTTCTAGTCGGTGAAACTGGTACTGGTAAGACCACTGTTGTTCAACAAGTTGCCAAACAGCTGAACAAGCACATTACTGTCATCAATGTTTCCCAGCAGACTGAAGTCGGTGACTTACTTGGTGGTTTCAAGCCTGTGAACACCAAATCTGTTGCTGTCCCAATCCAAGAAGAATTCCTTGATCTGTTCCACTTGACATTCTCATCAAAGAAGAACGAAAAGTTTGAACGTATGTTGATCAAGTGCTTCAATCGTAACCAATGGAAAAATGTTGCCAAGTTGTGGCATGAAGCTGTGAAGTTGGCTCATTCAATCCTGTCAAAATCTGAGGATGAAACCAATACTGAAGCCCCTAAGAAGAAGAGAAGACTCAATAGCCATGATAAGTCTCTTCTACTCCAGAAGTGGGAAGAATTCACAGAGACAGTCAATCAATTCGAGGCTCAAGCTCAAACCATGAACAACTCATTTGTTTTCGACTTCGTTGAAGGTTCGCTAGTGCAAGCAGTCAGAAACGGTGATTGGCTACTACTTGATGAAATCAATTTGGCCTCTTCTGATACTTTAGAGAGTATTTCTGACCTATTGACTGATATTGTTTCACAAAGAAGTGTTTTGTTGTCAGAAAAAGGTGAAGTGGAATCAATTCAAGCTCACAAAGATTTCAGAATATTTGCTTGTATGAATCCTGCTACTGATGTTGGTAAGCGTGATTTGCCATTGAGTATCAGATCAAGATTCACAGAAATCTACGTCCACTCTCCTGATGGTGACATTTCTGATCTACTCCAGATCATTGACAAATATGTTGGCCGTTATGCTCTAACTGATGAATGGGTTGGTAACGATATTGCTCAGCTGTATCTTGAAGCTAAGAAGCTATCAGACTCTAACCAGATTGTCGATGGTGCTAACCAGAAACCTCACTTCAGTATTCGTACACTGACTAGAACATTACTGTACGTTTGTGACATTGTTGCTATATACGGTTTACGTCGTTCTTTGTTCGAAGGTTTTTCTATGTCCTTCTTGACTTTACTCGATCAAAAATCTGAAGCAATCTTGAAGCCACTGATCGAGAAATACACCATTGCTAGACTGAAGAATGCAAGATCAGTTATTAGCCAGATACCACCAGCTCCACCGGCTGAGTCTGGTAGCTTTGTTCAATTCAAACATTACTGGATGAAGAAAGGTTCATTTGAAGTCGTCGATCAACCACACTACATCATTACTCCTTTTGTGGAGAAGAACATGCTGAATCTTGTGAGAGCTACTTCTGGTAAGAGGTTTCCAATCCTGGTCCAAGGTCCTACCTCCGCTGGTAAGACCAGTATGATCAAATACCTTGCTGACATCACCGGTAATAAGTTTGTTCGTATCAATAATCATGAACACACTGATTTGCAAGAGTACCTTGGTACCTACATCTCTGATGATACTGGTAAACTTACATTCAAAGAGGGTATACTTGTTGAAGCTCTTCGTAAAGGACACTGGTTAGTTCTGGATGAACTGAATCTTGCACCAACTGATGTTTTGGAAGCTTTAAATCGTTTGTTAGATGATAACAGAGAGTTGTTCATTCCAGAAACTCAAGAAGTTGTTCACCCTCACCCTGAGTTTATGCTGTTTGCCACACAAAATCCACCTGGTCTCTACGGTGGTCGTAAGGTTCTTTCAAGAGCCTTCCGTAATAGATTCTTGGAGCTACATTTTGATGATATTCCTCAAGATGAACTGGAGATTATTCTGCGTGAAAGATGTCAGATTGCCCCTACGTATGCCAAAAAAGTTGTTGAGGTGTATCGTCAATTGACCGTTCAGCGTCAATCCTCGCGTCTATTCGAACAGAAGAACAGTTTTGCCACTTTACGTGATTTGTTTAGATGGGCCATGAGAGAAGCTGTTGGCTATGAGGAACTAGCTGCAAACGGTTACATGTTGCTTGCTGAAAGAGTTCGAAAGCCTGAAGAGAAATTGGTCGTCAAGGAGATTCTAGAGAAAGTCATGAGAGTCAAGCTTGATATGGATACGTATTACAACAGTCTAGAGAACAAAGATCTATTGAACCTTGAATCATCCATTGTCTGGACCAAAGCTATTCGTCGTCTTGCTGTCTTGATCTCAAGCTCTTTGAAGAACAATGAGCCTGTTCTTTTGGTTGGTGAAACTGGGTGTGGTAAAACTACTGTTTGTCAATTGCTCGCTCAATTCAACAACAAGAAGCTGATAACTGTGAATGCCCACCAGAATACCGAGACTGGTGATCTACTTGGTGCTCAAAGACCTGTTCGTAACAAATCCGGAATCCAAAAGACTTTGATTGACTCAGTCAAAACCATATTGCCTTCCGCTGACTTGAAAGTCAACTCATCTGATGACCTAGATGAACTATTGGTGCTCTATGACTCGCTTGACCCTAACTCTGTTTCTCAGGAATCAAGAGATGAGATCAAAGCTTTGAGAGATAGCTTGAATGTGCTGTTTGAGTGGAGTGATGGTCCTCTTGTGCAAGCTTTGAGAGACGGCCAATACTTCTTGCTTGATGAAATTTCTTTAGCAGATGACTCTGTTCTTGAAAGATTAAATAGTGTTTTGGAACCAGAAAGAAGTCTACTTCTAGCTGAAAAGGGTACCGATGATAGTTCTATTGTCGCTGCTGATGGTTTCGAATTTTTGGCTACTATGAACCCTGGTGGTGATTATGGTAAGAAAGAGCTTTCTCCAGCGCTAAGAAATCGTTTCACAGAAATTTGGGTTCCATCCATGGAAGATTTGGATGATGTCCTAACAATAGTTCAATCCAAGTTGGATGAGGAAGTGAAACATGTTGCTCCAGCCATTGTCAAATTTTCAGAAAACTTTGGTATGAAACTCGGTGGTGGTAGTATTACTAGTGGTGTCATCTCACTGCGTGATATTCTAGCATGGGTGGAATTTGTCAATAGTGCTCACAAGAGTACGAACTCCATAAATGGTGCCTTACTACATGGTGCTGCTATGGTATTCATTGATGCTTTAGGTACTAATAACACTGCTCATCTTGCTGAATCACACGATAGACTACAAGCACAAAAACTGGAACATGTGAACGAGCTTTCACAGTTGGTTGGTCAAGATTTGACCAGTTATTACACTGATAGAGCAGAAGTGAAGTTGACTGATGAGTTTCTACAGATCGGTCTATTCAAACTTCCAAGAAACCTGGCTCATGCTGCTGAAGAGCAATTCAGCTTTGAAGCACCAACAACTGCTGCCAATGCCATGCGTGTCATCAGAGCTTTACAACTGACCAAGCCGATTATGTTGGAAGGTAGTCCTGGTGTTGGTAAAACGAGTTTGGTTTCTGCATTAGCCAAATCTTCTGGTAACCCGTTGACTCGTATCAATCTGTCAGAGCAAACCGATTTGGTTGATCTTTTCGGTTCTGATGCTCCTGTTGAAGGAGGAAAAACAGGTGAGTTCTCATGGAGAGATGCACCATTTTTGAGAGCCATGAAAGAGGGTGAATGGGTTTTACTTGATGAAATGAATCTTGCATCCCAATCCGTTTTGGAAGGGTTAAATGCCTGTCTTGATCACCGTGGTGAAGTTTATATTCCTGAACTTGACAGATCATTCCCACGCCATCCAAACTTTCTGGTCTTTGCTGCTCAGAACCCTCAGTATCAAGGTGGTGGGAGAAAAGGTTTACCAAAATCCTTTGTTAACAGATTCTCTGTCGTTTACGTTGATACTTTGACCAAGGAAGACTTGGTGTTGATCGCTAACCACATATATCCTGAGTTTGACGCTGATGTCTGTGCCAATATGATTGAAGTGGTTTCAAGATTGGAAGAAGAAGTAACCTTCAGAAAATCGTGGGGTTCTAGTGGTGGTCCATGGGAGTTCAACTTGCGTGATACTCTTAGATGGTTAGAGGTTTACAGAACCAAATCATTATCGGATTTTTTATCTCCAATCGATTTCATGGACATTATTATTTGCCAGAGATTCCGCTCCGAGAAAGATCGTTCAAACGCTAGAGATATTGTTAAGTCCGTTTTCCATGAAGACAGTGTTAGCGATAACCTGTTCAATATTGGTGATTCGTTTATTCAGTCCAAAAAGGCTTTACTGGGTAGAGATCAATCACTTCAGTTGACCAACCATTCCCATTTGGCACATCTCCAGTCCAATACGTCAATTGTTGAGTCTTCCCTTCTAGCAATTCAGCACAGCTGGCCGTTGATCTTTGTCGGACCTACAAATGCTGGTAAAACTGACCTGGTAAGATACCTGGCCTCCGTTAGTGGATCCAAAGTTGTTGAGTTCGCCATGAATAGCGATGTTGACAGCATGGATATCCTCGGTGGATATGAACAGGTTGATTTGACCAGACAATTGACATCTTTGATTCAAAAACTTTCCTTGAAATTAAGAACACTGCTAGCCCACTATCTTAAACGTTCAGCCGAAATTTCAGACGGTATCAAAGAATCGCTAGCATTGCTTAAATTCATCAGCGAGACTGCTGTTACAATCGAAAATTTCCGTGAGTTCTATGAAAAAACTGAGACCTTCTTCGGTATTGTCACTGATATTGTTGAGTTCAAAGAGATTCAAATCGAAATTCAGTATTTGTTTGCTGAATTGAAGAAACCGGCTAGTGTCAAATTCAAGTGGTTTGATGGACTTCTTGTGAAAGCAGTTGAGGAGGGATTTTGGTTAGTGTTAGATAATGCCAATCTCTGCAGTCCTTCAGTTCTTGACAGACTGAATTCGTTATTGGAGATAAATGGTTCTTTAATTATCAATGAGTGCAGTATGGCTGATGGTCAACCTAGAATTCTGAAGCCTCACAAGAACTTCAGATTATTTTTGACCATGGATCCAAAATTCGGTGAACTTTCAAGGGCCATGAGAAATAGAGGTGTTGAGATCTTCATTGATCCATTAGGTGATCGTGCTACTTCGTTTGACAAGTCTTTGCTAGAAATTGAATCCACAGATCCTATCTCTGAGATCACCGATCTAGCACAGCTGTCCGTTTCTGATTCAAAAATCTCACCTATTACTAGATATATCGAAGTTGGAGACTCATTCAGTTATCACATTTCCCTGGTACTAGATGCCCATTTCCTTCACCCGAAACAGGATGGTCTAGCTGGCGTATTGACAACCCTGATCCCTTTCCTTTCACAAGTTGCTATAGAGTCACTTCATTCTACTACGGCTGCTTGTTCAGAATTTCCGGCAGATGTTGGTAATTTCTTGGAGAACCTTTCAACTTTGATCGGTCACTTCACTACAGTTGGTGTCACAAAGGACTTCCATCAATTATACTCAAACGCGTCTGAAAGAGCAGATGAACTTGCTGGTAATTCCGTCAACTTTGGAAGTTATCAATCCTTGAATCCGCTGTGGAACTCATTTGTTCTGTCAATTTTGAACTCAAACACTGCCAAAACTTCCTCGGAGATCGTCTACTTCTTTGAGTTGTTGACCAATCTTCATGATAGCTTGAAAAGTTTAGAGATTGTTGAGCTGAAGGGATCCAGCGGTAAGCTTAACGAACTGTCGTATGTTGAGCAAGGTGCTGCCATCAACAGCGGAAGAAACGTGAAGAACGCTCCTCGTATCAATGTCTACAGACTACTGAAAGGCTTGTATGATTACATCATATCCACTGTTAGCTGCTTCAAGGCTCAAGATATTCTTCAGACTACTGGAGTGTTCCGCTCCTTACACTCGCTGACCTTGATATGGACATCCTTTTTCGATGCAAGTTCTGTCAAAAATGATGCCAAAACTAGAGTGTATCAGAAACTGATCACAGACTGGGCTGGTGAAGCTGAGAAGGTGGTCAAAGTCGATGAGCTATACAAACTTCTAGGTTCTTTTGAGGGTGACCTGAAACTGAGCCGTGGTTTCTTAATGACTCCAATCTGGGAGAAATTTAGAGGTGTCTATCCTCAGTCCGGTAATTCATGGGTTTCACACACTGATCTCAAAGAACTGATGGGCGAATTTGACAAGGTTGCATTCAAGCAATTCTCAGACTCCGAAGAGTTAGTTACCTCTCTTGGATCCGCTATTCTTGGACTTCAGTCCGAAATTGTTCATCAACCTACTGAGTCAACTGAACAAGGATTGGAAAAACTGAAGGCCGGTATTGAGGTCCTGGATGAGATTTCCTCAAAGTTCTTGATCCAACGTTCTCACAACTTCCAGCAGAGTTTTAGTCTATTATTCAACTTTGTGGTTTCCGACGAAAGCTCAATTGATAATGGTTTGATGTCTTTGGCTCAATACGCTGGTCTCGGTGTTTCTGCTATTGCAACCTTCGAGAATGAAGTTTACCCAAGAGTTTTCGATAGACTTTGGTCTAAGGATGGTGCTTCCTATAAATCGTCAACTTCATCTCTGTTCTCAGACAAGTTTTTCCAACATGTCTTTTCGAACATTGGTAGCTATGAAGACTTCTCCGGTGATCAACTGGATCAAACTGTTCAAGATTCACTAGAATTCTCCAAGCAGCTGATCACCAACAGTGACTCTGTCCTATTAGACAGGTTACAACAACACAAATGCACCATTTCCAACTGGTATACAAAGATTGTGTCCATTTTGGATGCTAATGGATCGATTGCTCTGACCGGAAACTGGAATAACGCTACTCTACAGTCAGTGTTAGCCGAATCTTCCAACCTTGGCGATGAAGTATTCCAAAAAGTCAACCAATCATTCTTCGTTCCGGCTCTTTCATTATTGGCCGAAATTCACTCCTTACAAGAGCTTGGTCAAGCCTGGGTTTTGTTTTCAATTGGTTTGATTCAATTGTATGTGCCAGACTCTCCATTTGATCCTGCCATTGAGGATCACATAATCTATGAAAACTTTGAAAGAAAGAAGAACGCCTCTGTTACGATCACCGATGCTTTGAAGTCGATCAGATCAGTCTTCTTTGGTGATGATGCAATCACGATCGAGAAGTGTGCTCCACACGTTGATGGCAACGAGGCACCTGAAAAGCCTCGTGTCTACCGTACCAAGATTTCAATTGATAGTCTATTCGAGGAGTGGAACTCGTTCATGGCCTCTACTGTTGATCTTTCTGCTTTAGAAACATTCCTCATGGCCTCTGAAGACATGTCGGTTGAGAAGTTCGAGTTGCAAACAGACTTGTTCCAGCAAAACACTTCAAATTTCATGGACAGATTGCAATCTCAGTTCGATCACTTTAGTGATGTCAATGATATCTTCAAAGGTTACATCTTTGGTTTGAAACTTGGGTTTGACCTGATTTTGGAAAGCAAACGTCAATCTGAAGCCAAGTATAGAGTCAGTCCCCTATGGTTTGTCAATAGTTACGACTTGACTGTGTCCAAGTCATTTGAACAAGGCTTCGAACAAATCAAGAAACTGACCAAGGCCATTGATGTTGATTCTTCACTTGCTGAACAAATCTTAAGATTCTTGATGGAATTTGTCTCCGCTGGTAACTCTTCGGGCTCTTCACGCAATGGTCAACTGGAACAAGTGTTGCAAAGTTTGTATTACAGATGGGCTCTGAGAAGAACCAGAAAAGAGGAAAAAGAAGCTGAAGAAGGAAGTTTGTTCAAGTACAAAGGTGACTCTGAGTCTGATGAAGATTTCAAATTGCTATTCCCAGATTACGAAGACTTCTTGGAAACTGGTGACTCTACAATTGTCAACAAAACTGATAAACTTGAAGATGAATACTATCTACTTTCTCAACGCTATGTCGACATCTTTGCCAAGAAGAATTCATCCAACTTGAACAGTATCGTCGACAACGGCGCTAAAATTGTCAAGAAGTTGGCCTCTTTTGCTGCTGATTTCCAGAGTGGTGCTTCAACTCCTGAAGTTTTAGCGACCACGATCAAGAAACTGAATGATTCGATCAATGCAACTCGTTCTACCGCTGAATCAGGTACTTCTATTGATTTCTACTATGGTCATAGCAGCTATGAGATGAAAAGATCTGTTACGCTGATTCAAAAACTCCTGAAGTCTGTCAAAGCTTTGTTGGTTCAATGGCCTGAACATGCAACTTTAGGAAATTTGGATCGTATATGTTACGAGTACTTGGCATACCCTGTGAAAACTCCCTTGGCCAAACTAATCCAAAAAATTGAGCAAATCTATACCTTCATCTCTGAATGGGAGAAATACGCATCTAGCAAAGTCACTTTGAAAGTCCATTTTGATGAAATGACTAGTTTGATTGTGAGTTGGAGAAAGTTGGAATTGTCCAGTTGGTATTCTCTGTTCAAAAAGGTCAATAGTGACAATCTCAATAGTCTTGGTGGCTGGTGGTTTAATTTGTTTGAAACCATCATCCTTCCGGTTTCCGCTAACGAAGAGATTGATTTATTGAGCTTAGTGTCATCTATGAACATTTTCATCAGTAAAAGTACTTATGGTCAATTCACTGCTCGTTTGAGCTTACTTGAGGCTTTTGGAAACCATGCTTCTTTGATTTCAACTAGCGAGGAATTAGTCACTGCTCTGAAGAATGTTGTCACATATTATGAACAGTTCGTTCCTACTATTGAAGAACACCTAAAAACCAACAAGAGAAAACTACAAAAGGAAGTCGAAGAGGTCATCCTACTTGCTAGTTGGAAAGATGTTAACATCGATGCTTTGAAGCAAAGTTCCCGTCGTTCTCACCACAATCTCTACAAGGTTGTCAGAAAATATCGTGATCTGTTGGACAGTGAGGTTTCTCCTCTGATTGAGAGTGGTATATCCTCCGAACAGAAAGTTGCCCTGCCTAAAGGAACTATTGCACCATCATCATTCAAGTGCTCGGATATTGAAATGCATAAACAGTCCTTGAAAGCCACTGGCTTGTGGGAGAAGCTGCCTTCACATTTGAAGAATACCGAATTGGTTTCAAACAACATGAAGGTATATGGTGAAAACATCAAATCTAGAACTTATCCAGAGCTTTATGAATTTGTTGTTGATGTCGTCAAAGAGATGGACCGTTTGAAAGAAGAAACTCCAAAAGTATTCAAGGAAGAAAACAAGAAGGTTATCGCTGCTTTGAAAACTCAAAAGAGAAAACTTCTGAGTGATACCCTTCGTGAGTTGAGAAGATTTGGTCTGAAATATCATCTAAGAGAAGATATTCACAAGCTTCAATCGTCTGCTACTCTGATCTTATCGAACTCTGAATCATTCAACGGTACCTCTTTGGAAAAGACTGATTCCTATTTCTTCAGAATTGTCGATATTTTACCTAGATTGAAAGCTTCAATTTCTGAATTAGCTGAGGATGTCCCAGTGAATGATGCTGAAAAAGGTATGGCTATCATTGAGCATCTTGTTTCATACCTCATCAAGGGTAGAAAACCTATGGTTCAAGTCGCAACTGCGTTTGATAGATTGGCCGAAGTCAAGAAGCTTTACGAAAATGCGATCTTCACCTCCGGTGAATTCAGATCTAGTGACTTATTCAATGGTTCCCAGTCATCTGTTAAAGCATGTCTTAGATGGTTACCTGAAGTCATTGACTTTGCTGTTTCTTCTCTATCTGCTTCCTCACATTTATTGCAAGTCCAAGCTGACAGTTCAGTCTTTGTCACCTTGAAATCTAATATTGAGATTATGAAGAGCAAATTGGACTCTCAATGGGAGTTTTCCTCTTCTATTGGTGAAACTCTTTCAGAATTTGAGTCATACTTGAAGTCTTCAATTATTTCGCTCGAGAATTGGAAGGTTTCAAATCAAAAATTCTCATTCGTTGGTGATATTGTCATCAGATGGATTCAAAATGTTGGAAGCCTATCAGTTGTTGATGCTCCCGAGTTCGCTCAAGATTGCTCACAGCTGGATACTGTTTTACGTGGTCTATCATCAAAAGTTCTTGTTGTTTTCCAAAAGGTCACTGAAATCCAAACATCTCCAGAAATTCTTGATGAAGATGATAAGTGGTTAGTTGCTTCTCAGAAAGAGTTCACTGCGCTGGTAAAATGCCTACACTCTGACTCTGTTTTGAAGTCCTTAGATGAAGTTATGAGATACTTGAAGTCGAAGAATTTCACTGAAGCTCAATCTCAACTCGTCAAATCATTACTATCTATTGTTCAGCCATTCCTGAAAGGTTACATCGATCTGGTTTCTATCATTTTGAACAAATTGAAGGATAACTACACAGATTTGAGTAGATCCACATACATCATGGCTACCACTCTGTATAACCTGGCCAAAAATGGGTTCTGTTCTCCAGAACCGCCATCTGAGACCAAACAAGATGATAATCTACAAGATGGTACTGGTCTTGGTGAAGGTGAGGGTGCTAGTAACAACTCAAATGATGTTGAGGATGATGAAGATCTTAGTGAACAAGCACAAGAACCTAATAAGGATAAAGATGAAAATAAAGATGAAGACGACGATGATCAAGACGCAGTTGATATCGAAGGTGATATGGCTGGTGACCTAGAGAATTTGTCAGATCAAGATAAGTCTGATGATGAAGGAGATGACAAAGATGAAGAAGAAGAGGAACTTGATGAAGAAATCGATGATCTTGACGATCTTGATCCTAATGCTGTGGATGATAAGATGTGGGATGAAGAAGCTAAAGAAGATAAGAAAGAGAAAGAATCTGAGACCATGCCTGAAAACTCCAAAGCTGACGACGTTGAAGCCCAAGAAGATGAAGATAAATCCGAATCCAAGGACAACAATGCCCCAGAAGACAGCAAAGATGAAGATGATCAAGATAACAAAGATAATGATGAAGATGGTGACGATGAAGAAGATGTTGGTGAACAAGAAGATGAAGTTAAGAATCAAGAAAATGAAGAACTTGATCAAAATGTTCCAGAAACTGAAACTTTAGAGCTTCCAGACGACATCAATTTAGATTCGGGTGATGAAGAGGATAAAGAAGATGACAAGGATGAAAATATGGATGATAATCTAGATGATAACATTGAATTAGAAGAAGAAGAAAACAAACAAGAAGAAGGAGGTGACGAAGATGAAGAGAAGGAGATTGAAGATGGAGACGAAGCTGATGCCATCAATGAAGAAGCTCTAGACCTTGAAGAAGAAGAAGAAGAGGAGAAGAATGAAGAAGGTGAGAAAGATGAAGGTGAGTCCAATGAAGCAGAAAAAGAAGAGGGTGAGGACTCAGATGAAGAAGAATTGAAGAACAATGATGGTGGCGAGGACAACAAAGACGAGAACCAAGAAGATGGTGATCAATTGGAAGGTATTGATGGTGCTGATACTGGTGATAATAACGATGAAGATATCGATATGGAAACTGCTGTTGAGCAACAATCCGGTGACAAAGGCGAAGGTGCTCAAGCCCAAGCTGATGAAGAAAGAGAAGATGTGGGTGAAGCAGGTGCAGCCAATTATCAAGAACAATCTGATCCACAGGATGCCGATGTTAACGATGACGCTCGTGATAGTGCTAAAGAATCCTTGAAACAGTTGGGTGACTCATTGAAAGAGTTCCATCGTCGTCATCAAGAGATTAAAGAAGCTTCAGAGAAAGATGAAACTGTTGAAGAGAAAGCAAATGAACGTCCTGACGAGTTTGAACATGTTGAGGGTGAAAATACCAATACTGATACTCAAGCTCTAGGTGCTGCTAATAAAGATCAAGTTTCTACCATTGATGATGAGATGGCAATTGACGATGATGAAGAAGATGAACCTGCGGTGAAGAAAGAAGAAGAGGATGCTGCTGAAGGTGAAGAAGTCAATGATTCTGATGTTGAAGAAATTGAAAAAGCCAATGATGAAACAGCTGATGAATTCAATGGTAAGACTAAAGGTGGTTTCGTTGGTGAAAGAAAACAAGAAGCTCTGGATAATGAAGACGTTATCAAAGCTGAGACCAATGAAATGGACAGTGATGATGACGAGATGATGACTGATGTTGTCAAGCGTGAAGACGATGAGGATATCGAGTTCAGAGATATTGATGAAGCCCGTGATTTATGGAGAAAGAGTGAATTGGAAACTCAAGAGCTAGCTGCTAACTTATCCGAACAACTTCGTTTGATCTTGGAACCAACTTTAAGCACCAAGCTGAAAGGTGATTACAAAACTGGTAAGAGATTAAACATGAAAAGAATCATTCCTTACATTGCAAGTGAGTTCAGAAAAGACAAGATTTGGTTAAGACGTACTAAACCAAGTAAACGTCAATATCAGATCATGATTGCTGTTGATGACTCCAAATCCATGTCAGAAAGTAAATCTGTTGATCTTGCATTCCAGAGTATTTATCTTGTTTCCAAGGCTTTAACTCAATTAGAATCCGGTGGATTATCAGTTGTTAAATTTGGAGAAGATACTAAAGTTGTTCATCCATTTGACAAACAATTTACTTCGGAATCAGGTGCTAATATCTTCCAGAAGTTTGATTTCCAACAAACGAGAACTAATATTAGAAAATTGGTTGCTGAATCCATCAAGATCTTCACTGAAGCTAGAAGTTTGGGTAATGCCGATCTATGGCAATTGCAAATCATTCTTTCAGATGGTGTTTGTGAAGATCATGAAACTATTGAAAGATTAGTTCGTCGTGCCAGAGAAGAGAAGATCATGCTTGTGTTTGTCATCATTGATGGTATCAATTCGAACGAGTCCATTATGGATATGAGTCAAGTGAAGTATATTCCAGATGTCAATGGTAATATGGTTCTCAAAGTTGACAAATATCTTGACAGTTTCCCATTCGAGTTCTATGTTGTTGTTCATGACATTTCAGAGTTGCCAAAGATGTTGTCTTTGATCTTGCGTCAATACTTCTCAGAGTTGGCTTCGGTCTGATGATGATGTGTGTGTTAAGTGTTGTAAATATGTAAATTAGAAAAATATTGTTATATGTTATACCGCCGTGTAGATTCGAATGGGAGTCACTTAATTATCAACCGAGCAATTGATGTTTCTATAGCCGAGCGGCTTTATGGATCAAAGGCATAAAAAGGAACGAGACCATTAAAATTGTGCATTGTTCCGAGAAATTTGTTTCGTTTATATAAAAAGAAAGATGATTAACAAAAATCCTGATTATGAGCTGATCTATGTGTGGTTTTAAGGTGTTATTCGTTGTTGAGCACTTGAACTTCTTCGCTAATGTTCAGAGCGGCTCCAAAGACAGCCGGTAGATTCTCATTCAATAGTCTGATCAATCTGATATCGAGCTCAAACCCAAAGAAACCTAGAAATTTTAAAGATCAACAGAGAATAAAAAGGCTGCCCAGGTCTTCAACAGAAACATGGTTCACAAGGACCCCTGATTTTTACAAGTTCCAATGCGGGTTCGTTACTTATGTTCATCATGGTGGATCGGACTCTCCTGTCATAACGTCATTGATGGACTTGACTGATTCCACCTCTCATCTTGCATTACTTCCAAGGAGACGGTTGTATTCTAATCCTTTTGAGACGCTTTCGATCAAGAACGGAGACGATGCAATGATTGTGTCTCCTAATCTAATTGGTGTCGCTGATGGTGTCAGTGGGTGGAGTGGTGAACATGCTAATTCTGGACTATTTGCAAGATCTTTCTTGGAAAACATCAGTAGAAATTTTACAGAACTATCATACAACCATTCACATAACTTGTCACAAATTTCTGAGGATGAGATATCCGCTCAACTGGATAAATCATGTGCTGATAGTCTGACACTCATGAACAAGGATGGGTTTAAAGGCTCAGCCACTTTATTGGTGAGTATGATAATTGATAGAAACTTGAAGATTATGAACATTGGAGACTCGAGGATCTTCATCATACGCGATGAAGAGATTGTCTTCACAAACAAGGAACAGTATATCACCACACTGTGTCCTCAACAAGTGGGTACCACTGCCAATGACAAGAGCCCTTCGTCTGTGGTGCAGTATTTCGACTTTGAAATACAGTCTGACGACTTGATCTTGATCTGTTCTGATGGATTAACGGATAATCTGTACCCCGATGAGATTTTAGAGATAGTGAACAAAGGCGTAGAGGAAGATGACTCCAACTTACAAAAAGTGGCCAATAAGCTTCTTTACCATGCAAAGGACATTGCCTTTGACAACTTCTGCGTCACCCCATACGTTGAGAAAGTCAATGAGCTCAACAAGCAGTTCATCACTGGTGGTAAATTAGATGACATATCCATCTGCCTATCAAAAGTTGTCTTGAACATCTAAATTTAATACTTAAAACTAATGACTAATGAAACCTTTCTCAACCCCACAGACTCATAATACCACCTTCAACATCCATAAACACCTTCATAAACAACTTTTCATAAAGTGGTTTCTTCGCCTCAGATATGTATGAAATATTACGTAATTTTATATCGCGAACAACCGAATCGGCTTAAATTTGTAAATTGATGATAATAAAGTGGCTGATTTTGATAGAGAGATGAAGGAATATTTCGACAGCTTTATCAATAAAAAGTAACGAAATGTCTGGTTTGGAGCGTACGTACACATAAAGGAGCAGTCAATTAATTAGGAAATATACTAACAAGTGTTTTCCAGAATCATTATTTCAGCTAAAAGTGAGTTAATTTCAAGTGGTGATTAGTTATAGTCAGATAACTAACTAATGAGATAGTTCACTGCTAAGCAGCTTAATAGACAGGCTACTAAAGCCGGTAAAGAAGAAACTACAGAGAAGAACAAAGTGAAGAAGGTGAGTAATTTGGATCTTTCCAAATTTTTCTGCACGATTAATTACTAACTCAACTTTCCATAGGCTATGATACAAGGAACAGATGATATTGCTAGATTGTATGCTCAAAATGCCATCCGTAAAGCCAATGAGAGATTGAACTTGCTTAGATTAGCATCACGTATTGATGCAGTTGCCTCTAGAGTTCAAACTGCTGTGACGATGAGACAAGTAACAGGAAACATGACCAATGTGATAAAGGGGATGGATAAGGCCCTACAGACCATGAACCTAGAACATATCTCACTGGTGATGGAGAAATTCGAACAACAGTTTGAAGATTTAGATGCCTCTACCGAATACTACGAGGGTGCCACCAACAACGCCACTGCTTTGACCACCCCACAGGATGAAGTGGACTTGTTATTAAATAAAGTTGCAGACGAAGCCGGCCTTGAAATCAAGCACAATCTGCCTGAACACACCGAATACGAGCCAATCAAGTCACCAGCGGGTAAGGTCACGTCCGAGGAGAAGGAGGACAAGCTCACAGAGAGACTCAGAGCTCTTAGATCATGAATGAACAGTGTATCTCCACTAATAATAGTATTGATGTAGCTTATGTAATTATAGACTCAACATTGTTTGTTAGTGATGTTGTGTGTTTACCCGAAACAATTGAACAGGAAGCCAATAATAGAATATCACCACAATTGACAATATAGATAGCCGGATCGAGCCCACTACGGAGACAATGTCCAAGCTGGAACTGCCTGATGGAGAGTACGACATCGATGTCTCGGAACAGCTTCTGGCACATCTGAGCAACGTGCACACGAACAACACCACCAACTTGAGAAACCATAAGAACGATGAACTATTGAGCATAAGATGTAAGTAATTCCTGTGATTTGAGCCCACCGATTATGGAACATCGACTGACAGAACAGACAATAACTTCCCTGACAATCTTGACAGTGGGAAACCTTTGGAACTCGAGAGAGAGGACAAGAAACTAGGATCATTCAAGCTTAAGGCGACTACAACAGTAAGTGCGATACACACACATACACACACATACTTCATTAATAGTTGAGAACTAACATTTAAAACAGGATACACAAGAGATTGTGTTTGAAGGACAAGCTGCCGAATCAAAGGACATTGACTGTATTCTCACCTACAACGAGTCCACCAACAAGTTTGAGCTAGACAGGTTAGGGTACCTCCTACGAACAACGACCATCAAGAACGAGCCACCGAAGGACAAAACGCCTACAGTGCAACAAGTACCACAACAACCACAGACAAAGAAGACAGAGTTACCAAAGAAGAAGAAGAAAGTTAAAGAGCCATCACTGTTCCAACCGAAACAATCTAGGGCAAAGACTCCTACAATAACATCATCATCATCATCATCTTCCTCATCTTCAAATGCCCCAAAAAGATCAAGTTCGGTTCCTATCGATGATGAAGTGTCATTATCACAATTGGCCAGATCACCAATAAAACCACTCTCATCGTCATCAAAAGTGTCCGTTGCGTCTCCTCTTGCTTCATCATACTCTGCTTCAACTAAAAATAACGGATCACCAGATCGTTCCAAGAAGAAGGTATTACCAACGTCTTTAGCAAGATCTACAACTTTACCAAAGGCTAAAGTGTCCACTCCACGTCTTCCAGAACAAACATCCACTCCTTCTCCTTACAATGAACCACAATCTTCTTTTAATTCCCCAGCACAATCATCACAAAAGAGTCAAACTTCTGGTATATTACTAACACCCAACCTTGGTAAACAAGATGATGATGAAGAGGATGAAGATGAATTTGGTGATTTGGCTAATGAGCTTGAAGAAGAATTATTGAGTGATGAAGGAGGATTTATAACCGTTGAAGACAGAAATTCTTCTTCAAACATTAAAAATCAACAAAGTTATAGTGCCGTTGTTCAAGAGAGAAAAGGTTCACCAACAAACTTTAGAAATCTTGCTGGATTCAATGGTACTAATGAAGATGATTTAAGCAGTAGCGAAGAAGAATAATAATTATTATAACTACTTTACAATAATACACAATGTTCATGGATCCCTACTTAAGGAGTGTGTTTTGTATGTACGAACCTCTTTTCATAACCTCTCTATACATCAATTATAAAATGGTATGAATATTGTTGTAAATCATGTAGTAAAATTAACGTGGAACACCCATACCTCTACCTTGAGGAGGAGCCATACCACCATTAGCTGAACCACTTTCTTTATTCTTGATTGTTTCATCAACGGAAAGAACCAAGATAGCAGCTTCAGCAGCACTAGAAAAGGCATTAATTTTAACTAAAGCAGGTTCCCAAATAAATTCTTTGAAATTATCACCAATTGATTCTTTATTGAAATCAATACCATACCATTTTTCACCTTTAGCATGAGCCATTCTTAACTTGTTTAATAAATCTGTTCCATCAAACCCAGCATTTTCACATAATTGTCTTGGGATGACTTCTAAACTTTTAGCGAATGCACTTATAATTAATTGTTCTTTACCTGGGATTTGTTTCGAATAATCTCTTAAATATTTGGAGATCTCCATTTCCACAGCACCACCACCTGCAACAACTTCATTATTCTGAACGGTTCTTTTAACAATCATGATTGCATCATGTAAAGATCTTTCAACTTCAGCAATCACTTGTTCAGCACCACCTCTTAATAATAATGTACATGTTTTAGCCTTTGGACAACCTTTAAAGATGTTATATCTTTCAGCTCCTATTTGCACTTCTTCAAAGAACTCACAAGTACCTAAATGTTGTGGTTGTATATCGGTTGAAGTGGACTGTATAGCACCTCCAACGGCTTGAATGACTCTTTCCATATCTTCGGCTTGAACTCTACCAGCACAAAAGATATTTCTATCAGCAAAGTATTGAGTGGCTAAATCACCAATTGGTAATTTAGATAACACGATGTTAGCACCAGTTTCTTCAATTAATTTCAATTTGTTTAAAATGATTTGCCATTCAGCATCAACGATATCTTGATAATCAGAAACTTTTTCCACTCGAACTTCAGCATTATCCTTCTCAGCTTTAAGTTCTAATTCAACATTCAGACTTAAAACTTTTGGATTTGTAAATTTTTTAGGTTGTTGTTCAAAACCAGCATATGAGAATGTTTTCTTAAAAGCAACACCATCAATGAACATTGAATCTTCAATACCACCACCTGGGATCTTCTTTATACCGATCAAGTTCTCATTTAGATCATCTTGGTCTAAGGACAACACGGCATCAACGACCATCTTGACGAAGAATCCAGAGTTGTTATTGATTAATTTAGAAGACATGGCAGTTTTAGCACATCTTTCTAATAATTCACGATATTCTTGATCATTTGTATTTGATTTATCAATCTTGACAGCCAATTCGCGTACTTTCTTGATTGCTAAACTTACAGCTTTTCTATAACCTTTAGTAATCACGTGTGATGAGATACCTTCTTCAATGAAAGTTTTTGATTCTTTTAATAATTCACCAGCTAAGATAGTGACAGATGTAGTACCATCACCAACTTCAGCATCTTGTGATCTTGAAATATCAACCAAAATTTGAGCAGCTGGATGAACGACATCTAACAATTTCAAAATGGTAGCACCATCATTTGAAATGGTAGTCTTACCATTTGATCCAACAATCAATATATCTGAACCTAATGGACCTAAAGTTGGTCTTAAAGTGTCTTGGATGGCGAGACAAGCATTGATATTGGCAATGATCTGGCCTTTTCCTTGAGAAGTGTCTGTTCCTTCCTTAAGCACAACAACGGTTGGCGTCTGTCCTCCAAAATTCATCGTCAAAGGCTATTAAATTGGTTATAAATAAGACTTTATTGAATTGTTCAAATCATCAATATTTGCATTTTTTGTTAATTCGCGTCGAACCAAAAAAAAAATTAAAATTAAAAATGGAAAATTTCGCGGTTTGGTGATGTGAATGATTATGTAATGATCCGGTATATTAATTCCGAGGGGGGAAAACAAGTAATATACACCAATTGCAATTGCACTCTTCTATAGTTATGCTGTTTGTATTCTGTATGTAGTATATACAACCTTAGATGGCCCAGATACCGACCTGCCCATCATTTCTACCTTCAACGAGATATCCTTCCCTATAACGGACATAATTGATAATCCCATTGGATTCATCTTTCCCTCCACATGATGAATGTTTCTCTTCTATTCTATCATAAATCTTGACTGTGTTTTCGTTATTCGATGAAACGATTCTTCTTGAATCAAACTGTAATGATGAGATGGGAGATTCATATGCAAACGCATCATGAATTCCACCTGTTCTTAAATCCCATACTCTGATTGATCTATCCAAACTACCAGTTGCCAAATGTTTATCATCAAATTGTAATGAAGTGACAGGTCCAGTATGTCCAACTAATGATCTCACAACTTCTCCACTTCTCAAATCCCATAATCTCACTAATCCATCAGATGTACCTGTGGCCAATGCAGCATCATAAGTTTGTAACGCACCGATGAAAGGATGGGATGCAGTTCTTGAAGCAGCTAATGGTGATTCAATAGTGGTGGACATTGCATTTGATTGTGAAGCCCATAACACATCAATTGTCTGTAGACAATGACCGGTTTGTAAATCCCATTGTCTGATTGTACGATCTTGAGATCCACTAACTAAGTTATAATTATGGAAACTTAATGACGTGATTTCTTCGATATGAGACTCAAATGAATGAATACAAAGTCCACTATCTTCATCATCATCATCTCTAAAATTGTTATTCAACCTTGATAAATCCCATAATTTCAATGATGCATCCAACGAACCAGTCACAGCAAGATTATCATCCATTTGAATACAACTAACAGATGCATTATGTCCTTCCAAGAGTCCTCGACATCTTCCCCTACTCAAATCCCACACTTTCACAGTGTTGTCCAATGAAGCAGTCACCATTGTTCCGAATGGAATATCAAAATCAAAACATGTTATGGATTCTTCATGTGCTTGAATAGTTCTGATCTCAGTTCCTGGAGTGTAGTATTGTTGTAATGTAGGTGTAGTCTTTCTTGATTTTGGATCTTTTTTCCGGAATCTTGGAGGTTTGTCTTGTAGTTTCCCATATATACTTTTGGATATGAGTGGTTTATCAGAATCAAAATCATCATCTGACTCATTAGGTGTTTGAGGATCTTCTTTGAGATCCGATGCGACTCGTTCTGTTTCTAGCTCATCATCATCTGGTTTCTCCATGCCATAATCTTGTATCATCTGGATACGATCATTGATATCTTGTAAATGTGACTCCAAAAAAATTTCATTCTGTTCTAGTTTTGCAACTCTTTTGAATACAACATTTCTCAAATTTTGTAGTTTTGTAATCTTGTTATCAATCTCCATGATTTCAGAAGCAGCTAGGTTTTTTCTTATCTCCAATAGATCCAAATTATCCGATATCTGTTGTTTATATGTTTTAAGCTTTACACTGGAATATGATTCGGTTATTCCAGCTTTCGTTATGCCTTGTGGTAGTCTAAATTTATCTTCGTTTTCATCATCACCATGCGATCCACTATCCGTCAATCTCTTCATCACATCATCTCCTTGATCCAATGACTTTGTCAATTCTATTTCTTCATCAACGGCAGGTATTGCAGCATTGAAACCTTGAAACAACGAAAAGCTTGATTTAGGCTCTTCAGGTATATCGATCAACAGATCATCGGGTATATGTGTTAACAATTGATAGGCAGCTTTTGAGTTTGTAAATGCATGTTTGTAGTAGTCGGCAGATGAGGCGTAACGATTACCTGATAACTGATCACCAAGATCTCGTCTTCTCTTTTGAATAGAAATTGAAGATTTGGCGTTAAGTGCATCTTGCATTGCTTTCTTGTAACTTGAGTTCGACAGTAGCGCATCATTCGAGCCATCTGGTGGATTCATGAGGGCAGACGCCGTGGCCGTCACTGCTGATGTGAACCGTGATGTTGTGGAGTAGATGTCAGTGCCGTTGGCCGCTGAACTAGTATTATCGAATGACATTGCTATTCGATCCAATATGAAAAGATGGGGAAACACAAACAACAACAAGCGATCAAAGTATTCTCAGTGCAATTGTCTTCGAAAGCAAAGATCCTTCTGCTTTCTCAATACTGTTGGTCCAATTTCTCAGTGATAAGAACCTTTTAATATGAATATTCAAGAAATGATCGATGTCCGGCAAACAAATAGGAACTCGCTTATTGAGCAATATCAATATGATATTTATGATTGACAGTCCAAAAATTCCCCAAAAACTGCGCTTTTGAAAGATCTAGACTGGATATGAACCGACTAGTGATCTCACAAAGTACAGACCAATGACCGAAACCGAGCAATATCTCACTGAAATACGTGAAATTTGGCTTGATTTACGATTTTTTTGGAGAAAAGGGCAAATTGAGCATATGTTCGCGAAATAATTAGAGTGCGCGACTGACAAAAACACAGGGCTTCTGATACTTTTCTAGACATTCATTAGCTATTTATTCATCGTTTGGACGCTTGAAGAAGAGCCTCAGTCTCACGAGTCTTCCTCTGGAGCTCCAGTTCTAGTTGTCGTAGTTCCTCTTCCTCTTCTTCAATTTGATCAGCTGCTGTTTTCCGTCTTTTCGGCTGTGGTTCGTCTGTGGTTTGAATAGAAAGCTCTCGATCTTCAAGAGAAACATTCAGTGATGATAATTGTCTTCGTTGTTTCTCGATCGTTTCCTCATTCTGCATGATCTCTGTGTTTAGTGATTCCCACTTCTGTTTGTATTCTTTTACTTCCTCTGCTAGACCTTTTATTGGGCTAATCAACATGTTAGTATATAAACACCACTCATTCATCAAAGACTTAATACATACTACTTATCCAAGAGCTGCCTCACAGTTTCACACAGCACATCAACATTGTAATCCTGGTTTTCCTCATTGAAACTATTGAGGAGATTTTTCACGCCTTTGTTTGCGTCTTGAACAACAGGATCGATATCAGCTGGGATAGGAACAACGGCAGATCGAAGTGGTAAAGTCTGTGGCATGGTTCCATCTTGTTCGTACTGCTGTTGTAATAGTTCTTGAGCATCAATCTCGTCGTTCAATGCATCCACCACTCCTCTTGTTCCGTCTATTCTCTCTGGTTTTCCCTGGTGATCAATATGATACAGCGCGTTCTCATGAGCATCAGCATCACGTAATAAGGCCGTTATCTCGGGTTTCGTGATCAGTGCATTGGTGAAAACTCCTGGTGGTCTGAAGTACAATGTTCGCAGCGACGTCGAACTGTTGCTGATGGCACTGAGATAGTGGTTTAGATCCGTCATGTTTCTTTCCCGTTGCGATGGTTGTATTTACTATCTGTTATGTTTTGTTTTGTTTTCATTTTGTTTTGTTTTGTTTTCATTTTGTTTTGTTTTGTTTATTAAACAATATAGTGTTGTGTGTTAGTGGCCGTAACAGGTGATAAATTATATAAACAAAAAAGCGCAATTGTATGAAATGTAATTGAATGATCACAACCATAATTAATCAGAATACGTGAATGTTCAATGTCCGATGGAGAACTGCCCACTTACGATGAGGCCACCACCCAATACAAAGCACCACCTTCATACGCACACGTACAGGCCGTGATGGAGCTCAACTTGCGAAACACAGAAGAAGCGTTGCTCAGTCAGATGTTTGATGATACTGTGGAGCAGACGGATTTCAATCACACAGTCGATACTTTCGACTTTGAACAACTGAACCAGGTGCTAGATGGTGTTGATCTGAGTGCTAATGTGCCTGGTAACTAGGTCCGTGTTGACTGAATCTACGGCATCCCTTGTACATCCATACATGTGCCTCGATAATGAAGTGGTACCAAAGATTATATTCGTTACAAGAATCTATTGACTATTCGAGCATACAGGAAAACAGCCATGACCTTACAATGGCCTCACAGGACCCAGGGGATCAGGTTATAATAGGATTTATGGACTTCAGGCCGGATATCTCCCCTCATCACATGACTGGAGCTGGATTCCGGCTCAAACCCACCAAAATTATATGTTATTAATGATTGATTGATCGATGAGCATTGTAGAAGTTATTCAAGTAAAAGGATTACTGTGTACAAAAAGATGGTTGATCTTGATCTTTATGCCAAACCGGGGCAAAAGTACTATACAGCTATAGGCCTCGAAGGATCTGCCAACAAGCTTGGAGTGGGTATCATACGACATCAATTAGGCCCATTATCATTACAGAATAGGGCTGAAGTTCTGTCAAACATCAGAGACACATATATCACCCCTCCAGGGGAAGGATTCCTACCCAGAGATACTGCCCGTCATCATAGAAATTGGGTTGTGAGACTCATCAAGAAAGCGATCGAAGAAGCTGGTGTTACAAGAGATGAATTGGATTGTATTTGTTTCACTAAAGGACCAGGTATGGGAGCTCCGTTACATAGTGTTGTCATCGCTGCTAGAACTTTGAGTCAATTATGGGAACTTCCTTTGATAGGTGTCAATCACTGTATTGGTCATATTGAAATGGGTAGAGAAATCACAGGTGCTGATAATCCTGTTGTGTTATATGTGAGTGGTGGTAACACTCAAGTCATTGCCTATTCCAACCAGAGATATAGAATCTTTGGTGAAACTCTAGATATTGCCATTGGTAATTGTCTTGATAGATTTGCTAGAACTTTGAAAATCCCAAATGAACCAAGTCCTGGATATAACATTGAACAACTAGCAAAGAAAGGAAACGTCTATGTTGAGCTACCGTACACTGTCAAGGGAATGGATTTAAGTATGAGTGGTATACTGGCTTATATTGATCAATTGGCTAATGATCTATTCAAGAAAAACTATGGAAACAAAGTGGTGTTTGATAAAGCCACCAAACAGCCAAAGATCACAGTTGAAGACTTGTGTTATTCTCTACAAGAAACGTTATTTGCAATGCTGGTTGAAATCACCGAAAGAGCAATGGCTCATGTGAATACCAAACAGGTTCTGATCGTTGGTGGTGTTGGATGTAATGAAAGATTACAACAAATGATGGAATCTATGGTCATTGATAGAAGAGGTTCGATCTACGCTACAGATGAAAGATTCTGTATTGATAATGGTATCATGATTGCACATGCTGGATTGTTAGAGTACAGAATGGGTCAGAAATTCGAATTCAAAGATACCGTGTGTACACAAAAATTCAGAACCGATGAGGTTCTGATCAGATGGAGAGATTGATCTACTAGGTGATCATTCTGATCTATATATAGGGCCAATGATATGAATTCCATATCCAATGCATAGAGCTAACGACTTTCAGGCACAGAGTACACAACTATTCAGATTTGTAGATGGTGCATGCTGGTTAAAACTATCAGTTCCCAGTGACACCAACATTTATAGCTGAAGTCAAGGTCAAGGCAACAATACTCCAGAGTCAGAAAATTGTCTCAATATTCTATTACAACGACAAAGGTAAGTCACTAGTGTAGGATCAATTGAGACAACACCCAGAATAGTAACACCTGTAGTAGTGGAAACTGGAGATTACTTCCTTGAACATTGATGCTATACGAACACGGTGCAAAAGTTTTGACTTTTAAGTATCAATGGATTGGCGTGTTAATCATCATTACAGTACAAATCTTCTGATTTATGAGCCGCACGAATCACGATTCACGGTGTCGACAGTAGCAGTGAGTAATGGAACTCGGAAATCGCTCGCTTGACGGAACTCTGAACAATTGATGATAGTGTTTGGTACTGTGTGGTCTGCAAGTCTTGTCTGTTGATCAGTTTCTCCGATGTTTTGCAATTAAGCAAGGGGTACCTTTAAGAACAAACTACAAATTCAATGGTATGTTGATCAACTGCCCCTGGCGACCTGACAAGTGGCAATTGGCAATTGGCTAGTGATGCCTCAGAAACAAGTGACAGTGGTACATACGGTAACTGTCGCAGAATGACTGTAGCGTGATCGCACATAGATAGATGGTACAGGTTGCAAATTTCACGATGCAGGCCGTGATTCTTGAACATCCATCCCTGTTCAGATAATTGAATCAACGTCGGATCACTAATTACGAAGGAGACCTGTGTGTAATTAACTGGCTTACAGCTGATGACCGATTGCACATGGTGATTTGCTTCCAGATCACTAAACAAGGACGCAATTGTTGGGCGAGTCCTCTGTTCTCGAAGATTTTGCCGACACACCTCGATCATTAAGGTATCTATTGTTGGTGATGAGGAGGTTCCTACTTCCTGGTCCCACCAGCCCAACTGACGCTGAAAAATTGGGCAAATATGCACAATTCATCTAGCAAGAACTGCGCTGATAACAATCCCACCGATAACTCACTGAAAAACGTTTGAAAGGCCAAAGCCAGGGAATACGCACGTCCTTCTGTTGATCACTAAGCGAACACACCTGATTGGCGTTACTAAATTTAGCGAGATCGTCACTTGCTGGATAAGGTCTGTCAATTGTATAAGGTTGTGCCGGGGGACCAAGCTGTGTGCCTTTCCACTGTTGGCAGGAGTCGTCTTCAGTTTCGTCACCGGAAATAAGCAGAGACAGAAAAGTGCTCTGCCCAGCCCAGAAGGGCTATCGCGCGGTGGACCCTCCCCAACTTCGCAAGTCCCGAGCTAATTTCTGAAATGTGCGAAGGGGCTGTCCAGTTGCCCAGTGGCCCACCTACTCCGAAAGACACACCAGCGTCCAGCGGCGGCCGGCAGCGCATCTCTTGCTGCGAGGCGCCGAATAATTCTGAAAATCGTGGAGAGAATCGTGCCCACCACAACTGCCGCTCTTGCTAAAACTCGACTTCACTAAAAAGACGTAAACAACGAATAAAATATTCAGCAAAATATTAATCTCTCTCTTCTTTACCACATTCACTAACTAATTCTTGATCCACCGCGTTCGCTCTTTTCACATCACAATGGTGTCATCCAGAAAGTCCAGAATCCTCGCGCTCAGTGCGATTCTGCTCACAGTTGTCTTCATCTTCATCACGTCTCACAACTCCGGTTCTGCCATAATACCTAACACTAAATCTTATACACACAGCTCACCACCAAATAAGGTGGAAACAACTACAAAACTCGGAGGCATAGATGAGAGTGCGATCAAGAATCACGAAGAAGAACTGAAACAGAAGATACAAGAATCGAAAGAGAAGGTCAAAGAGAAAGGCGCAGTTGAAATCAAGAAGGAGCAACTGCAAAAGCTTAAAGACACAGCAAAGCCTGGTAAAGCTACTGGGAACTCAAATACAGGTGCTGGTTCACCTGCTATCGTTGTTGATGAATCCAAAGGCGAAGATGGCGACGATACTTTCAATGCTGCTGAAGAGTTCCAGTCGATCATCAGACTTTCACCAGTAGTCATGTTCTCCAAGACCTACTGTGGATTCTCAAAGGCTTTAAAGAACCTTTTGAGTTCTGAATATGAAATCAATCCACCTCCAACTATTGTTGAACTTGACAAGCACAAGAATGGTCGTAAGCTACAGGACTACATTGCAACCAAATCTGGAAGAAAAACTGTCCCAAACTTATTCGTTGGTGGGATTTCCAGAGGTGGTTCTGATGAAATGAAGAAATTACATGAAGATGGTAAACTATTAACGAGTTTGAATGCTTGGGGTGAGAAGAACGTCAAAGCTACAAAGATCAACGCTCCTTCAAACAGTTGATTTATCTCTCAGGGATGCTTTCGTCTGATCAGTGCGACTACACGTTGAGATGAGTTAATCTCAACCATAAAATATCATGGTGTGTTGCAGCACGATTGTCAAAATTGAGATTACTGATGCAGTCACTCTCCCATATTAATGTTATATTTATTCCTGAGAACAAGTGCCAGAATTCATATCCCTCAAATTAATGTCCTATTAATGCTCTTGTTCTGTTTTAATACGTTTGCAATGTCGATATCTCGAGACCGGTGCTACTGGTTAATAACCTACTTTTACTGGCATATGGCCCTTTGATAATATATGACCAGTTTTTGTGGCTATCCGTTTTAAACGCGTCTGTAATGCCATATTTCAAGCATGACATGATATTCACAACGTCCATGCATGAGTTTTCTCTCTGTTTGAGACATGGGATTTGGGGCTTCTATTAACATTCGATTATTTATACTATTCAGGAAATAACGATTCGTAAATCAACTGAGCAGGTGTCTCCGTAACCTTATCAAGGCTCTCGAAAGTAAACACCAGACAGTAGACAACAACAGCTCCATGATCGGCAAGCCGATGAGCATCGTATCTGTCAATGCAATGACCGGTGACCACGCGTAGGGACTACTAGTGAATTGTGATTCATAAACTTCATGGGCGCGTTACTACTCAATTTTAGGTTCCCCAGAGATGATCGATGCGTTAAAACCAATCTGGGAGTCGAAAAACACTTTTGGTGAGATTTCTTATCGCTTTCATCAAAACGGTAGTAGAAGTAAACAACTCCGTGCGTATCTGTACCGGTTGTACTTTTATCAACATATACACGTGACTGGCTTTTGAATTTCGCGGAGTCTTGTATTTTGGATTTCTTCATGATGACACCTTTTCAAGCAGTATTGAAGATCTTGCAGCCATGTCGGAACTGTTTGCATCATCTACTGTTGACAATGCAGCCAACGCATTGATTGTGAAGCCTGCCTACTTCACTGAGAGTTTTGAAGAAGCTGATACGAACAAGCAGCTAATTGAATCGTTGGGTCTTGTTGGGCATCGTGAAGGTGGTTTCTTCAAGGAAACAGATAGATCGCCTTTCAAGATTGAGAACCCTTTCAATGAAAAAAACTCACAAGATGAGAAAGATCGATACAGAAATTACTCCACATTGATCTATTATCTATTGACGCCCCAGATCCCATTTGGTAGATTTCACAAGAACTTGAATAGAATAATTCATATACTGCAGAAGGGAAGAGGTCAATACGTCTTGATATATCCAGATGGGAAGGTGAAATCCTTCATTGTTGGATTCGATTATTCTAAAGGTGAAGTCTCACAATGGGTTGTACCTGGTGGAGTATGGAAGGCTAGTTTCTTATTACCTCTGGCTGAAGACCAAGCAGCATCAGCAAAAGATCATTTGTTGATCAGTGAAGTTGTTGTTCCAGGGTTCGAATATGACGATCATGAGTTCTTGCCGCAAGACCACTTCGAGCAACTGATAGGACTCCAAAAGGCTAAGGACCTGTCCTTCTTGCAAACAGACTCTTCACAAAATTAATGTACAATACATAATTTGGTCAGCTAATCTATATCCCGTAAGCCCTTGGCTCTATATTCACGTGACTCTTTATAGGGCGCAATACTTTTTGAAAACGTCACGCGGTACATCCTTACACCACACTTTAGAAGACCACTCTTTTTATCAAAGGTGAAGCACCGCGAAATTTTTGTATTATATAATAGTCACATGACCCTATTTCCCGGTTGGAGCAACAGTTTAGCACCAAATTTTTCCTAGCAGAGCTCGCAGTTGCAAGTCGGTGAAAAAAAATCAAACCAAACAAAACACACTCACAAACAGATTGAAGAACAACGTCAAATCAAGTAAAGATGTCTGAATTAACTGTTCAATCTGAACGTGCTTTCCAAAAAGTATGTGCGAAGTGAAGACGCTCCTCGAGAGTGGAGGCAAACCCAGTGACTACGTTGTGGGATACGATATAAGTGATGGATGGACGACCAATATTCAATGACAATTCAATAAGAAAGAAAATTAGATCAAATCACAGAGATACTATGAGAAGCAGAAAAGGACAAATGACTACACCAAGAGAATACTACTATGAATACTGTCCATGAAAAACTGAACATATCATCAATTCAAAATGAAATTCATGCCAACAAAGAATACCACAAATAATGACAAGTCATCATCCATCAGAAAGACATAGAAACTATCATCATCATCATGAGAATCAAACAAAACCATCCATGAATCACTACATCAATCCCACTCCGTACCCATGAAACTGCCAATCATAATATGAACATAATACTAACAATCTTTACAGCAACCACACATCTTCACCAACCCAAAAGCTAAGGCTAACCGTCGTACTAAAAGATGGTACAAGGAAGTTGGTTTAGGTTTCAAAACCCCAAAATCTGCCATTGAAGGTACTTACATTGACAAGAAATGTCCATTCGTTGGTGACATCTCCATCAGAGGTAAAATCTTAACTGGTACCGTTGTTTCCACCAAAATGCACCGTACCATCATCATTAGAAGAGATTACTTGCATTACGTTCCAAAATATAACAGATACGAAAAACGTCATAAAAACTTGGCTGCTCACGTTTCCCCAGCTTTCCGTGTCCAAGAAGGTGATTTAGTTACTGTCGGTCAATGTAGACCAATCTCCAAAACTGTTAGATTCAACGTCTTGAAAGTCAGTCCAGCTGTCGGTAAAACCAGCAAAAAATTCACTAAATTCTAAGCTGTTTGATTTACATCTTGTTGGTTTATAATATTAGTTGAAAAAATCGGTTTTGTTTAAAGGTTTAATATAATCTGTAAATTATACTCTTGGTTTTGTAGTATCGAAAGCTATGATTACAATATGGTTTATTATTAAAACACAAATTCAAATAACTAAAAACACAATAATATAACACACATCCGTAACTTAAAAACCGTGATAGCTTTGATTCTCTTGATTACTCTCAATAGAAGCATTCACTGCAGCAGTTGCAAGATTCGTAGCTTGATCTGCTTTGTCTTTAAAATCGTGTAGAACAACAGGCAAACCAATATCTGTATTGTTTCTTCCAGCATCAGAAATCAAGTCCTGTAATAATAATTGACAAACGTTATTGACGCTCTTCTTTTTATAATCCCTAACATTTGATCTCATATTCTCATAACAGATTCTGAAATCTTTACCATTCCAGAAATGTTTTGGATGAAGACCAGCTAATTGATCCCAATCAATGTCTGCCTCATGAAGGACCCTGAATTCTTGTAATTTAGTCAAGATCCAAACTCTGTCATTGATGTCGATAGTCTGGGCTCTTTCCAATGCATCTCTCTTCAATAATTTGTTCCACTTGTATCTACATTGAATTCTCGATCTAGCACCACCCATCTTCTCGGAGACAATAGTCCAATTGATAACTGGGGTAGTAACACCATGAGCTGATTGATCTCTGACTATTTCTGAGATAATCTGTTTCAATCCGTTCTCTTCGTCAACAGACCACTTGTTTTGTGCACGATTAGCACCACATTTTACATAGTTTCTCCATCTATCTCTGCAATCTTCTGGCATCCTACCCATTTCTTGACCAATGATTTTCCATTGTCCATCTTTCTCAGCCGATAATCTTGCTAGGATTTGATCTTCTGCTGGTGTCCACTTACCACGAACTGAGAACACATGATATGTTCTTCTGACATGTTTATAAACCGAAGCACGAGTTCTGTAAGGCAGAACCTTATGAAGCAAGTCCCAGAAATCATCCTTCTTACGTTCATTCGACCATACACGTTCACAAATATCTTCTCTTGTCATCTCATGGATAGCACAGAAATCAGCGATGAATTTGTGGATGGCCTCAGTTTCTTCTTTTGAAAACATCTTACCTTGTGCTTGTGGTTGTGCTTGAATCCAGCCTGATGCTTTTTCAGCAGCAGCAGCAACCATGGCAGCAGCTTGTTCAGTGGCTTGAATGGAGTCTCTGGAGACGTTGCTTCTAGTTTGTGGACCAGCTTCACTGTTGGCGTCTTGCTGATCGTTGGCTCTTTGATCTGGTCCTTGATTGTTGGATTGGTCGGAGTCATCATGATCACGAGCTGCTGCGACCAGTGCTGCTGCTGCAGCTTGAGCAGCTTGTAGAATGCTGTTATCGATAGCTTTACCATCATTGTCCTCTTGAGGTTGTTGGATGTAGTCTTGGATATTGGCATCTTCAGCCAGTTGATTAGCATCTAGGATGGCGGCTCTGACCAGCTGTTCATGCTCAGTAGGATCGTCCAGTTGAGCCAGTTCCGGATCAACATTAACGTTGTTCTCACCCGCAACTTTTCTCTTCTTTCTGTTCTTATTCAAGATTGGTGGAAGTGTAGTATCTTCTGGCTGTTGTTGTTGTTGTTGTTGTGACGATTGTGGTTGAGCCGATTGACTAGCGTTTTTGGCGTGTTGAGGATGGTTTGGGTGATCCTCATCGTCCTCGCCTTGCTGCAAGTGGTCAGTCTCTAAGAAAGCGTTCCAGTGCTGGAACTCATTGATCTCCTCGTTGTTAAATGACTTCTTTCTTTTGTTATTCTTTTTAGCTTGATCCGCCACCTCGCCACTAGAAGCTGCTGCAGGCTCCCCCTCTTTCTCTACTACCGGCTTCTCATCAACGTGCTTCTCTTCTGTTTTCTTTAGCTTCAGCAGCGCTTTCGCACCTTCTCTGTAGTCTGAAATAGCCATTGTTTTCGTTTTGTTTACCCTGTTGTTAGTGTTACCCTTCTTCCTGTGATTTAAAGGTTTTTGGCATCAGTTGAACCAGGAAGAATTCGCGAAAATCAAGTGCTGCTCTATTCTAATTGGTCGAGAACTTATTACGTAATCTCAGTTCACGTGACGATCAATATCTTTTCATATTATTTACTCATAGATGGTATTCACACTGTCAATCTTGCCCTTAGAGGCTGAGAATGCAAGTATGAGCTTCTCGTAGTCCTCATCGTGATCAAGGTTGTCAAAATTGATTCGGATATAGTGGATAATTTCCTGTAAGCAGTCCAAAGATTCACCAACAACACTCAAGTTCTTTTCTCTATCAAGGTTACCATCAGATTTTTTAACGCTTTGGATCACTCTACCATTGTAATATTTCAGCAGCTCAAGAATGTTGGCCTCGTATAGTGTAGCTAGATGATGGAAGTTGGAATAAAGTATCAGAATGTCTTTGATGATAGTTATTAAAATCAGGAGAGAGTTATTGGCAACAAAGGTCTTGTCACCAATGACGATAGATCTTTTGTGTGAAGGTTCTTGGTCCTCTTTATTCTCTGTATTTGCTGAGTCTCTAAATGGTAACAGTTCTTGCTTCCATGGATGACCTGCATCAATATCATCGCTGTCCACTATATGGTTGACAATCGATTGTAGTTCGTGAGGAACAATCAATGGTTTCCATTCTTCAGTATCAATACTATGAGATATTTTTTTCAAATTTGTGTGATGGAATGTTTGATTGAATTGTTTGACTTGTCCATTTATGATGTCTGGCAGGAATCTGAAGTTCAATCCTGAAATGTTTTCACATTCGTTCAAGAAGATGGAGTTGATATAGAAGAATCTCAAAAAGTAGTCATTTCTCAAGTTTTCATTTAGATCTTTTCTGACACTGATAATCTTACCAGTACGAATCTGTATGATTTCGATGGCTTTGTTTATGGCATCTCTGATATCCAGCTTCATAATCAACTCCTCTTGGCCTTCTTTGACATTACTCAAAGCTAAGTCCAGCAACAACTTTTGATGAACTGTTAATCTTCTCAATGCTTCTGAAACAGTTGTATAAATTTTCAACAGCATGTCCTCAAATTCTCTAGGAGTCAAAGATTTGATCATAGTACCAAGTGATTTTCCAGATGGCTTACTCACGGAAGAGCTGACTTGAGATGCTGAATCCTTGACAGACTGTACTGAAATGTTTTCTTCATTAGGCAGGAAAATACGGACAATATTCTTGATGTCATTCACAAAGTGATCTTCATATATCTTGAACGCTTCGGCAATCTCTCCACTTCTTGACAACCCAATAACATACTCTTCTAGTTGAGATCTGAAGTTAGAATCGATGGTCTTTGTATAATTGGTACCGTCTATCAGTCTAGTCAGCGTCTTTGAATAGTCGATTTCTTCATAGTGTTCTCTCAAATCATTCAACATGTAGTCAACAAATATCTTGGAGTACGATTGACCAGTCTGTGATCTTAGCATGCTTAGCTTCTCCTTTATCCTAGACAATGCAGGTGTGTTTTCAATATTTTGTAAAGGGAACGGCCAGTGGGCGTACGCAGAACTCTCACCAGTCATGAGTAGTTCGATCTCTTCAATCTTATTCATGCAATCTTCATAATCGCTCTGTAGAAACAACTTTTCAGCAACCTTTGACTGCTCAATTATGGTACTCACTTGTAGTAATCCCTGCTCTAATTGTGATACGTTATCTCTCTTCTGCTGCAGCTTCAATCTCCTCAAATTCACCTGGACTTTGTTTTTTTCCAATGTGTGAGTTTGCCCTTTCAGATCATCAATCAGCTTCACAGTCTTTACGTTTTTCTCGTTGATCTCATTCAAATCATTCAAAGCATCAAAAAATGAGTTGGATGACTTGGAAATCTCATTGACGAGATGTATCTCGATAGTGTCAAGATAAGACGATATCTTGTCTTGTAGACCATCATGCAGATTATCCAGATTGATACCCTCTGTGACTTGTTTAAAAACACGTGGATCGTCAAGATTGAACTCCTCGCTAAAGAATATATCAGGAACGGTTTCCAAATCACTCGAGCTATCCAAAAGACCATCTTCTCCTGACTGCTTCTTCGATAAAGATTTTAAGGTGGATGATGTCAAGTGCTTGCTCGAGCTATAGCTCTCGTATTCTTTCCCTATATTATCCAAATATTCTCTGATTTTCTCCTTTGATGGTTTCTCAACTTTCGATAATTGAACACTCGGTATATCAGTGACAGTTGGTAGTGGAATGTTGATCTTGTTCCGCGAAGCAGTAACATTGGGACTCAATGATGATGATTTGGATCTTTTAGCATCGACATCGGCAATCAATTCATAGACCGAGTTTGGACCTAACGGACTGACTTTTTGTATTGATAATTTGTTCATTCCCAAAGACGGCAGACTGTCATCCAGGCTTTGTCTGAAGCTGGAAGTAAATATGCTTGAGCTTTCAAAACTCCTTCTCGACATTGAAACGCTTCCATTTCTGCTCAGAAGGTCATCGTTAAGACTGAGTGATATAGATTCGTCTTCGTTTTCATTTCTCCAGGATGATGAGTTCAGCGAATCCAAAGAATGACGACCATCAATTGAGCCTCGTGAGAAGTCCGCAACTTCGTCCTCTTCTATGATACTGGGTATTGATCTTTCCATGGTGGCTCTATTGCAGGATGCTTCAACGCTAATTAAATGTCTATGAATATCTTTCTTTTGTTATTTGATGTGTTTGTCGTTTGTTGTTCTTTCCCGAAATTGAAGTTGTTACACATCGCACATAACCAAAGCGATAATAATTACAACTTATGAATAGGAATAACCGGATCATGGGTTCTAGTAAGACTATATATAAACAACCATTGTATAACCCTAACCTCATTGCCTCAAAAAAATCAAAAAAAAATCATATAAATAACTTTTCAATCTCAGAAAACAAGGTAACCATCATGAGTGTTTCTTCCAAGAGTTCAAGAAGCTTGATCTGAATCCTTTGTTGTCCTTCTGTTGTTCTTGTTGTTGTTCTTCATCAACGTTCAATTCTCCGATATTCTTCTGTAGATCTTGGATATCAGCACTGCCTGTACCACTTGAGGGACTACCAAATCCTAGGTTCACACTTTTAGAATTCTGTGAGATATAACCTTGTGCGGCAACATCACTCAAAGAAGCATAACTTGGACTGGAACTCACACGGTTCGGGTTTTCACCGAAGTTTCTCACACTAGAATTGGAAGATAGTGGAGAACTTGCTCTGTTCAACTCCATACCTTGGTCTTCTTCATCTGAATCCGAGTCTGAATGAAGATTGAACGCACTATTCGATCTTGCCAGTGGAGCAGATTGGGATTCCACATGAGGTTGAGTGGTGTATTGTGGTTGTGGTGGAGGTGAGGCATCTACCAGATGTTGAGCAGATATATGTTGCGGAGTTTCCAAAATCTCGACATTTGATCCAAGCACGATGTTCTCTGGCACATCAACTAAGTTGACACCTTCTAGATGTTGTGGGGTGTCCTCAAATTCGAAATCGTTTGTCCCAATGAGGAAGGTGTTGTTGTCGTTTCCTTTGACGACCGAATTATAGTCATAGTAGTAATCATAACCACGGCTCGTGTTTGTGTTATGCGACATTGCAAAGTTATCAACTTCTTCATCAGATCCATATTTCAGCGTTGTAGAAGGTAGTAGTTCAATCGTTTGAATTTTTGTCAGTCCTTTTGATGAAACAGAGCTTGATCTGGATATTTTTCCTGAAATGGTAGATTTACTTTCAGTATCTTCTTCCTTTGTGTTCAAAAACTGTAGATCTTTCCCTTGCAATTGTGCAGAGGATGGAGATTTTACCATCAAGAAGAATCCACCTTCGTCATCGGAATCTTCACCATCATCTTGAGCATCTTTATCTTCACCTTCATAATCTTCATCATATTCGTGTTCAGCATCATATCCTTCTTCTTGGTCAGAATCCGGATAGTTCAGTGCTATACATTGTTCAACACGATCATTGAAGTGTATGCGACGTGGTTTAGGAGATTCGGCTCTCTCTTCGGCCTTTGGTAGTTTCTCTGAATTCTTTGAGTACTGAATGTTAACTTTTCTTGAAATCTCATCAAAATCATCCTCGACTATAGGTGGTGATGGAGCATGGTGGTGATATAGAGGCTTTGATAACATTTCACCAACGGTTCTCTTCTTTAAGATAGGTTTTGGCCCTTTCTTTGGTTTTGTGATTTTCTTCTTCTTTGTTGCGGAGTTGACAGTTGAAGATTCAGTGTCTGATCCATATTTTTTAGTTTCAAGGTCAGCAAAGTTGTCACTTTGTTCTTTGTACAATGGACCATATAGCCATGTGACATCTGACTCTTTCAGCCAATTGACAGCTTCGGGGCTTATGGTCTTCAAATGATATTTGGCTTGTGCCCAAGTTCTCCAAGAAGCATTTTCTAGTCTCGCTGAATTTGCAACATCTTTTCTCTTCAGGACGATATACCTCCATGACTTGGATATATCGGACTCTTTCCAGTTATGTGACAAATAGTCCACGTGTCTTGATGGTTCATAGTGTATGTCATTATCATCATGAGGTTGATATAAATCTGGGGTAGCAGAAGGGGATGCAGAATTCTCATCATCCTCCGCACAGTCATTATCATTTTTGTTGTTGTTATCATAAAGGTCATCAGTCTCTTCATCTTCATTATCATAAGTATAAAGAACGCTTTTCTTCTTCGGAGCTGTATTGGTAACTTCCTCGACATTTTCAATGAATTGGCTGTTTTCGTCATCAGAATCATCGTCATTATCAATGGTTTTCTGTATCTGAACATCTTCAACATCGGCGACATCCTCAGTGTCCTGCTTGAGCTGATCTTCTTCGATTAATTTTCTCGTAGGTGCGATGAACTCATCGAGGAGCCCGACAGACCTCGTTCTTTTCAACAGGAAGGTTGTACTCTCGAAATGCTGGTCATCTTGGGCGTCAACGGCTTTTGAATGAGATGCTTTTCTGGAAAGTCCTGGGGACGGAGTGCGACTTGTCTGTTGCTGACTTTGAGCGAACATCTGTGCCAGGTTTCCTGATGAAGACATGATGATGATTATTTGATTTTCTGTTGTTTCCTCTCCACTGGATGGTCTAAAACTGGGGGTGAAAGACAGCCACGAACTCTAATGATATGAGAATGGTGATTCGACTGTGTGTCCGCTTGAGATTCTTATTCGTCTCAGGGGCAGTTGATTCTGTTTATGCTGATGCACTTGTTCAAAATGACTTGTCTGTTGTTTAACTAGTTGAGAAGGCGTGGGATGGGATTTCCTCAGCTGGGACGGACAAGGAAAAAAGCGACGTAGACAGCAGACAAACAAAAAAAAAACAGCGGCACTGCTATTCAGAAATGGGAAGCTGCGTGTATGCTCGTTTTGGTACGTTGGATGTGTGTTTCACTGGCGACTGGCCCGTAACTTTCTGCTCTTTCTGCTCGCTAATTCTTGTTTTCGTTCTTCCCAATTAAATGATCAAAATAATTCGCTGAAAATGACTTCGAGTTCGGATAACATATATGCTGCCCTTACCGCTTCTACGGATCAGTCCCACGAATCACTGAACTACTACTTATATAGCTAAGAATGGTATGCTATTTAACATCTGAGTAACTCAATCTGATAGTATACTACTACTTGTATGCTCCACCTATTTTTCTGTTACATTATAGCAATGATACTCCCGATAAGAACATATTCTCTCTGAGCACAGGCTGGCTGGCTGACTGTAGTTGTTTCGCGAAACTCGTTGTTAGCCTGGAGGAACCGTCAACCGTCCCGCCTACGGCCGCATGAGCTTCCAGAAATTCAGTGGGAACTTCGCCCTTGTTAAAATAAATTGCAATCGGGAAGCGCAGCTCACCAGTCCCGGCATTCAGCCTGGTCGGGCCCTAACCTAGGCGCTCAGTGCGTAATACCGGAAAAACTTATTTTGACAGGGAGCATGTACCTCCCTAGTTCTACAACAAATATTACATCACTACTACAGTGACAGAGTCAGCGATCGACCATAGAGCACCATCGAGAGTAGATTCCAGGATATTTGTACACGACCAAAAACCTTGAAAGGAAGATCAAAGGAAGACACACAATATAAGCGGTAAAAAAAATTGGGAGATATGCGCCAGCCCGGAGTCGAACCGGGGGCTCAAAGATGGCAACTTTGAATTTTACCGCTAAACCACTGGCGCGCAACTTCTCTGTCTGGTTGTTTCAATCTTTGTTTCTTGACAGACAGCACATTTGTTAACGTATCGTTTGATCATCAGAATAAATGATAAATGGATTTCCAACCAAATAATGACGCCATTTTTTCAAGCAACGAACAATGGATAACAGCTCTTTTTCACGAACATCATATCTGAGTTCTGCTTTGTGATGCAGAAATGATTCATAAGCAATTACACCAATTATTTTGTTGTCATCGTCAACTTGATGCAGTACACCACCTCCAGCTATATCAGACGCATCTGTATGGATCACGAAGTTTTTGGTGAAGTCTGGGAAACGTAATATCGGTGCTGTTGTGAGAGCAGTTTTCAAACATTCAACCGCCACATCGCATTCTTGTGTCCATTTAGCACCTTTGATAAACTCATATAAAGGGTGAGCTTTGACTGCAAAGTTTTGAATGAATTTCCGATAAAAGTTAACTGTACCTAAGAAACTCTGGCATTGTTTGATATTGGAAATAGTTTTCCACTCTTGTACCGCAGTCAGCAACTTTGGGTTGGGTTTAATTCCTTGTTTGGAAACAACATGTCCTAAAAAGGATAGTTCTTCTTTAAACCAGAAACATTTTGATTGTTTCAAAATGAGCTTGTTAGCAGCCATAGCGTCAAGCACTCGACGAACATGAGTGTCGTGTTGATGTATATCGGCACTGTGTATGATAATATCATCAAGATATACCGAGACGTTGGGCAAGTCTCTCAAGACATCAGTCATTAAGCTCTGAAAAGTTGATGGAGCATTGCATAACCCGAATGGCATAACGTTCCATGCATATTGGCCACTATGTGTTATGAAAGCAGTCTTTTGGATTGATTCTGGATCCATTGCTAGTTGGTGATAACCCGAGTGAAGATCTAGAGTGGTGAACAACGACGAACCATTAAAACTCTCCAAGATTCCATCAATTAATGGTAAAGGAAAACGTTTCTTGATGGTGACTAAATTCAGGGCACGATAATCAATGACCAACCGCTTTGAACCATCAGCTTTACCAACTAGAAAGGCAGGTGCTCCATAGGGGGAATCAGATGGTTTAATCTTACCATCTTTCAGAAGTTGACCGATTTGTTTTTCCAGCTCAATCTTTTCTTTTGGGGCCAGCCTATAAGGATACCGGTATGTTGCCGTTGATCCTGGCAGAACATCAATCCGGTGTTTGACTTTCCTTTCTGGCGGCAGCCCTGCTGGTAGATCATTGGATATGATATCTCGATAATCATCTAAGATTTGTTGGACCATAACCGACTTCAGCGTTGTTTCATCTTGAGGTTTAGCAAACGACTCGTTGATGGGCTTTATAAGCATCATGCTTATCTCCTTGGACTCGTTGAACAATGTCTCTAGCTCGTTCTCACTTTGGTAAATGTGAAGCTTAATCTGAGGATCATCATCAACCATACTATCATCATCAACCATGTTGTCAAATAAGGGGTCCTGGTTCCTGTCCATTGAGGTAACCGCATCAGTAACCGGAATATTGTCATCGGTTCTGGAAACAATAGAGGTAACAACATCAACAACCGGAATAGTATCATCGTTATTGGAAATAATAGAGGAAACATCATCTCTTCTTGGAGCTAGCATTTGCAGCACATTCATGCCTATCAATATGGCCTGAGGCAACTTATAAGAAACAATGATGAATGGCACAGTGAGTCTAACTCCCTCAATATCCATCTTTAGGATAGAGTAATTACGGGCTTTGGATTTTCCATAAAGTCCGTTCAAGATCGTTGGAGTTTGTAACTCGTGAACGACAACACCAGTTAGTTGGTCAAGAATGTTTTCTTGAATGAGTGAGCAGTGAGCACCCGTGTCAATAAGTGCGTTCATAGGATGGTTCTCAATAGAGACAGCTATTTGGTTTGAGTTACCTTGATAAAAAATAGGTATAGTGAGCTTATCAGGCTCAGGGATTTGTTTGAAATCTGTTGGACTAAAAGATAAATCAGGTAAAGCAATAATATTTTTGGTATTTTCAGAAGTTTTTATGATGTTTTTGGTGTTTTCATGAGTTTTTAAAATGTTTTTTGGGAAATCAAGCGACGGAAAATCAAGCAACGTTGTGGTATGGGGGCTATTGATTCCTCCCTTCCTTTATGTCTTCATTTCTGTTCAATGAGACATCAGTCATTGTGACATCATTATCATATTCCTTTCTTGGTCCATGAGGATAATTATCATTGGAATTGTTTGACCGTCCTGACCAGTTAGAAGATTTGTTATAACCATTGTTGTTACTAGTAGAACCATTGTTGTTATTCCAGTTTCTACCATTGTTGTTATTCCAATTTCTTTGGTTTCCTGATCTTCTGTTGTTGTTGAACCCACGTGAATTGTTATTGTTGTTATTCTTGTTATGATTGTTGTTGTTATAACCATGGTTATTGTAACCCTTGTTATGGTTATTATTATAACCAGTTTTGACATGTGTTCTTCCTGAATGGTCTACCCATCCTAACGCAATATGTTCTTCTTCAACATCATTTGCAAGCTTGAAAGTTTCTTCTAAGGTTTGTGGGTCTGAACGACGAACGCTAGCTTGGATATGTTTGTGAAAGCTATTGATCAGCTTTAGCACCAAGGTGGTCTCATCACAAAGTGATGGCATGATATAGCTGACCAAACCAGTTATCTCACTAAACACCTTGCAGTATTTGGCCACACGTTGTCCTTCTCTTTGTTGCAGAGTTGCAAATACTGACATCAACTGATTTTTCAGCATAGGACCAATGTAATGGGATATGAATACTTTTCTGTATTCGTCAAAGGTGATTACCGGAAGAGCCTTTTGATGTTCATGGCGATAATAACCACGAATGTCTTCTCTGACCCTACCAGATACCGTTCTCATAACCGTGGTTTCAATTTGAGCAGGACTAGTGATACCTTCATCTTCTAGAAATTCTCCAAGTGCAGTGACATATCTGATTACTCTTCGATAGTCCTTAGCGTTTAAATCTTCCTCAGTGAACTTAGCATCATCTGGGATCTTGATATGAGGTCTGTCAGCTCTCAAAGCTTGTGAAAGCTCAGCAACAACTAATTTCAAATCACTAGGGGTGAGTGATGAACCTGAGTCACTCATAATGGGAATCTTCTCACAAAGAGAGAGGCGCTACCAATTGTTAGTTTAGTTTATTATCCAGAGAGTACTATGAGTTTATAGTACTAAAATAGTTGAATAAAAGGTTATTTATTATAATAAAGCATATAAAAGACTATAGAGGATCAGAGATCCTTTATAGTGTAATCTGAAAGTTAATATAAGAAAGCGGAGAGTCCACGAGTGATAGCAACCATTGCTAATTGATCATTGCCATTGCTAATTGATCATTGCCATTGCTAACTGATCATTACCATTGCTAATTGATTATTACCATAATGGGAAATATATTGTGGTTAGTCATAATAGTACTAACACGGAATTTGCGGGAATTGGAGTACCAGTCCAGGAAAAATTTTGAGTATTTCCAACAAATCCCCCATTTTTGTTTTTTTTTCGCTTGATAAACATTGTTTTGTGTTTTTTTTTTTGGAGCTGTAGAAAGCAGGAACCATGAACAGCTCCACACTTCATACAATATATACTAGTACGCGATGTGAATAGGGAGCGTTACATTGAATATGTTAGGTCATTACAGTACTAGACTCCTGCAGTCTGTTACAATAACTAGTTAACAAATACGTTACAATCAGGTAATTAGTACCTTCAGGTAAGTACTTCGGAACATCCTAGAAATAGTGCATCGTTTCGCTTAGTGATCATTTCACAATCGTTCGGAACCAATCGTAATGTCTTCGACGTATATCACTAGGGCAGCTATGATCAATCTCTCTCTCTCTACATTGAACATCTTGATATTTCATATGACCTTTATCCTAAATTCCTATACCCAATGAGTTGTAGTTCTCATAAACAACTCAATAAATAAGCTGCAATACGTGATATTTGCAAGCTATTAAGACATTCCGTACTCTGCACAACGCCCATACCATGTCCATCTTTTACATTCTGGTTCTTTCGTAGGTTCCACAGCCACCGAGGACGATGCCAGAGTATCTGATGAACTACTCTTTGGTTCTTTAGGCTTATGATCGTGATCTTCACCGGCCACAAAGTTCCAATTGAAACAATCACGACATGGAGGGACCTCGACACATTTAGCCGTTTCATTATACTGTTCAATAACATCATCAATAACTGTATGGATTCTGTGATTCAACATATTGACATGCCATCCTTTGTCAGCAACCACATCGTAAACACATTGTTTACCTGTATGACACTGTGTTTCCATCGCATAGCCTGCCACTGAACAAGTCGAACTAGCACCGTTGCAAACTCCCATGAAGATCGGATCTGCAGTGTGTCCAAAATGCCAGATCCCTTCCATATAGCTAGGGAAACCTGGTGGCATTGGTAAGTGTAATCTCTTTGTAGCTAACAATTCACCTGGCGATTCGAATGAAACTGCCGGGAGACCGAATGTACGTCCTATCAGACTTGATAATGCACCACCTAATGAGTGTCCAGTCACCCAAATATTAGCATTTGGGTATAATGAGCTAACATTTTTGTAGACTTCAATGGCTGAATGATAGTACTTGTCTTTCTTGTAAAGTTCTTTCTCAAGACATGTCTGATCACATGTATACGAACTCTTATAACAATCACAAACTGTAGTCCACATGTAACTAACACGAGCACAGCAACAAGAGAACAACAAGTTATCATTTATCTTATCTTCCGTCACTGTGTCATCAGATCCTGAACCCGTCAGATAAGCAGCACTTGTACCTTTGTATGCTAGTACAACAGTAGATTCATCATCCGATACAAAAACATGACCTCTCACCCCAGTGCCATTCCAACCATGGCCATAACTCTTATTAAAGCCAACATCTCTCCAATCTCCTGTTCCAGGGATCTCAACGTATGCATTTGAGGACATCAGTGCCAATGTTATCACGGTGTCCTTATCAGTGACGTTTGGTGATTCAACAACCTCATCATCCCAATCCAAATGAACTTTTGCTGCCATTTCAGATCCATGTGTTCTGGCATAATCCAGATACGACTCCACGAAATCAGGAGATCTATTGCTCATTCTCTTCAATACTAGATCGTTTGTACTGACTGGCAACTTGATATCCCATGGAGACTCTGTTCTGGACCATTCATCAGATTGGCCATATGTGTGTAGATTATGCTGTTGGATGAAGTCTGACGTGATGTCTAGTCTTCCGTGTGCGCCATCCGCGGTGTTCTTGTGGAATATGTGTTTCAACTGGAACGACTTGGGACTGTGTTTCGACTGTGGTACGGATATAGGTAGTGGATACAGTGACTCGGTGTGTACTTCGGAGTCTGACCAGTGATAGAAGATAAAGGTAGCTATTACCACAAGTGGTATTATGAGCCACTGATGCGAGGTTTTTTTCTTAGGCTTTGTGTTGGATGTTCCCAGTAAATGCTCCTTCTCCAGCTGCTTCATATTCGCGTTTGTTTTGTCTGAGTTTGTATGGTTTCGTAGACTTTACGATAAGAAATAGTTTGTGCTTTTGCCTCTGTTTATCTTTAGATCCTCACAACATCATTTAGTCATTTTTGCTTATGTCAGCAATTTACACTTCTTTCAGATCACTTGCTCTGTATTTGTCTATACAAATTCTCACCATTCCCAGTTCTTGATGTAGTCACCGAACAGAGACTCGAAGGACTCGTATTCCAGTGCGACGTCATCTTTCAATTTTCTGCTGAATTCACTCTGTAGCAGGGTGTCGTAACTCCAATCTAGGAAATCTTCCATGTTATAGCTCTGTTTTCTGAACGGTTGACTGAAGATCTTGGCTAGAGTGGCAACATTTGGGTGGTAATGCGTCTGCAGGGTTTCCATCTCCCAAAGTGAGGATTCGATTGCTTTGGTTTTCAGTGGATCTTTCTCTAGGTTGTTGAATGGATCTTTGAAATTAGATTCTTCAGTGATGTTTTGCAATAGGATCATACATGTTGGATGTCTCTTCAAAAGGTTATATATGAAGGGGATGATTGCAACGATAGATGATGGAGATCCTGTTAGTGCTAGTCTTGAAAATTTCTTGATGAATGATGCAACTAATGATGCTGGTAAATGAGTTGACGACAAAAATAAGTCTGTCAATCTTAAGAATCTTGACTTGTACTTCATTTGTAGTAGTTCGACGTCCAAAAGTGAATATAGTTTTTCGTAAAAGTTAGGATAATCCAAGTTGTACTTTCTCATCAACTCAAAAAGACCATTTAGTGCAAGTATTGAGATGATTCCACCAACTTCATAAGAGTCTGTTAGGAAATCCATTAAACTTGTAGCTTTTTTCAGATATGGAAGAATTCTTTTGTGAAGAATCAACAATGTAGTTTTGTATTGTTGAGTGGATAACGATCTGCTCAAGAAGTATAACCAAAGGGTTTCAAATTGAGCTTTGAAGTGAGATTGGTTATTCACTAAAGATGGTAGGTTTGATAGAAATTGCCTTGGTTCATCCTCTCCGAAAAGGTTCTTTTCCTTCATGACAGACATAAATTTGGCAAATAGTTCTTCATCACTGACAGTGTCTTTGAGGTCATCAATTGGGAATTCTGAAACAAAGTAAAATTGTAAATCGTAGTTCTTCTTGTAATAGTTTTGAATAAATTCTTGAAGGATGATATTCGAATGTGTACCATCATGGAGCACTTCACCGTTGGAGGATTTCATTAATGTTGAGATAAGATCCTTGAACGATTTCGTAGGGAAGTAAGCGTCACTTTCACCAGTCTTGGAGTTTATTGGAGCGAAATGGGCATTTTCAAATTTGAATAACTTCATGTAAATATCTAGATTGTCAATGACCAACGAACAATCGTATTCAACATTTTCGATGAAGAACAGAAGGTTGAACTTGAAGAGTTCGTATACTTGTCTCAACTTTTTGTACTCCAAGATATTTCCATTTGATGCTTTGAACTTTCCTTCCTCGAATAGTTTCTCGAAGATCTTGAACAGCTGTAAATTCAATAGTCTGGCATGGCCTTCGAATTCTTCAAGACCCTCTTCAGTCTCGAGTTTCATTAACAGTGGGTCATAGATAGTGATAATCTCAACCAAGGAATCAACCTGAAAATCATCAATACTATTTATGATCTTATTTGTAGACTTTGTAATGTATTCTTTGGTCAAACGTTGGGCCTGTTTTTGTTCTGATGTGAGCTTTTGTTCTTCTTGCTTCTGCTTCTTGGCACCTTTGGCCTCGACTTTGCTCCCAGACTTTCTTTTGCTCATCTCTGTGGAATATAAGATAAATACTCACATCTGTTAGTTAACTTACCTTTGTGAAGAAATTTTTTTGGGCCAGAGATGAGCTGTGAGCGTTTTGAGCCCCTGTCATTTTTTATTTGACAAGTACTTTCTGGCATCTAGAGGTATTAAAAGTTGGGGCGTGTGGCGTAGTTGGTAGCGCGTCTGCTTAGCATGCAGAAGGTCTCCGGTTCGACTCCGGACTCGTCCAATTTTACCCATAGTTTTTTTTGTAACTGTCATATCTACTTGAAAACTTGTTCTTATCGCTCAGTAAATACACCATCGTCTATAACTATTCAGTATCTACAATTTCAAAATAGTTTGACCCAGTTTCATCAACATTTTTATTATTTAGTTTGACAATCAGATGCATGGTATCGTGATTCGTCAAGTAGGTGCTAAAAAGAAATTTGGCACGTCCCGCGCGCCGGAAAAAGCGATTTTGAACAATAGAATAACAACACACCCAGTCACTGGTGGGCCGTCGACAAGCAGGCTGTGTGGTTAGGGGGCTGATAGTCACTGCTCGTATAGGCATAGAATACACGAAAGAGCTTAAGATAAGCTTCGAGATCGGTGGGCTTTTTAATTACCTGCAACCATTGTAGGTTGATGAAGTGCAAGCCGGGTGTTTGACATGTTAGGACTTGAGACTTGAGAGCACTGCAACACTGTGGTCAATGACTAAGGCTTATAAAGATCAAGCGCCTGTTGAATGTTGAATGATTGCCACATTGAGACGTCTCTTAGCCTATTCAAGCAGGTAGTACAACCTTAATTGAGCCTCTGCCCGTGGTTAACATGTTGAGGCGAAAGGACCCTTTTTATGAGTGGTTGTAATTTTGTGTGCATAAACACCTGTTTCAACTTTCGTGTCAATGTTGTGTCGTAGTATGTACTTCGTGACCATTCAGAGCTCTTAGTCCGAACTCTTAACTTCTGTCAGATGCAGGCAGGCTCGGATAACCAGAAACATAATTGCTATGGTTCCCGAATACTGATCCATTCAACAAGTCAATCAACGCACCTCATCTGAAATGTATACAATCTAACTGGACAACCGTCCGTTGCATTGAGTTTAAGTACGAAATCTCCATTTCCCAGGTTCTTCCCTAGACTCTGCCCAGATTCCAGCGGTACTCGCTGCTTAAACGGAGCCTGTGACCTGTGTGCATTTTACCGGCTGCCAAATGCGCTGATGGAATGTCTCAAGCACCAAGTTTTATGGGTGTTTTTTTTCATGTCACTGCGAAAAAAAAAACCTGCAGCACCGATAAAACCATTTGCGAGTTTCTGAATTGGGCATGGCATTTCTGGGTATTTGGAGGGTGTCCTCGGTGGGTTTTATCGGTGTGTCAATGGTACTTTCTGCGATGGGTCTGGTATAAATAGTCTCGAGATTTCCTCTTCACCACATTTTCCTTCAGATCTTGGAAATCACTCCACACATCGACATCACAATGAAATACGCTGTTGCCCTTGCTTCCCTTGCAGGTTTAGTCTCTGCTGCTCCAAAAGCCATCCCAGCTGCTAGTCCATTAGCTGCTGACCTAAAACATGGTTCTTCTTATGCCAACACCATGGGTCCAGTTACTTTCCTATACCCAGAAGTCAGAGCCTGGTCCGAAGACGTTGATAACATCGCTCCATGTGGTTCCAACGCCGGTGTCCAAAACAGATCTAACTTCCCATTAGATGATGGTTTCATCGCTTTCATCGCCAAATACGTCTCATACAGTATCAGATTATCCATCTCTTACGAAGACGATCCACAATCCCAAGATGATTTCGAAGAATGGTACTACGGTCAAAACGTTTCCAGTGAATTACACATCGGACACACTTGTTTCTACATGCCAGACCTTCCATCATCAATCAACTCTGGTGATTTCGCAACCATCCAAGCCATCTACTTGAACGATGACACTGATGAAACTGACCCAGAAACTGGTGCCCCAATCGAAGGTTCTGCCAATCAAACCTTCTACACTTGTTCCGATGTCGTCTTTGTTGAAGAATCTGTCTTTGACTTGACCGATTTCGCTCAAAGTTGTTTCAATGCTACCAACGATGAATACTACTCCATCTCATCTATTGACACCGATACTTCCTCTGCCACTTACAACTCTGCTCAAGTTTCTGAAATTTCTTCAGTTAGAGCCGAAGTCGCTGCCACTGCCACTTCCACTGCTGCTTCCTCTTCCACTGCTGCTGGTGCCGCCGTCGCCATCCTAGCTAACCCAATTGCCGGTGTTTTAGGTCTAGCTGCCTTTGTTGTTTCCAACATGATCTAGTTTCCTTGACTCTAGATTCTTTTACTTCCCGTTGACATAGCCATAATATCGTGTATAATAATGAAACAAAAACACACGTCATAAAATATATTAATAACAAACAGTAGAACACCTTGTTGTAAATCACATATCACTCAGATAACCCGTTAACCACTGAACACTTAACACTTAACACTTAACACTGAACAGTACGTTGAAAGTAAAGGTGATTTCGCTTACATAATATTTAGCAGTATTTGCCCAAATCTCGAGGAAACAAAAAACGGAAAATTCATGGCCAATCACTAACAAAACAATTGATACTCTCATTCAAAGATGGGTGCCACCACTTCCAAACCTACCGAGACAAAGGTCTTCACTCCCAAGACACAAGTCGACATCTCTCCAAAACTTGTCAGCCAACTGGAGAACTCCATCGAGACCGATTACATTCGTTCCCAATATACTGAAAAACATCTACAGGATGAAGTTAACAAGAGACTTGATACCATATCGGTGAAATCCAACGAACTGTTCGAATCTACTTTGAAGTCTGTGATTTCTAGTAAAGATGACACTCCAGAATTGACATCAACTAAACTAAGTGCTAAGATTGATGAATTAGCAAAGAAATTGAACGATAAAAAGGATAAGATCATAAAACTAAATGATGACGTTTTAAACAAGAAGAAAGAAATCGTTAGTTGTTTAACAAAGAACAAGGATAGACCATTAAACTGTTGGGATGAGGTCAAAAGTTTCGAAAAACTCGTCAATGAGTTGAAATGATTAATAAATCAAATCCCCCCACATCAACAAAAGCATAAACTAAATAAACAAATTTTACGACTAGATTCAAACCTTGTAAGTTGAAGCAATATACCTGCATAATTATATTCATGGCAATCCGAACCCTTTATACACCAATATCAATGCACTATCACTCTCACCACCACCAGCTAGAGATTCGATCTTTTCATTATCCACTATTGAAACTTTATCATCGTTGAATCTCCACCATTTGTTTTCATCATAAACATCACGGATGAAAGCTTGATAATGGCCCGAATCGGCACTGGATCCCTGATGGGTGATGATCCCACTCAAATTGTATAATGAGGATGGGTTTTCTCCTTTTGATAGATCATTTGGAAATTTGGATTGGTATTTTGTAAGGAAATCTTGATGATGTTTTGTGTGGAAGGTTTCTTCATCTTTTTTAGACTTCTTTTGTTTTTTAAAGTCATGACTTTCAACTTGGTATTCTTTCTCTAATAATCTTAACTCATCTCTGATCTTGATCTTGGAATCACGGTATTCATCCTCTAATAGATCAGCTAAATCTAATTGAAATGGGAATTGAACTTTTCTTAAAATCTTGGATTTTTTGTTGGTAGATCTCTTCCAAAAGAATCTAACGAATTGGACAGTAAGGATGTTTGGTAATTTGGTAATCTTCTTGGTGATTTCGAACTGAGAATTCTTGTTCAAATTGGTCGAATGTTTTTCAATGGTTTCATTCAAGGATTCAATTATACCATTCTTCAAAAAATTCGTTTGTCCTGAGATGTGACATTGTAGCTTTAGATCTTCATCGAACTTTTCTTCGACTTCACTAGCATCTTCCAAGTTTTTAATGGTTGACTTAAATGAGATCTTGAAGTTCGAAATAAAATCATCACCAAGGACATTCTGTAAACTCAACAAGATTTGAGTGAACACTTCCTCCGCATCTTGTTGCTTGAATCTCCCATACTCGTCACGTTCGTTGAATTGAGGGTATTGGTATCTCAATGATGTGATCAAATTATTAGGCGTACAAGATTCAAATTTCTTCTCATCCAAGATGCTGAACACTCTCTTCAATTGTAAAGTTAGGTGCTCATTGGTTCCAATCTCACCCACTTTGTCTGACTTCAAGATCAATTCTTTTAGGATAGGGATGTTGTATAACACCTGAACAGTGGAGTTCAAATAACATGTGTTTCCCAAATTCTCTAAACCTATCGGATGTGATACGACCTCCGGTTTCTCTTCCAGTTCAATGGCAGTTGGTGCAGATGGCAAGTTCAATTCTGGGGATCCCAAGACCATAATAGACTGTCCTGGCTTCAAGTTCAGCTGGGAAACAGGTGTGTCATCTCCGAATTGGCCCTTGATCAAGATCTTTTGTCTTTCAGTTGGGATCTTTGTTTGTGCGTAGATTTGCTCCTTCAGCGAGCTGAAACTGTCTTCCGGGGCAAGCGACAGCGGATAGGACTTCCCCGCGTTCTTGATTGTGATACTAATTGACATCTTTCCAGCTGAAATCGGTGAGTTCTACTTTCTTTATCGTTGTTGTTGTTGTTGTTGTTCAAAAGATGTTTGTTTACACGCCACTAGAAAAAAAAACACCAGCGACAAATCATATTTTATTATGTCAGCATTTAACAGAAACTCCATTGAATCCTAAACAAGTTTATTAGTGGTTGGTTGGGTTGCTGGTTGCCTCGTTATATGAGAAGGACTTCTGTGTATCCGCTTTGGTATTCTGATTGTTTGTGATAGAAATTTTGGGCCTTCTATTGCTCAAACAAATATCTGCTTCAAAATCGTTAATGACTCAGTTTAAGTGAATGAAGAGCTATAACACTATTTTTCGCTTCTACTTTGAGCCTACTACAATTTTTCATGCCAGGCTAGTATATCCAGGATATCACCTTCAAAAGTACTTGTTTATTGACCCTAATGTTCAACCATTGACAACACTATTCACGAACAAAGTTATCAATGTGTCTAAGAACATCCATAGTGTCTTTGTCTCCAGCATCTGCTAGTTCTATAAGCTTTTGGATGTATTTGTTCCAAAGTTCCATTAGATGATCATTTGTGAACTCATCATCTATGTAAAGTTCCATCTTGGTGATCTTGAGCAGCAGCTGTATGACTATGGCAATATTGATGAAACTGTTAGACTTGGTGCCATACCAAAAGCATCCATTCAGATGACCAGTAGTCAGTTTGTCCATGAACTCGGTGTTAAATGATTGTAAATCTTTTACTATTCTCTTGAATATGAATTTGAATTTGATAAGAATCTCATCAATGGCATTGAACTCACCATAGTTATCGATAAAGTGATTGATGATTCTTCTATAGATCAATGTATTCACCAATTGATATGTCAAGTTTAGGGATCCAGTAGATATGTACGTGGAATGCATTTGCAATGTCTTCAGATGAGCTGGCAATGAACTGTACCAATCACTTAGGTTATTTAACAACGTTAGTGACTTGGCAATTAAAGTGTCAAAATCATCAAACTTCAGACTCTTCAAGTTGAAGATCTCGTTCAGACAGTCATTAACATGATAAGATAGATGAACCATCTTCACGAAAATAAGATTTCCCAACACCACCAGATCCTTATCTTCACCCGCTACTTCAGTAAGATGCGTCTTCACAGGTGCATTGATAGGCTCATTTTGATCAGTTGGGTCAAATTCTTCCGGTTGGAAATCCTTTGCAGATAACTCATTAAGAATCCAATTGTTCGAGTTGACCTTTGATGATTTAAACTCAAGAAGAGCTTGGAATTTATCCAACATGATGATACCCCAAGATAATAGTTTTCTCAGCTTTCGTTCCCAAGACGGTACAGTGAACATTTCTTCACTGTTATGATTCAAGCCTAGTTCCTCAACCATCAATATCAACAGAGATAACTTCTCCCATTTGTCATCCTTCGTTTCGATATTTGTTATAGGCTTCAAGTCATTGGAAGTTGGGTTATAGTTGATTAAAAGTATCAGAGCCTGACAGGTTGAAATCTTGGGTAGTAAGCTGACAAGATTCTCAGAATACAGTACCATACTCAGTCTTTCCAGTTTACCAACATCTGGCTTCTCCTCAATCGGTAGATTTGATTTATTCCATAACTTCAATGCATGTAAGAAAACCATAGTAAGTAACAGTGGTTCAAATTCCTTGTGACTTCTGATATACTTCTCGGAGAACACATCTGCTTGGATCACTGGTAACAATGGATGTATATGCTTCAAGTATAGCTTTATCAATGTAAAACCATGAGGATAGACAATTTTTTCAACCTCGTCAACCTGTCTATGATTCAATTTGATGAATTCCTCATTATCGGTGACGATCTTGAAGAATGAATGATTGTTGATTTTGCGTAATTTCAATGATTGATTGATGATCAATTGTTCGCTTTTCAAGTAATTAGAAGCTGGTGATAGAAATCTTTCAATGGTGGAATCATCATGATTACCAAAGTTCAATAAGTTTCTCTCCAATGTAGAGCATGGACTTTGTATCTGAGCAGACTTTGGGCCTTGTAACGACAATGTCTTTCTCAATATGGTAGGGCCATTGTATTCATCATAATCCAGGACCGGAGTTTCATTTCTAATAGTGACATTAGTTTGGTCTGAAAATTTACAAGGGACATCTCTGACCAAACACTCCGAGCAAACGTCCATTCCATCCTGTATCAGACAAGTTGTCCTTCTCAAGTAACAATTATCACAGCATGGTGATTTTTTTGTCTTCTCTTGTTTTGAAGTATGGCTGTATGTACCGACAATAGCTTCACTATCATGAACACACTCCAATTCTCTCTTCGTACACTCCACACATTTAGACTCGCTCGGAAGAGTTGTGCATTTAGTCTTTCTTTTCCGGCAATTGACACATGGTTTCGTTCTGTGCCTTTTCGTCTTTGATGATGACTTCGGCTTTGAGATCCTTAATGTAGATGTTGTGATGTTTGACTGATGTACCACTTTCTGGTTAAAGGTATCATCATTGAGCAATATATCCGAGTATTTCGAGAAGTCCTCGGCCAGCGGGAACTCTTCATCCATCTTTACTCTTCTTCACTAACCTTTCTTCAAATAAAAATCATGAAAAGATTTCCCAATATCTCTGTGTATACAGCACTCTGGAGTGACGTAAAGGATTATGTAAGTATTATATAATCATAATGTCACGTTCTATGAAATTACTTCATTAGGGAGGCTTCCGACACCCCGCAGAACAAAGGGCCCAAATAGCCCAAATAGCCCAGTACTGTCAATGTTTGGAAGATGGAGAAGAAAATTTGAGTTCTGCGGAAGTTTTCTCTCGTTGTTTATCGGTGTATTAACGAACTAGTGAGCCCACTATTACTTTTAAATGACAAGTTTTGTTCTAGTTCTGCCTCTTTCTTTGTTCCATTATTAGTACCGGCTACAGATTCAGGACGACGCTAAAAAAATTAGCGGTTAATATAAAGACTGGAGAAAATCACCGTTGTTATTAATATCACAATGAACCAGTGCTGTCAAGGAGATCAACGCTGTGATGTACAAGACAGATAGCAAATCAGTGGACCACGCCAGCAAGGAACTGGCTAATCATGAAATCTTCACTCCTACACCAATAGAGGAATCAACGTTCCACTTCATATTGAGACATAAGAGCCTCATACTGAAATGCTACCTCATAGCGTTCAGTGGTATGCTTTTTGGTTGGGATACCGGTACCATCGGTGGTACTTTGTTGCTAAAACCCTTCCTGCGAACGTTCACTGGCGATGAGAACGTTCAGCTATTATCATGGCAGACAGGGTTAACTGTTGGTGCTCAGCATATTGGTTCGATTGTCGGTGGGTTTACTATTGCAAGATTGGCTGATTTCATGGGAAGAAGATATCCTATCCTGATCTCGATGACCGTGTACACTGTTGGGGTGCTTATCCAGCTGATGTCCAAGCTGAGTAGACAGTGGTATCAGATCGCTGTTGGGAGATTCGTGACCGGGTTGTCCATTGGTGCAATGGCGGTGTTGGCTCCGATGTTGATCAGTGAGACTGCACCAACCAGAATCAGAGGAAGTTGTACTGTTCTATATCAGGTGATGATTTGCTTTGGGTTGGCCTTAGGGTCTTGTGTCTTGTATGCTACCAAGACTTCCTATCCAGATACCGATGCTAGTTGGATGGTTCCTCTCGGTATTGGTGCCATTCCTGTGATGATTGTTTCAGTCGGTGTCGCGCTGATACCTGAGAGTGCAAGATATTTCATCAGTAAGAATGAGCTAGGAAAAGCTGCGGAATCATTGGAGAAACTAGGACACGATAATGTCGAACAGACGCTTGCAGAACTGCGATTGAATGATTCAACTGTAAGATCAGGAAGTGAAGTTGGTTACTACGAGATGTTCAAGAAGAAGAAGTATAGAACTCGTGCTATCTTTGTCTCATTGATCATGTTACTACAGCAGATGTCTGGTATTGATTACTTCTTCTATTACAGTGTCAGTTTATTCAGATATGCAGGTTTGGATGATTCATATGTGACCTCCATCATCTTAGCGGTTGTGAATGTCTCCATCACTATAGTTGGTCTGTTCTTCGTCGATAGGTTTGGAAGAAAGAGACTTCTACTTGTGGGTTCTGCATTGTGTTCTGTTTGTTTGCTGGTGTACTCTGCTATAGGAAGTGCTATGGTTGACTATTCGAGTGAGGCAGTCGAGTCTAATAAGGTACCAGGCACCATCATGATTGTGTTCACTTGTCTCTTTGTGATTTTCTTCTGTCCGACTTGGGGTGTTTGTGGTGGTCTACTCGTTGCTGAGCTATGTCCTATTGAAATCAAGGCGAAGGCAATGGCATTGGGTATCAGTTTCAATTGGGGTGCCAACTTCTTCATCGCATTCTGTACCCCGATTATTGTGGAAAGAATTCATTACTACTATGGATTTGTGTTTGCTAGTTGTGTAATTGCCAGTTTCTTCTTCGTGCTACTCTTGATTCCAGAAACTAAAGATGTCACTTTGGAAAACATCAATGGTTTGTTCGATAAGGAAGATTAAATATCCACAATATACACGCTACAAGAACTGAATTCACCATTTGCTCTTCGATATGTCCAGCATGTAATGCATAATTTAATAGATCTGAATGATAGAGAACATGATTGTAGAGACTCGACCTCTTCATATACTGCTTCGGGGTCTGCTCAGTTACCCTCCTATGATGTATGTTGTTGATAGTCAACTCTTGGAACATGCGAAAGAGCTCTTTCTGTTGGAACCCTTCCCATCAAGTTACGATACACTTAGCTGGATTATCAGACTCAAATCTACTTCACCACGTTACTAATCAACTCCTCATGAACTGAATAATAATTTATTTATGCTCATCTCTGTCTGAAACGTCTTTCGCGAGGCTGTGAAAAAGAGCGGTACCTCTCTCTTACGTTCAATCTTTCCCAATTTTTGTGACCCACCATAAAGAAATCAGTTGAGAGTTTATCTGTTTCTTGGAGTTACTTTCGTTACATCTCTTTATTCACCCTGCAGCCTTTTCTGGCCTGAAATCAGCTCCCATTTTTCGTACCTGACCAGATCACAATCCTTATTACGCGTTAATATGGCCAGTTACAATAGAACCGAAGACTTCAACTTCGTGCCAGATGTACCAGTGACGAAATACAATCCAACCAGTCACACACGTCGTATACTGAGTGATGAAGATGATAATCCTTACCACAACCAGAGATCAAATACCCATGAAATGACCAATTTCAGTGAACCACCTCATCAGAGGTCATATCACCACAATCACCATAATCACCAAACTCAGCACAATCCGTTTAATAATTCGTATGGAGCACAACCGTTCATCACGGATCCTTTTCAAGACCCTAAACATCACAGAAAACAACGCATTCCTGAGGAGAAGACAGCTTTTCAAAAACTATCATCAATCCCGATATTCACATACTTGGTGACATTAGTTGATCTAATTGTGTTCGTTGTCGAGTTGATCAAGATGGGTCAGTTCACAGGCTCGCCAATCCAAACTGAGCCATACTTCAACCCAATGGTTGGTCCTTCCACTTATGTCCAGATATATATCGGTGCGAGATTCTTACCGTGTATGAAATATATTGAGAACATCACAGATGTTGATATGAACTGGCCATGTCCCAACTCGACCACTTCACTCACACAGGTCTGCTCACTAGCAGAACTATGCAACATCAATGGGGACACTTTGACAACAGCACCAAGTCAAACATGGAGGATATTGAGTGCTATGTTCTTACATGCTGGTTTCCTCCATATTTTGTTCAATTTGTTACTGCAGTTGACAATGGGTAGAGAGGTTGAAATAAAGATTGGAACTCTTAAATATGCGGTGATATACATGCTAGCTGGTATATCAGGAAACCTTTTTGGGGCGAACTTCGCAGGTGATGGAGTTGCAAGTTCAGGTGCTTCAGGTGCATTATTTGGTGTCATTTGTGTTAATCTTATGTTGTTCATCCTACATCAGGATAAGAGAAGAATCAGATATTACAAGACTCTCTTGGGATTCATGATAGGAGAGATTGTTGTTTTGTTGGTTCTTGGTTTGCTTCCAGGATTGGACAACTTTGCACACATTGGAGGCTTCGTTAGTGGCTTATTATCTGGTATTGTCTTATTGAACAACCCGAACTTTGTTAAAGAGCACGTCTCAAGAAAGACCAAAGAGCTCTTCACTTTCAAGAACATCAAAAGAAAACAGTTCTGGATATGGACTTGTGTGAGAGTTGTGTCGTTCCTATTACTAGTCGCTTGGTTTATCGGATTGGCTATGAATTTCGTCAAAAATGGTGGCAGTAACTGCTCGTGGTGCAAATATTTGAGCTGTCTGCCCGTCAACAACTGGTGTGCTGCCAATGACTTGACAACAACCACAACAACCAACTAAATGAATGAACGAATCAAGAATTAAGTATAGTTGTAATATCAAGCTCGATGCACGTGACTTTTTCGCGAAAATGGGCTTTGTGTTTGGCATAAATGACTTCAGAAAACGTTTGCCATAAAGTCCAGAACTCCGAAGGATAACACCCATTTTGGCCATCCACGACGCCGATCTTACTCGATTGTTGTTGTTCTATCAATTCTAAATCTTCTACAAACGTTTTGTGTTTTTCCAGCGAAGCTTACTGTCCTCAAATCGGTGATTCCCCTGACAATATAGACGTGTTGGTTGGCCTCATTCTCCATACAAATTCGGGATAATCGATACGATAGTGGATCAACATTATGCAATTGAACCTCTTCTAAAGCACATAATATTTCCTAAAAACTAACTCAATTGCACTACTCAACAGGTTTTAACTGATTATAGCCTCTTCCAAGATGACCTCTTCCTCTCTATCGATCAATCAGTCAAATACAACGGCTTCGGAGTCTTTAAACTTTATAAATTTCAATCAGGATGGCAGTTGTTTCTCCATAGGAACGAATAAAGGCTACAAGATATTCAACTGTGAACCGTTCGGAAAGTGTTTCCAAAGAAATGATGGTGGAATCGGTATTGTGGAAATGCTATTCTCAACTTCATTGATTGCAATTTCAGGCATTGGTGATCAACCATCGATGTCACCAAGAAGACTTAAAATCATCAATACCAAAAGAAATTCCACGATTTGTGAGCTCACATTCCCTACTACCATACTTTCTGTCAAATTAAACAAATCTAGAATGGTGGTGCTGCTGGAAGAGCAAATCTACGTATATGACATCACCACCATGAGACTGCTACACACTATTGAAACGTCTCCAAATTCGAATGGCCTCTGTGCATTATCACCAAACACTGATTCCAACTATTTCGCTTATCCATCTCCACCAAAGATCTCGAACCAAGGCTTTGAATTGAATGATCAAGATAACAACAACTCAAACAACCTGAACAATTCAAATCCAGGTGCTAAATCAAATGGACATAATGGAGATGTCATAATATTTGATGCAAAATCGTTACAACCTTCTATTGTCATTGAGGCACACAAGAGTAATCTTGCAGCCATTGCTATAAGTTATGATGGTACTTTATTGGCTAGTGCAAGTGATAAAGGAACAATCGTTCGTGTTTTCCAAATTGAAACGGGGATTAAATTATACCAGTTTCGTCGAGGTACATACCCTACTAAGATCTACTCTTTGAGTTTTTCAGTTGACAATAAGTTTTTGACTGCTTGTTCATCGACAGAAACTGTTCATATCTTTAAGTTGGGTGATTACAATATTTTAGAAAGTGCTATATCGAATGAGGATCTACAAGAGTTTCCTAAACCAAGTATCCATCATAGAGCTGAGAGCTCGGATAGTGAGAACTCCCTGACGAACAACAATCAATTGAATGCAGCTGCTAGGAGGTCTTCTATTTCGTCATATGATTCTATAAATAGTGGAGACATTGGAGACGATTATAGAGTAGAACCTTTGGTTGATAGATCGAGAAAGACCGTTGCTAGAATGATCAGAAAATCTTCACAGAACATTGGAAGAAGAGCAGCAGAGAAGATTGGGACGTTTTTGCCACCTAAATTAAGTTCTCTTCTTGAGCCAACCAGACATTTCGCATCGTTAAAGATTCCATCTACTGGTGGTTCCAAGAACGTTGTGTCTATCGGTCGCGAAGTTGAGATGTTGAGGAATGGATTGCCTACAGTGTTCAGTGAGAGCGGTAATGGCGAGGATAGTGGTTCGACAGTACAAGAAGCAGAGAACGAGACGGTGAAGCTTGTTCACGTACTCGTAGTGAGCTCGGAGGGATACTACTATAATTATGGTCTTGATCCCGAGCGTGGTGGAGATTGTATTCTGCTTAACCAGTACGCACTTTCCGATAGCCAGTAACCACTACCATCATTATCATCATTATCATCACTTTAAATGAGAACAGAATAGCTATTTATCTACTTACCAATTTTATTATGTATGTGTCTGCACAACAATCGAGATTAATCAGTACGTAATAATCCGGTGGTGGTGGTGGTGTGTCCCGGACCGCGGCTGTAGATAAAACGAAAAACATTTCGAAGGACTTAAAGAGCCACCAAAACGAGATTTGGAATCCACAAAAGAAGCACTTTAAAGTAACTTTTCGGTCATTATAAGAACAGCACTCAACTCTTCAGTGTCGATTACCCATCTGCAGCTTTTCAAACACTTCGAAACCACAAATTTCTGCCAAATTATCCCGTTTGTGACGTTTCGTTGTTGACAGGACCTCCTAACTCAGTAACAACTCGGATTTTGAAAGAGTGCGACCACCACAATAGCAAATAGTGGCCAAAGAAGTCACCGCTTAACAAAGACACACAGCCATTCCAATCTTGAAAGATGCCGATTCTTGGAAGAAGCACAGCGTCGCACAAGCAGACTGCGCTTTTCGATATCAGACTGAAAGGCGTGGAGCATGATGTGTTGGTGATTAAAGGTTCGCCCCATGATGCGTCGTCAGTGTTACTCAGTGGAACCATCGTCTTGTCGGTACTCGAGCCTATGTCTATCAAGAAATTGAGCTTGAAACTCTACGCCACACTACGATTGAAGTGGACAAACGTTTATGAGACACAAAGAGGGTCACAGATCAAGAAACCATATAGATTCGAAAGAAGAGTGTTTGAGCATTCATGGGACAATTTTGAAATCCAGAACTATTTCTCCAACTTATACGATAACTACAACACATCCAAGCCAATATCCGGTGGTAAAGATAAAGACAACTCAGCAGGGAGTTCCTCAAGTTCTTTAAAAACCATTGCTAATAAGAGATCCAAATCTGCTTCTAATCTGGTATCATTTGGTTCATCTGCTAGTTTATCCCAGCAAAATAATACAATCTTATTACAAGGGAACTATGAATTCCCATTCAGTGCAATCCTACCTGGTTCAACTTTGGAAAGTGTTGAAGGTTTGCCTGGTGCTTCTTTAGTTTATAAGCTACAAGCAACCATCGAAAGGGGTAGATTTGCTAATGATTTAACTGCTAAGAAGCATCTTAGAATAGTGAGAACATTGACACCAGATGCTTCTGAATTATCAGAAACAATGGCTGTTGATAACACGTGGCCCAAGAAGGTTGAATACTCAATAAGTATACCTTCAAGAGCAGTACCTATTGGATCTGCATCTCATGTCAGTATGTTATTTGTACCATTGATGAAAGGATTGAAGTTGGGAACGATAAAGATTACATTGGTGGAACATTATTCATGTTGTGGGTCTTATGGACCTCCACATTCTGGTGAAAGAAAGATTTATGACCTGGATGTTCCAGATTTCAATGTTGTGAGATCTGATGATCGTTGGGAAGTCGAAACCATCATGAATATTCCTCCAAGTTTATCTAAATGTACACAAGATATTGACATCTTAACAAATATCAAGGTTCGTCATAAGTTGAAATTCGTTGTTGGTTTGATAAATCCAGATGGTCATGTCTCAGAGTTACGTGCTTCTCTGCCAATCATCTTGTTTGTTTCACCATTCGTCACGGTCGGTGTTAAGAATTACGATAGAAAAGATTCAACAGTAGATGGTTCATATAGTGCATTTGCTGAAATTTCATCAGATGGTGAAAAAGAAGATGAAACAGAGGATGATGATGTTATTTTTGCTGCTGATCCAGAAACTCTTCCTTCAATGGTTCCTGCTCTCAATTCTCAGAATGCAATCAAAGAGAACATTGATTTGTTAGCTCCACCAAATTATGAAAATCACATTTATGATAGACTGTGGAGTGAAATCCCAATTGAAGATACTCCAGAAGGTTCAAGAGCTCAAACACCTGGACCTGGTACACCAAATGGACTAGGGACTGTTAGTAACGATGATAGTGTGGATGATTCAAGAAGTTTGGGTAAACTTACGGAAAATTTAAGAAAATTACATTTACAAAGATTGACTGAACAAAGTTCTCAATCGTTGGATCAACTAGCAAGCTCTCCAGTCCATCAACAGCCAGTTCAGCCTGAACAAGCTATCAGACCAAGTTTCACGATCGGTGATGATGAGGAAGATGATGATGGTGATTCTGACCATCCACCAAGACCTGTCTACCAACCAACTCCTCTGAATGAAGTTAATTCTCCAGAACAAGATTATTTCTCACTGAATCTAAATCATAGGTCAAACATAATTTCACCTGGAGTAACACCTGGCTTCAATCATCTGTCCAGAGTAAACTCAAGAGAGTTGTTGACATCTCCTGGATTGGTACCACAAAAAGATTGGAATCCAGACACGTTGTCAAAAGTACCAACTTATCAACAAGCATTAAGATCACCAACATTCGACGATTTTTCTCCTGCTTATGTCCCACCAGTTGAAGATTTGTCCAAACCTAGATCTATTCATTTGAAAGCATCATCATTGACTAATTCAAGACATGAAAGTACAGCATATTTATCCAACTTGAGAGGTGGTGAATCCACAGGATCTTTCGATAACGTTCCAAGCTCGAGTCATCACCATGCAAGATCAGTCTCACCAACTATTTCCAGAAACACATCCTTCACCAACATAGCTTCCAAATCACCTTCGAAAGCCAAATTTCTAGGAGGAATGACACCAATGTCTCAATCACCAGCCAGAAGTGATAATTCACTGGAACAAGTCGGTGGTCTATCAGCACACAGCAGATCCACCTCCTTTGTCAATATCATGGGAACACTGATGCACAAGAAAGACAAGAAGAAGCCTAATTAGCTTTAGATTTAGTTTAGATCCAATTTAATTCATGGTTAATAGACTAGTGTTGTTTTGACACATCCGAACACCACAAGTTTTAATCGTAATATCAAAAATATCGGTAATTTATACAAAGTTTAAGCAACAAACAAAGCACTTTAAACGATTTTGAAACGATTTTGAAGAGGGATGTTCAGAGATAGAACGAACTTATACTTGTCTTATAGACGGACGTATCCACACCACGCGCAATTGGGTGGTTTTGGGACCGGGAATTCGCGATTTGCCTCACTTGAAGAGGAGGAGAATTTGATAGGTGGTGGAAGTAACGGTGGTCAGAACATTGAATTAGTTGAATTGCCACCTTCTTTCCTGGATGTTGGTGAGGATATTGACGAGAACATTGCGAACATAAACAAGCTTTTGGATCGATTGAACGTGTTGTACAAAAAAAATCTGTTACCTGGTTTCAATGATCGTACAACGGATGAAGAAGAGATTGAGAAATTGAACTATTCAATAACGACAAAGTTATTTCAATGTGATAATCTTATCAAGAAGTTCGAGACATTGAAACACGATCAACGATTGAAAGCCGATGATGTCAATCTTATAGTGAATATGCAAAAAAGTTATGCTTTGAAGATTCAACAGATATCATCAAATTTTAGAAAGTTACAAAACAACTATATCAAATTCCTTAAAAAAGATGAATTCGACTCTAATATTGTCACATCTAAGACATCATCCTACAATAACAACACAAACACTTTCAATCCTGCATTGGATGATACTGAAGAATTAGAATCATACTCTCGTGAAGCCATCAAGGAATCTTCAACCATACTACAACAATCCTCCAGCATTAACGACTCAATAATAAGACAACGAGAACAAGAAATAACAAAATTGGCACAAGGTGTGTTGGAAGTATCTAGGATATTTAAAGAGATGCAAAACTTGGTGATTGATCAAGGTACGATTGTCGATAGGATTGATTATAATATTGAAAATACAAAAGTTGAATTAAGTCAAGCATCAAGAGAACTAACAAAAGCAACAACGTATCAAAAGAGAACTCAGAAATGTAAACTCATATTGCTTCTAACTCTAGTCGTTATGCTATTGTTCATGATTGTGATATTGAAACCTCATCATCATGGTTCAAGCTCTTCCTCTCCTCCTTCCGTGCCTGATGATGGGAAAAAAGGATCTGATGATAATGTTGGAAACAATAATGATATTGGTGCTTTGGATGATATACCGGATAAGGACAAGACTCCAATCGAGGAAGTTGATGGCGATTCCGGGGTGAGGATAGAAGTTTCGGATGTAATGAATGCTGATCCTGAGACTAATCTCAATCTGATATGAATCTATAAATGAACAACAATGAACAGCTAGAGAGATGTAGTGAGTGATACGTATGAATAAGCTACACAATAAGGTAACGATCAAAAAAAGCTCTAGATATAAAACAAAACTAACAAAAACACAAGACCTGCAGAGTAAAACAAATATTAAAACACACTAAATGAAGCATCTTTCGAACTATAAAAACGTCTATTCTCATTCATCATCATCGTCATCGTCATCGTCACCTACCTACCCCCCATGATTTTTCTTATCTATCTCATCTGAAGTTGTATGGACTATCAGCCGACAAAGAAGCGGCGGGTATACTACTACCACCCATACCATTATTGGCTCTTCTATATGCCGGTTTGTATGATCCACCAGCTTGAGGATTGGATCTTCTAGCTGGACCGCTTCTTGCACTGCTTGGCCCAATGGCGAAATCTGGATTAGCATTCAATAAAGCAGATGAAGTGTCTTTCGAAGGTCCTTTCACTGGTGCAGATACAGATAGATGGTGCTGACTGAAACCTTGTGATTGGAATGATTGATGTTGTTGTTGTTGAAATGACTGTGGTGAGTATTGTTGGAAACCAGTTGGTTGTTGTTGTTGTGATGGTGGTGGTGGTGGTTGTTGTTGTTCTTGATATTGTCCATATGTACTTGCGCTCTGGAAAGGTTGTTGGCCATATGTTGGCTTTTGTTGTGGCTGTGATGGTTGGTTAGGGAAGAGTGACGGGCCATGGTTTTGAACAGAACGGTAATAGTTAGGATTGGCTGCTCTTTGAGATACTGAAGTGAAATCAGAATCATCATCGTTGATAATCTCAGCATCATAATCAAAGTCATCGTTGATCGAAGGATGGTCTGAATGTGGTAGGACATTGGAACTGGAACCTGTAGTACGGTTCAGATGATGTGGAGGGTTTAATGAACCCGTTTGAGAGCGTGGACCACTAGATGGTATCACACCTGGGGTACCAACACCGAGAACACTTCCAGCAGGAGCAGATGAATACTGAGTAGCAGGGTAAGGAGTCGATCCAAATTCTGGTTTAGCGGATTGTGCTTCAAAGTTTGGAGCTTCTGCACGAACAGCACCACCTTTGTTGTAATCTCTTGATGAAACGAGATGAGGAGTACCTTCAGTATAACCATTTTGACTGCCTAGAGCTGAATTGGAAGTACTGGATGCATAGTTTTTGTACCCTTTATAAGCATTGTTGTTGGTATTTTTTGATGTATCATGAATTGACACTTTTTCATTGTCATGACTCAAAGATGAATCATCAGTGATAACTTTCATAGCAGAATAATCATTCTTTTCACGAGTTCTATTGAAACCAGGGTTAGGGTAGTCACTCAATTGGAATGAGTCGTTTTGTTTAAAGTTGTCTCCATCTGTAAGATCGGTCAAGTTTTTGTTATCTATGTCCTCATCTTCATCAATCTTTGATTTTGAACCTGGTAATGTTCTCAAAGCGAAAAAGGATAGTGGAACGTTGATCAAACTTAGCACACCAGATGCAATCAGTAACCAAGCAGGCCATTGGATGTGAGGATAAAATAGCAAAAACACAACAATAACAGTAATTGCAGAAGCGAAGAACGCTAGCAAAGTGACCAAGAAGCTGATCAGACAGACAGCGAAGGAGCCACCTACAGCACCGAAGTGCAGCAATAGGTTGAAGAATAAAGAAATGAAGGTCAAACCAGCAGCGACCGGTGTAACGATCAAGATCTTTACTAAAGTGTCTCTGGCACTATCATCCATCTTCCAATCAGTAAGGGAGGTCAAAGAACTCACAACATATGCAGGAGATCCCGTGACACATGTTGAGTTTGTGGTGAAGCAGTATCCCAAAGCACCATATCTGATGTTTTCAGCCTGGGCTAATGACAAGGAGGTAGCAGGAGCTGTGATTGTGGCTATAATTAGAGCAGCTAAGGAGACCAGCGATAAGACCACGACAATGGTGGAGCATCCGAAAGCCATGATGTTTCTTGATGTGTCTGGAAAGTCAGCAGCGAGTGAGGATTCCAGAAGAGAGATCCACGAGGAATGTGTGTGTGTTTTTTTTTTTTTAATTGACTCAGGGATCAATCAATATCGTGTTTGAGTGCGTGTTTACAATTCACAAACAGTGTCTCCAAAGGCAAAGAAGCAGCGGATATCCAAGGGAAGTATAGTGGGGGCTCGTTTTGAACAGTGGGAGCGGTCTTTGAGAGTGAAAGTCCTAAAATTGTGAGGAAGTAGCAAAAATAGACCGAATCAAAAGGCTGAGCCTCGAATCAACTCAAAATGATAACAGACACAAAGGTGTGTAATACGGGGAAGTGGTAGATCGGACAAGTGAACACCGGGCACACTGACAAAATATTAACAAAGAATAACAATCCAGTAAAACACAACGCGTTATGAGTCAAGTTTATGTGAGATCAACAGAAATTGCTTGTTTTTAACAAGATTTTAATATTTTGTTATTTGTGCCCATTTTTTGCAAATTTGGCGTGTTTTACGATTTTGGAGAAAAAGGCGGAAGAAAAAAAAAGGGGATTAATTAATTCTATAAAGATATGTTTGTTGCCATGGAAACAACCAGCATAAGTGAAAATCAGTCTACATTCCCAATCAGTATTAAAATACATTCGTTTATATCGTTATCAATTGATTAATTGTTCGCGCCTTGGCTACCGTTTCCTTGGAACCAGCTATCAGGCACCATCAGTATGTATCGGTCCATAGCCTCTCTGAAACGGTTCTTGTACTGTCTTGGTGTGACCACTGTAGGTTCTTTTGTACCACCTCCAACAAGACCTTTTTCCTTGACCCAACTCTCCAGCTTCTTATCCCATGTGAAAGTTCTGATACAGTCAATTATACCAACGGTTAGTGTCTTGTTCTCATCGTCTATTCCAATCACAAGCGAATAGTCCATCACGTTCATCTTGGCTAAAAATAGCGTATCATTCCATAGTGAGGCTTTCAACAACTTCTTATCGTATTCTCTAACAAACAATGGACTTTCGTAGATATATTCAACCATGTTCTCATCAAGAAGTACCTCGTTCTCTTTTCCTGTACGCTCCACATGTCTGTTTCTCATTGAGCCTTTCAAATCAAAGATTCGAAGATTTTTTCTCTGATAGAATAGATTCTCCATGATCAACACATCCATCTTGAAGTTCTTACCATCAATTGGGTTCTTGATATGGATCTGATAGAATCCAAAAATCTTAGCAATGGCAGTAGGTAGATCATGGAACAGAGCTTGTGCCATATATTCGAAGTAACTTGGGGCAAACTTGACAAAACTGTCCAATTCAGCATTAGACAGTTGCTTAATAACAAATCTATCGTCCAATGTCTTTAAGAATGCAGATCCACTCTTACCACCAGCAGAATCCCATTTGACACATCTGGATAAACTTTGAACGAACTTGTCTTCTAATCCACATTTCAAACGGAAAGCATCAAACTGTTCAGCAAAAAAGATCTTACATGACAATAAAGTACTTCCTTCTTGAAACTGGTACTTCAAATGAACAGCTGTTTTCTTCAACATGATGGACTCCAAGTCTTGAGCTGTTTCATTGGTCTTAATTGCTCCAATCTTCTGTACGTAATCCGAAGAACTCAAACAGAAAGCAATCAATGAACTTGGTTCGTCTTCACGGACGATGACATCTGAATCAGCAAATATATGTTCTGAAGATCCCAATGGGTACTTCAATGGTTCCCATAATGTGGCTGATCTATCGGCCCAGAAATTTGCCAATGTCTTCATCAATGAAACTCGTTCAGTTTGTGGGATGTCAGCTTTCAATGATTCATCTTTCACACCTGGTTCCAGAGACTTGATGTTCTTCACAACCTTATCATTGAACTCCCTATCGATGGCCTCTTCGTGGTCTAACGTATCAATCTTGTCTTCATTGACTGCATCTGTGACATTTTTATAAACTTCAACTATTGGTTTCGAAGACGAGACTGGAACAGCCCTGTATCTATTCTGTATCAACTTCAGTCTTTCTCTTTCACGTTGCATTTCAAATTCTCTGGACAATGTTTCAAAGTGGATTTGATCGAAATAACTTGTCAATTTCATCACTTTACTATCTTCTTTCATCTGAGCCAGCGAAGATCCAATTGATGAGGTGCTCTTTTGACGGCCTTCCTTCAATTGCAATTCAAGATCTTTCGTACTAATACCAAATCGAGGCTTGATGAGCTTTGTGAAATCAATCTGATCAATTCCATCACGTCCTGCAACACTTGAAGTTCTGGATTTGGCCGAATCTGAATTCATTGAGATTGGTTTCTTCTTTGATGCCTTAGGAGTTGAAATGACTGATGAAGGAGATAGTCTAGGCTTGGAATCACCAGAAGTGGATGATAGAACACGCTTAGGATCAACATCTTGTTCACTTAAAAGCTTCTCAAACCGGGAAATGCCTTCATGAACCTTACCTTTAGGACTGACTTCAGGGACGTATGTGACACCATTGATTTCAAAAGGTGAGGTTGGATCGGCTTTAAGTTTGTTGACAATTTCATGAGCTGTTGGTTCATCCAGATCTTTCAGCTTCTCATCCAGTTTCGATTCCGCTTCTGATGCCATACTCTTAATTTCCAAATCTTGATCATCGACTCTCTTTTCGTCATTGTTATCAAGGAAAAACTTTTTCAATTGAATAGCTGTGATTCTTGCAATATCTTTCTCTGATGGTAGGTAGTCATCTTCAAATCTTGCAAACTCAGAATCCCACTGAACACTCAAATCCTGGACAAACCTTAAGACTGAATTCAAGACCAACTGATCAGATGGATCGGTATTCTCATAGAGCTCCTGGATCATCTCAACAACATCTTTCTTCTCCATTTCGACCCTTTCTTTCAACTCCTCGATACGCTTGTGGCCAGCTTCCATCATATCAGTGGAGATACTATCAACCTTCACTCTGTTCAATCTAGCGGAAATACTATCGAAGAAACTGGTAGCTTTCTCGAAGACCTGCTTGTGGAGCTCAATCTTCAAACGGATACCGGTATGAACCTTCCATAGCAGCTTGGTTCTTGGAACAATCAACTCAAGCAGATCAACCTTAGAGTATTCCATTCTAACAGTAAGGTCATTGAAACTAAAGTACTTGATGTGGTCTTTAGCAAAATCATGTGGACAGTTACCCAAGTTTGTGGATGAGTTCTTCTTACTCCAAAACAACAATTCCAAGTACTTACCAAATGAGAACTTCCAGGTAGTTTCACTCATTGGAAGTAAAGGGGACGTATGACCACATTGTTTGCAGTATGTCCAAGTCAAGATAACGTTCTTCAAAGTAGGAACTCTTGATTGGAAACGTTCAAGAATGACATCAACTTTACCACTTCCGTGAACATAACTTCTATAATGATCAGCAATAGATTCACCACAACCCTCTGAGCAAAAATTGTTGGCTGATAAGATCAAATGTTCGACATATTGACCCAACGTCATATCAGTGTCCCAATAATAATCGATTTGTAATGGATGCGGACCAATACATGGGGTGGCACTCTTTGATGAAACCATGGAGTATAAGAACGCAATTTTTTGGTGATTTTGAGGATCCAACATGAAAGGTGACGATGAACTGAACAAGTCCCATTGTCTTTTTCTGATACTTAAAGCTTCATCAAAATTGCTCATGATTCTCTCAGAGAGACACTTGAAGATTCTTTCCACTTCCTCATCAGTAACCTCGTATTTTGACTTATCCAGCTTGATGGCATCTAGAACAGTCTCCTTCTCTTGCTCAGTATTAGCTTTGTACTCGATGAGCTTGGCCTCCAACTCTCTCGTTCTCATTAGCAGATAAGGAGGTTCAAACTCAACAGTTGGAGAAGTTGATAGGATTCTCTTATGGAACAGTTGTAGAAACTCTGAACCGAACGTACCATCGTCCGCAACAACCTCCTTAAACAAAGTCTCATAGAAATTTTGAGATAGATACATGAAGTTATCACGATAGAAGGATGCCTCTAACTTCAAGTTGCAAAGTGCGTAAACCATGAACTCCGAAGCTTCCTTGACACCTCTTAGTAGCGTTTCATCACCACCTCTGATCAAGAGTGTGTTACCGAGTCTTGGATCACAACCACTCAAAAATATAACGGTTTTGGTGACATTCTTATATGCGTATGTCTTCACGTCCAAAGAGTCACAATTACCAAGTTTCAGATTCAAAGCTAGTTTATCCATTGATATAACAATATCGGCTTGGGTCAGCTTTGCGATTCTTTCAATAATTTGAGGTTTCATGTTATAAGCAACAGCAATTCCAGACTCGTCCAAGAGTTTCAAAGCGAGACCACTCAACGATGCACCGACAAACACAACATCTGGATTCAAAGCAATAATTCTGGCCACTAGTTTGTTGATATATTCCTCTTCTTGGGCTAACACTGGCTCTAAACTCATAAAATGATGACCGGTTCTCATATATTCCAGTGGAAACATGATCAATGCTATTCTAGGATTGCTGATATGTCGAGGCATGGCTTTCAAAGCAAGAGTCTTGGAAAAAACAACACCATTCACCATTCTCGTATCTTCCTTCTTACCACCGGATAAACGTTTGAGCTTGACGTATTGTCTGATGTCCATGCTATCACCTCCTTTCACATTATATTCAACTTTCTCAACTTCTTGCAGTAGTGGTATCAAGACATCTTTCCATTCTTCAATGTTTGGGACTTCTTCATCTTCCAAGCTTTGATGCAGCAGGTTCTTAAAATGAGCAATACAAACATCATTCAACTCGGATTTCAGCTTGGGGGTTGCATTGTCAAATGTCAACGATGCAGATGCGTTCGGAGAGCTATAACTCACATTGGAGACATTGAAATCATTGAGCTGCCAATTAGTCTGCTGTTGACCGTTCTGGGGTCTTGATTTACTCTTTCGACGATTTCTCATTCTGAACAACGAAGCCTGTGCTCTATCTAATGAACGAGTGTTGGTTCTTGAGGGTCTGGGTTTCAGTTCTCTCTTAGAGTTATCCTGTACGATGGATTTGTCGACTTGTAGAGCAGCATAAATCGACATGGACCCTTCATCTTCAGAATCTGATGAGTGGTGGTGATGAATAACAGAGGCATTGTCATTCTCATCGTTCTCGTTGATATTGAGGTTGGTGTTCGTTCCATTGTTAGAATTGAAATTGAATGCATCGCTCGAGTTGTTGTGGGAGCTGATGTAGTCTGCGAATGAAGTCTCAGGGTATTGATTCTTCAATGTTCCAGATGGTGGATTGGAAGGTTGTTCTTCAGTCACTCTGTAAAATTGGGAGTACTGTGCTGGCCTATCGAATGTCTTTCTTCTACCGAATTTGGCAGTATGAATTGATGAAAGTCTTGAGTTGAATGATCTTGAAACGGGAATCTCCACGGATTCACCTTTTCTGGTTGCTGGAATTGCCATTCTTGGGGGTGGTGTTGGTGCCAGAAAAGAAGGTGGCTTATGGTCATCGGGTGTACTAGGGAGTGGTAAAAGGGAGTCTAGTTCTCCATTGTCATGAGTGTGTGATCTCTCGATGAAGCTGTCTTCCAATATTGAAGACTCATCACTTGAATCGTTGTAGTCATTAGCAAAGCTCAAACAGGTCTTACAGACCCTCATCTTACCATTATGGTTAAATTTCTCACCTGAAGCCAGTGTTGTACAAGTACTGCAGAAGATTTGACCACAAAGTCTGCAATGATGTTTCCTTCTGAAAGTGGTGAATAATCGACTGCATATGAAACATTCAGATGATGTTTCGTCTTTCATCCAATATTCTTTTGACAGCAGGGTGTTTGATTTCAGTTTATCCTTCTGTTTATTGTTCAAGAATCCAAACAGAAAACTTTTTGAGAATGATGTGGCTAGTGAGGATGTACTCATCGTCGATATGTTATCATCGTCAAATCTATGGTCAGACGTTTGTGGAAGACGATTGATGGCAATAGGGAGTGATCTTTCATTATTTGAATGAGGTGCTCTCTTGGGGAAGATAGAATTCCCATTCATCATTGACAAAGGACGAGTGTTCTTCATGCTGACGACGCTAGAAGCATGTGATCTACCAGAAGTGTCTAGTGGATTCAGTCTTAGACCATCAGATCCTGTTCTGACCGAGTTGACCGGATAGTTTTTGGGGAGTGATATGTCAGAATGCATTGAACTGGCGATGGAATGGACATGTGACTGGGCCGAGGAGGCGACCGTTGACACTGATACCCTAGCCTCTTCGGAAGTAGGTACCACTGCACTGGTGACATTGGGCAGATCGATTGAAGCATGACTCTCCTGTATTGATGGTGGCGCGCTTTGTTCCAGTTGAGAGCTTATAGGCGGTAATGGGATGGGGGACAAGGAAGGTGAAGGGGATGGCGACAGCTCCTCGGTGGCACCGGTGTAGAGTTTCGGGCTTGCTGGAAACGACAGAATGTCTGCCGATGGAACCTCGGTGTTCATTTCAGCTAGCTTCTGGGCCCTTTTCTGGTGATGAGGTCTCTGATCAATGTGTGAATTTGTACGTGTATTCTTTGTTTTGTTTTGGTTTTGTTCTGAATTTCGCGCTACATCAAAAATTACATCATGACTCTGATACACCAACCAACCAGAGACGTACATTGGTCACTACTGACTGATGATTGGTCTATGGCTGGCTGTGCTCTTCGGAGTGACTCGTGTCTTCTGTTATGAGTATCTGGAACTGAGCTCACTGAAAGCGTTTAGTCAATTAGACACCCAGAGGCTCAGTCTGGACCCTTTCGATGACCAGAATCACTTCATTCATTTGAACAGAACGAGGACCCCTGGATCCAGTGGGTCAATATACGTTCAGAACTACATACTGAATCATTTCCATACACTAAACTCGCAAGCACAGTACAACTGGACCTTTGAGCTCGATGCATTCCAGGATAAGGGCTATAACTTCACTAATATCGTGGTTGAGAAAAATCCTCCAGGCTTAACAAACACTAGAAATCTGGTACTAGCTGTTCATTATGACTCCCTAATCAAACCAGAAGGGTTTATTGGTGCTATAGATAGTGCAGTGTCGTGTGGAATTTTACTGGATATAGCAGAGTCCTTAAATCGAATTCTTGATGTTGCGTTCGCCAACGAGCAAACGGACCTTGGACTAAAGCTCATTTTCTTTGATGGTGAAGAGGCCTTTGAGCAATGGTCTCCTACTGATTCAATATATGGGGCCAGAAGTCTTCATGGAAAGTGGTTACAAGAGGGCAAATTACAAAACATCGATCTTTTTGTGTTGCTAGATCTTCTGGGTGCTGAAGACGTCAACTATGTTCCAAGTTACTTTGCTGCCACCCACGACAGTTATAATGACTTAGCCCACGTTGAAAGCCGGTTGAAGCAGCATTCATCTCTATTCAGTGATGGCACCAATTATCTAGCCTCACCAAATGATAACTTTTCTCCTGAGTTCAATGGATACATCGAAGATGATCATATTCCCTTCCTGAGGTTTGGAGTTCCAATTTTACATTTGATCCCTCATGTCTTCCCAAGGGTTTGGCACAAGATTGAAGATAACTTCAACAATATCGATATCGTCGCTGTTAAGAGATGGAATTTACTTTTAAAAGTGTTTGTTTTAGAATACCTTGATATTGATACTATATAAATAAACGATTTCTTCACCAATCATGATGAGCCAATTGTTCCACAAATCCTGCAGCTTGATTCAGTATAGATCCAGTTTGACCACCTCTTGATGCCTGCTCATTCTTCTGTAGCTGAAGTGGGCCTTTCTTAACTATACTGGTCAAAATCTCATAAGCGACTTGAGAAGCAGCTAGAGAAGTAATTTCAGCATGATCATACCCTGGACTCACCTCAACTATATCAGCCCCAATGACGTTCAAATCCTCAAGTTTTCTCAAAATCTGAATAATCTCTCTCGTTAGCATACCACCAACTTCTGGAGTACCAGTACCTGGAGCCTGGCCTGGATCAATAACATCGATGTCAAAACTGATGTAAACAGGGCTTCCTGATGGGATTGTGTCAAGAATTTGTTTAACGATTCCATCAATACCAATCTCAAAGATATCATCTGCTAAGATTCTTGTGAACCCTTGTTTGTCATCATCGTTGTAATCGCCCAAGGAACTTAGTCTTGTTCTCAAACCAACGTGAAGGTTGGAATCTTTTGATAGTAGGCCTTCTCTCCAGGCCATCCATAGCATTGAACCATGTGTGAACTCATCTTGTTTGGAGTCCCATCCTGAAACATATTTGTCTGGAGACCAGGTATCTAAATGAGAATCGAAATGGATCAAAGTGATTTCACCATGTTTCTTGTGTAAAGCTCTCAAAGCTGGTAGTATGATAGAGTGATCACCACCTAGAGAAATCAAGCGTGGCACATCGTGGTATTCTTCGCTGACAACTGAATGGTTCAATAGGTTATCATAACCTAGAGACATCTGTCTTAATGCAAGATTGTTATCCATTGGAGAGATTGGCATATCACCACAATCAATGATCGTAGCCCAATTATCGTATGGATTGATATCAGCTCTGAAGTTGTAACCTCTCAATGAAGTTTGACGTTGTGAGGCAGCTCTGATGGCTCTTGGACCGAATCTAGCACCTGGTCTGTATGAAACGGCTGTGTCGAATGGCATTCCGATGATAGCAACGTCGTATTTTAAGTCTGGTTCCAGTAGACATTTAGTGTGTGGAAGATGAGCAAAGGTGTTTATACCACCGAATGGCCAGTCTGTACCCCAAAGATCCTGCAGGGTTGGTTCTTTATGTTTGTTAGCGTCGACATCTTGTGCGTCGTGGTTCATGTCATGATGAGGATGTGCTGCAACGAGTGCGATGAAAGCTGATATTAAAGCGAAGTTGACTTTCATTGTTCAGTGTTTAGTCTTGAGGAATAACCAACAATGGAATTGCAGTTTTAGAAGGATCTCTGAAGCCTTTTATAAAATGGATTTATTGCCTTGAGATGAGTTTTCGGTTTTTATTCTTCAAAGGGTAAGAAATTCCGCTCTATACGAATTCCACTTTCCAATATGGTACAGACTACACACGTTCAGATGCTAATTCCGTATTGAACATTGCGATTTTCTCGGAATAGCAATTCCATTCACATTGTGTTCTGAAAGTAGACTCAGAATCGCCCCAAACAGACAAGTCATGGAACTCCGCACTTTCCACCATGTTTTTATTTCGTAGTCTGCCATAAATTTCAATACGCCAGTAAAAAAAAATAACCGAGACCAGTAATAAGAACTCCATTAAATCAGGCATCAAATAGCTGTTACATGCGGACTTCTGGGCTTCTGAGGAGAATAGACACCTCCAAGGCCACTCTTCATAATGTCTTCTCGATAAAGCCACAACCCAAGGCACCACTCTCACCAAAAATACCTACCCATCAACTACTCAAAGATCTAGGCTTCGTCAATCAGCCATCATCAGGAACTATACACTGGCTACCTTTAGGTCTTAAATCTCTAAGGAAACTTGAAGCTGTGATACGCAAACGTATGGATGAGATTGGTGGCAGTGAAGTGTCGCTATCTTCCATCAGTTCGAAGTCATTATGGGAGAAGACTGGTCGTTGGGGAAATACAGAACTATTCAAGATGAACATCAATGACAAGAATGGCGAACAAGATTTCTGTTTGACCCCGACTCATGAAGAGGAAATCACCGAATTGGTACGTCAAGGTAACGTGAATTACAAAAACTTACCATTGTTGCTGTATCAGATCTCTAGAAAGTATAGATTTGAGAAAAGACCTAGAGGAGGTTTGTTAAGAGGTCGTGAATTTTTGATGAAAGATGCTTATTCCTTTGATTCGTCAGTAGATGCTGCCATGGAGACTTATGGTCTTGTGAGATCAGCTTATTGGAAGATCTTCGACGATCTGAAGATTCCATTCGAGATAGCACAAGCAGATTCTGGTGATATTGGTGGTAACCTTTCTGAAGAATGGCACATCGTTAGTGAGAATGGTGAGGACTTGATATATAAATGTGATTCCTGCTCACATGTCTCAAACGTTGAAAAGACAGTCTCGCTTCCTGATGAGGATACAGAAGATGCTAAATCAGCCAATGTCATGTACGCATTGAGTCAAGATCGTGATACCTTGATCGCTTCATACTATCCAAGTGATCGTACCTTTGTACCAGGGTTTCTGAAAGATACAGTGGATGACGTCGATCTTTCTACATTGAACTGGAAACCGGAAGATGTCATCGGTGAATTCAGTAAAGATGAAGATTCATTACTTATCAAGAAGATCATAAGAATCATGGATATTAGACTATCCGACTCGACAGACCTACCAGATTTCCCATTGACTACATTCCAAAGAAACAATTTCTCAATGATCACAGATGTTTCATTGGTTGAAGCTCAAGAGGATGAGATTTGTGGACAATGTCAAGAAGGTAACCTGAAAGGAACAAATGCAATTGAAGTTGGACACACGTTTTACCTTGGTACAAGATACTCCAAGCCAATGGATGCCAAATTTGTTGCCAAAGAGAACACTTCACAACTGATAGAAATGGGATGTTATGGTATTGGTGTTTCCAGAATCATAGCGTCAATCGCAGAGATTTCCAGAGACGAAGATGGATTGATTTGGCCAGCTGTGGTCTCCCCATATGATATTGCTGTTATTGAATCCCCTAGTATATCCAGTGAAACCGTTGACCAATTATTATCAGAGTTGGATAAAGAAGGTTTGGATATACATAGAGATATGAGACCAAAAGCTACTTTTGGTGCTAGAATAAGTCATGCTAGAATGATTGGTATTCCGATAATAGTGGTCGCTGGTAAGAACTTCCCAATAGTGGAGCTGGAAATCCGTGGTAAAAGATGGCAAAACAAAGAGAGTTACAAAGAGTTGTATGAATTGAAGAAAGATGAATGGAAATGGGAGATTAATACTGACAAACATGAGAAGCATTTTGTTCATAAAGATTTTGCTTCACAAGTCATCAAAGCATTGTTAAAAGATTTATAGGTGTTAATAAGCTTACAGACCGATTTGTTATTAGACATTGACTGAATTCATGAGAGAAGGATAACACAAACCCTTCCCATAATGTACATATATTTTTAGTTTTCTTTGTAACGACAATATCACACACCATCCTGCAGCTATCACTAACCATCGTACTTTCCACTGACACTTTCTGATGTGGAGATCAAGCAAAGAATCTACCGGTGATCTTAGCCAGGACGTGTAGAGCGATGACGGAGAAGATGAAACCAACAGCTAGGAACAGGACAACCAGAGGGTCAACTCTTAAACCTTGAGCTTCATCAGTGTAGAGTTTCAGTAAGTTGGAAGAAGAACCACCGAAACCAGCGGATCTGGTGGATGTAGGGGTTTGTTGTTGTGCGTTGGCTTTTGATTTAGCGTTGTTACGACGTTTGATGTCGGTACGTTGACCACCTGGAGCTGGAGAGGACATTTTTATGGAGTTGTTGTTGTGGAAATCTGTGTGATTTGTCGTTCAATCTGGCTTTTTCCATTAATTAATTGTTGTTGAACACGTACAAATTAAAGAGTTTTGCCGGGTAACTCTTTTGCAGGATAGTTTCATGTTATCTCCGGTTTCATTATACAGAGACTATTTAAGTCCGAGTATTTGATTGTAATTTATGAGAACTATTGAACACTTTTGATTTCATTGGTTAGTGTTTCGGTTTTCTATAGTATGTGGTTATCACATGCATGAACATGAAGTGATTTTGAATAATGAAAATTCTAGAATTCAAAAGTTTGTCTAGCTCATTATCAAAAAGTTAAGTGATCATAAGGAAGCTGTGCTAAGATAAAAATTTTAAATTTCTGAATTTAGATATTTTGATTACACAGAATGATAGATATGGACTCAGATAAGCCAATACAGTATTTATTTACTTGATATTATATATTTTGAGGCAGTTAGTGTTATTTTATTTTTGTTGGTAATTGTCTGATCATATATAAATTAAGCGCTGTTTGGCTCAGAAAGGAAGTACAATACGCACTATCTGACAAATGTTGATACTACTGTAATCTCCAGTAATTTTATATTGGAGTTTGAAGGTATGTAATCACTTCAACCAGGGCTCTTCACAGTATTCTGTATCGCCGTTACATGTGCTGTGAGATTACCGTTATAGCTGAATCGTTATGCGTTCTGGCCGTTAATGTTTTAGACCCCGAAAAATGTAGTTTGGTGCCCGCTGCTGCAAACCACAGGTTAGTACTTAGTACACCACTCACATTCCGTCATAACGACGAACGAGTGAGAAGTGAGAACTGAAAGCTAAAACTATTCGTAGTTCGTTTGAAGTTGGTAACTCTAAACTCACGGCTAGCAGCTGAACTGTAGCGGTACAGAGCCACTTCTTGATTCTAGATTCAAGAAGCGCGGTAGAAGATGAGCTTCAAAAGACACCAGGAACTGATTCAGAGCCTCAGTGGATCAAGTAACTATCCACATCTCAAGGGAGAAGAAGACCTCATTAGGGGGCACCATGAATGAGATGTTGATTATATAGGGGCAGGTCGTATATAGTTTACTGGTTCTACGGTGGATGGAAGTCATCACCCTTTGAACCTCACATCACTGTAGCGTCGACCGTTAACAGATGTATTGTTCTAGATCCAACAAAACGCTCAGCTTGGTAATTACGTATGCTCGATGTGGTCATGGTGCACACCGTGTGATCAAGCGATCAGAAAATTATGGAGCTTGATAGGCTCGTTGATGATTTTACTTTATTTCCTCTTTTCGGTAAATTACGTACTTTGACACGCCGCATACCACTTATACAAGCATCGAGATTAATTACATCTATATAGATTATCTTCAATGATCTGCCCATAAAGTTGAACTGAGGGACCATGGTCCATAGAGTTGGCATGAGGAATGTTTGAAAAAGAAAAGGGTGAATGAGCTCAGCTGAGTTACGCTGAGTTACAACCGAAGGGCTAGACTTTGAGCACCAATATTGATTCGTTCACCGATAACCCAGTTTAATTCTAGTGCTTCATACTCTAAACTTTCATAGCTGAATACGATCATGCTAGGCCCCAGGCGGTTCTTGATACAGCACTAGGTCCATATACTCAAAAGACGAAGCACCAAAAACCTCAACTTTTAGCAGAACTACAAGATATACATCGATCATTTATGTATCATTCTCTTTTATTCATGTACTTTTTCAGCTCTTCGCGCCAGGCGGAAGCCTGAGAATTTGTGCTAAAATTTCCGCCTAAATTAATTGCGAGCTGTTGCCAGTTGCGGCCCGCGATCAGCAAATTCCCCTGATGGACCCTTCTGCCTGGAAATTGATCTGACAGGTCGTTTATTATTTAGCACTGTTGAGATGATTCAAAGATAGACGAGGTCCCAGATGGAAGTACCAGTCACTGACAATTTTGGATAATGACCAGACGTGGTCTATATTAACTGAGCACCTGAAATATACTGGTGGCTGCTTCTTTTTTTTTTGGGTGTACTTGAGCTTGATCTCATCTCAAGCCCAGTTTTCGAGATACTGCTAAGGTTTACAAGTTTCATTCTGAACAGCACTACCGATCCGCACGATGGTCATCTTGTGAAGAATACAGATCCTAGATAACGCTCGTAAAGCTCAGGTTTGAGTACTTGAGGTAAAACATCTCAGATTCATGAATCATGTCACACTTCTTGAAGATCGTTAATACCAAGAGCTTTGGAGACTTGAAGGTAGTAGGTAGACAGTAGTTAAATCACTCTGTTATCCGTGTTTGAGCCCTAGATTCCAGGTGACGGCTGGGACCAGTTAAGCCCAGCAGATTCTTACCGTTAGTGGTATCTTGAGCCTGGAACGCTAAGCACTTGAGAGTCGAGACGTCCAAATGTCTTTACGGCCGGTCAAGATCAACATGAAGACACATGTCGCACTAAAAAAACAGATCACAAAGCAGTCCGTAATTCTCAACAATCAACTACATGTTCCTTCGCAGCACAAGCAAGCCATCTCCCCGGCATCACGCACTTACTTGTATTCCATCTAAATTTTAGCATAGTATTCAGTTTTTAGTGTGTTACGTTTTTTCAAGTATACCAGCCTTCTCTTTAAAGTTTTCGGTTTTGAATCTGGTAACGTTGGTTACCAACCATCGGAGGCTGTTTACGGTACCATATGCGCAGAAAAATTGTTGCCCGTACCGTATCAAGAAAGCAGGGTAACTTCCCTATAGGGAAATAGTGTGGGCATTCAGGTGTTTTCAGATAAACAAACTCTGCAATCGGACGCGAATGAATGCAAACAAATGCTGGTGGGCGCACTCTAAATACCAAGAAGTGACTCCTTTAGGTAGGGCTTTTCTTTATAAAAAACACGATATGTCCAGATTTCGAGTTTTATTAGACCTGAAACAATTTGAAGATTAGCCATCAAGAATAAAGCAAACTTTTGTCACTCCTTTTACAACTCTTTTTCTTGAATCCCCGTCGCTCCTTTTAGTGTTTCCCAGTCTCAATCTCACTACTTCAACACTCTTTTACTAATCACATTCCCGTCGTCTTTGGTATTATTAACATTGATTGTTTACTTGCAAATTCACCTCCTTGCTATTTCTGAAACATTCTCATCCCTGTTCACGAAATGAGATATTCCACTGCTATTCTGTCCTCTGTCTTGACGGCTTTGGTCTCTGCTTCATGCTCCTATGAAGGTGGTAACTACTTCTGTTCCGAAGTCTCTGCCATCACCTACGCCAATGTTGGTTACTCTGGTTCATACTCTGATGTCACAAACATGGATGAAACCACCTGTAAATGTACCCAAGAGAAAGTCTCATTCTCAGGTTCAAACTCTCCATTAGACCAAGAATTATCTGTCCACTTCAGAGGTCCAGTTAAATTATTGCAATTTGGTGTTTACTACCCATCTTCATCTAAATCTAAGAGAGATGCTGGTGCTGAATGTGATGAAGTCAAACACGTTCATCACGCTCACAAGAGAGAAGCTGCCATCGAAGTTGTTGAAGTCACTCAAACCGTCTATGTTGATTCCAACGGTGACTTGATCACATCTTCAGGTGTTACCACTTCAACTCAAGCCGAAGCTGGTGAATCAACAGCTCCTTCTCAAACCACCACTTTGTTGACTTCTGCTCAGGCTGATGTTGAAGTCGCTGCCGCCTCCGTCAAGGCTTCTTCTCCAGCTAAAGCTCCAGTTGCTTCATCTACCACCTCAACTTCATCAACATCTTCTACTTCATCATCTGCCTCTGCTACTGCTACCAGCGGTTCAGGTTCATCTTCAGGTGCTTGGTCAAGAGATTCATACTATACACCAGGTTCAACCGATAACGTTGTCTTCCTAAACTCCCAAGGTGGTGTCACTTCCTCTGGTATTTGGTCTTCATGTTTCGGTAACTCTCTATCATACGCTGCTTCCAACGGTGTTGATGCCTCTTCTTCTGCTGTTGCCTTGAATGAAGTCACCTTAGGTTCTGACGATGAATTCGTCATCTTCTCTGGTTCTTCTTGTGATGAAGGTGATGATGGATGTGGTTACTACAGAACCGATATCCCAGCTTACCATGGATTTGGTGGTAACCAAAAGATCTTCGTCTTTGAATTTGAAATGCCTCATGACTCTTCATCTTCAGGTGCTTCTAACCCAGACATGCCAGCCATTTGGTTATTAAATGCCAAAATCCCAAGAACCTTACAATATGGTGATGCTTCTTGTTCTTGTTGGGGTACTGGTTGTGGTGAACTTGATCTATTCGAAATCTTGGCTAAAGGTGATGAAAGATTAATCTCCCACATTCACGATGGTCAAGGTAGCGATGGTACCAAGAATGGTGGTGGTGGTTCCCAAGATTACTTCCCAAGACCAACTTCATCTTCTATGAAAGCTGCTGTTGTCTTCTCTTCTGATGGTTCTATCAAAATTGTCACTCTTGATGACAACACTGACTTCGGTTCAAGCTTGTCCTCTTCAGATGTTGAATCTTGGTTATCAGTTTCTGGTTCCACTGCTACTCTATCTTAGGCTCACCAAAAGACTCTTAAGATTTCATATACAATTTATTAGTTCTGTTCGTTTGTTATGTTTTGTTTTGTTTTGTTTGAAATATATCTTGAATATATAAATTCCCTGTTTCATTTGATTGTAATTTGTGCTGCTACTTCTACCTACCCTTTTATGACTACATTCTGGTTGATATTTAAAGCAAGATTATACTAAATTAGAACTTATAACACCTAAAACCTGGTCTATGAAACAGCAGCGTAAAATAAATTATTAAAGTGGTCATGTAAAAATTTGATCATTAGTGAAGTGAGTGTAAGTGTGTATCATTAAGGTTGAACTGAAGAAAAAATCCGTAATCCTAAAGTCATGCAGATGAGAAGGGCCAGCTTTGTGGCCTAGACATTGTTCGAGTTATGCGCTGAAATAAGCTCATAGTTTTCCAAGTTAGAGTTCTTTCTATTTCTTTTGATGTGGGTTTTTGCAATGTATTTGTTCCAAAACTTCTTGACAAAATTGGTGACGGTGTTGTTCTTGTAAGCACCACTGACTAACCATAGGTATAGTCTGTATTCACCATAAAGTAAGACAGCAGCGATAGCGAATCCACCAAGAACAGCCAAGACGATGTGATCACCTAAGCTCTTGATGAAGTCGGCATCTCCCAAGTGCCATGAAGAACCTTCAACAACAGCAAAGAATGATCTAGTGTGTTTCTTGTAGTCTTCTGGGAACATGATTCTGACAACACCAGAGGCTGGAATATTGACCCATCTTCTGTATCTTTTCCAAATGACACTCAAGAACAAAGGTCCTGTGGAATACATGATGGTGATGTATGGAACAAAGTAGTTCCAGTCATACTTCTGTAGATTGTCGACAACTTTCAAGAAGAATGGATGCTTTGGAACAGAGCCCATGACATCATTTGAAATACCAGTTGGTAATGTCTTTCTAACAAAAGCTGGAACAGTTAATAGAGGATCTAGTCTTCTTTCACAACCGACATCCAAGTCGATGTAGACACCACCGTAGTGGATCAGAGCAAAGTATCTGATAACATCCGCCCTCTCAATGTTGTATTGATAGCCATCAAAAGTTTCCAAGAACCATGGATACTCTTCAGAGATGAAGTCTCTAGCCATATCATCGGTCCATAAGATATACTGGTAATCTGGGTGAAGATCAATGCATTTTTGTTGACCAGCACGCCATTTCTCAGGAACGTTGGTCGTTTTGTATGTCTGATGAATGATTTTAGGGATCAATTGTGGAGGCTGTATCTGTTGTTCTTCCTCAGTTGGGTTCAAATCTTTGTCCACAAGTTGGTCTTCGAATGAGTCATCGTAAAGAAGTGTGATAAGATCAAAAACATTGTAAACAAGCACACCCACAATCAGCAGGTGGGCATATATTAGGAATTGAAGCTCTTTTTTCATCAGTGGTCAAAACAGAGAAATATCAATGAGAATGCTGGTGATGAATGGTTCGTAAAGTATTTGACAAGTTCTGAGGGAAAAGAGCGGCTATAAGTTTGTGATGGAAGAATCTGTCGGGAAAAGAGCAAGAAACTGATGAACAATATGGAAATTAGTGATGTAAATAGCAAGAATTTGGTTACTTTAACAACTACAAATTTCAAAAAAATGGTGTTTTTTGGGAGCAGTTCATGAGACGTAAATAATACTCGAAAAAAATAGGGGGAAAATTACGTAATTTTTGCGCTTCGTTTTCAAAATTTTTTAAAATTTCTTTTTTTCGTGTTTTTTTTTTTTTTTTTTTTTTTTTTTTCGGCGTTTCTTTTTTTTTTTATTTCGAATCCGTGCCGAGCTCATTCAACCGTGAGCTAGTTATTTAACCGGTATTCCTATTGTGAACGGATTTAAGATCATGTTCATATAATCATCTCTCACTCTTAGAAGATGTGTGTAGTAACATTGGCTAATGAAGAGACGTTCTGTTATTCAAAATGGTACAAAACTGGCCAAAAGAATTGCAAATAGTACAACTTTAGAACAAAGTAAAGCTTTAAAGAATATAGCTAGCATCGAACTATCTGATGAACAACAGAATTTGAAGAGGAAAGTTCTTGACTTCATAGACCACAATCTGACACACCCTCACCCAGACAAGGCTTCAGTATTCATAATCAATGGCGATGCAGGAACAGGAAAGAGCGTGATACTGAACTCACTGTTCAACGATATACAGAGACTTTCTAGAACAACACAAGATGATACTTTATCAAACACTAGGAATTACCTTGTGGTCAACCATCCTGAGATGCTGAAACTCTACCATCAGATATCCAGACAGTTTTCATACATTAACAAATCTGACTTGGAGAGACCGACCACATTGATCAATAAGTTCATGAAGGGTGAGGCGAAACCTGTTGATGTTCTAATCATTGATGAGGCTCACTTGCTTGCCACTTATAAGGATGCATTCAAGAAGTTCAACCAGAATAATCATTTGGAAGAGCTGTTAAAAATAGCACAGGTGGTTGTGATGGTGTTCGATGATAAACAATCACTGAGAATGGGATCATTCTGGAATCTTGATGCTAGCGAAAATGGCGCATCCTTGTCGGACCATGTTAATGACTCCAAAGTCCATCAGCTGGAAACTTTTAACCTAATGAGCCAATTCAGGATAGTTTGTCAACCAGATTGTTTGGATTGGATCAGAGCTATTTCAACCACAAAGAAAATCTTACCATTACCACTTCGAGACTTACAATCAACCTCAAAGACCAATTTCCAATTCAAAGTCTTCCGCAGCTGTTCGGATATGTATTCTGAGATAAAGCTTCAAAACTCCAAACATGGTCAGTCCAGAATCCTTTCAACTTACGACTTTCCATATAGACTAGACGGTAAAGACTATTTCGTAACCTCTCAATCTGACGATTTCAAACTGCGTTGGGATCGATACCTTCCTTCATCAACATTACCATGGAGCGAACGCGCTGATACAATAGAAGAAGTTGGTTCCGTTTATACGATTCAAGGGTTTGATCTGAACTATGCTGGTATAATACTTGGAAGATCCATAGGATACGATGCCATGAATGATTGCTTGAAGATCAAACCAGAGTTCTATGATGATTATGCTGGATTCTCTAGAAAGAAAAACATCAAGGATGTCGATCATGTGAAGGAAAAGATCATTTTGAACTCATTGAACGTTTTATTAACTAGAGGAGTAATGGGGCTGTATCTCTTCGCATGGGATAACGAATTGAGGGAAAGGTTGATATCGGGAGCAGATTCAAGATTGATTCATTAGAGTTTTGCTCTTGTTTCTTGCAACTTGTTAAAGATGGTTGATTCATTGAAGATAAAGTTGTGACCTAGTCTCAAATCTCTGAGGTATTGTCCCAATTGATTTAGTCCATCGTCATCCAGGATCATGATATCGTTTGACTTGGTGATCTTGATGAGATTCAGTGATTGGTAGATGTATAATGCATTCAATAAATTGGATTTATTCAGACTTTCTTTGTATGTGGTAGAAGGTTTGGAAATGTAGAGAAAGTGTAGCCAGTCTTTGAGATTGATAGTGATTATCCCTGTTAGATTCTGACATACCAATTCATAAGATTCAAGGAATGGATTCAAGAGATCTTGAAAGAGTACTTTGTTAAATGTGGGTCTTTTGGTGTCTAACAATGAGGTTAAAAACTCGAACTGAAACACCCTAGTCAATATCTCCAACGACTTGAACGATGGGGCTTTCGAATAGAACATTTCGTTAATGAACAAATTCAATAAACTATTCTTGTAATAGACTAATGCAATTTCGTCGTTGATGCTGTACGACTTTTGTGTGATCCCAACGTCATGTGGTAAAAATCTTATTAGTAAGTCATCGAAGAACCCGATCAGCTTCTCATCCGAGTACTTCAGTGAGTTCTTTAGCTTATAACTATAATTTGAACCTTCTTGTGCCACTATCAACGAAGCTAACTCTCTGTACACCGGTATCACGTCAGCTTTTGAGACTGTAGGTTTCAAATCTTGGTACAGTTTGATAATCAAACTCAAAGCAACAACGGATATTTCAGTTCTGAAGCCTGCTTTTTCAATTTTTTCTAGGACTCGCTCACCAATATCTCTATCATCTAGTGGTATAGTATCATTATCAAAGTTGATAATCAACTTCCCATAATTTTCAGACTTTCGCAAGACACTCAATCCACTCTGTAAAATGCTCATGAATGATTCTTGTTTCTTATCTAATCCATTTAATTCAATCAGATACTCATCAAATTCGTAAGGTTTTTCATAAGTCAATGACACAGGCTGAATCAAAGTATGCTTGTCTCTCATACTGTTTTGTAATATATTCAAAAACCCAGTCTTTGGATGCATCAGCTTACCATTTCTTGACCTTGTACCTTCGATAAACAATTCAATAACCCTAAACCCTTGATCTATCTGATATTTTATCAGGTTCTGTGTGTTAGAAACGTAAAAGAAATCTTTATGAAGGTTAAACTTTCTTTTGATGTAAAAAGCTCCCAGCTGTCTCAACACCGGTCCGAAGATTGGCACGTCCAGGTTCTCACCAGCTATTACTAGCGGTGTCTCCAGACTGAACTTTATGAAAAGGTAGTGAATGATGATGTAGTCGATGTGTGACTTGTGATTTGGTAGTAGTAAGAAGTTGGCATTCGTTCTTGCTCGTAGAGATCTGAACTTATCGAATGCCTCAGTTTCGATCCAAATCCCGTCTTGGAAGATGTGTGATAGGATGAACGAGAACAAAGTGTATGCTATCTTCAAAGTGATCTTGTAACTCAGCTGATCCGTGGTCTTGGTGTTGGATACTATAGCAGACTTGAAGCACTTGTTGTAGTAGTAGTCTCTGAGCCATTTGAACACCTGGTCTCTTCTCTTCGAGACACCGGCTTGCAACAACAGCCCACTTTTCAACTCAGCACCAACAATATCACCGACCTGTTTTTGAACCAGCTCATCCTGATGGAAGTAAACGTCAAACAACGACTCAAAACTCAACGTGCTGTCAAACGACCAGTTAGACCCACTGAGCGCACCAGCAACGGCATTGAGCGGCCCGAACACACTCCCTTCGCCAGAATCTTCCGCTCTGTCCAGGATGTTAGTGTACTGCGGCATATCACACTCTAATCAAGCATAAACATTACGAGAAAACCGGGTGTCCAGCTGTTTAAATAGCGATGCCATTTTGTTGGGCAACAGATCTTCGAAAATCTATGGGGTAATTTTAACACATTACATAATAATCAGATAAGCAAAGTCACGTGAGCCGCGAAATTTGAAGGCTGTGAGACATTCCTCAAAAAACAACGCATTTTGGGTGTGTTGTAGAACATTGATACGATATTCTTTAGTCAAAATGTCTGCTGAAAAGTACTATAACGTATGTCATGATGTTTGCTGCGCTGGTTGTGTGTGATTGGACTCTTTCCTCGATTTTCTCCTGTGGAAATCCATCAACATGTCGTCAAGTTTGTTCAATTTGGAATAAGTACTAACATTCAATCAGTCTTCTAATCAACAATACACTGCTCCTTCTGGACCACCACCAAATTTCCAACAGGCCCCTTCACAAGGTGGCGAAGGTCAAAGAGGCTTCAATGATTACGGTGGACAGCCACAACAGGCGTACTACCAACAAGGTCCTCCTCAAGGTTACCAACAAGGAGGTGGTCAAGGTTACTACCAACAGGGTCCTCCTCAACAAGGATATTACCAACAACAACAACCAGTGTATGTACAGCAACAAGCCCCAAAGAAAGACAGTGGTGGTACAAACTGTTGTCTAGCTTGTTTAGGTGCCTTGTGTGTCTGTTGCGCTTTAGATGCTATCTTTTAATTTTAATTGTGTCGTTGTCGTGAACAATACAAATTTAATCTTTAATCTCAAATATGTGCTTAAATTCATAGTCCGTACTTATATCTGATCAATTGTTTATATAGATTGTTCTGCCAAACTACATAATCATCGGTCTCTGCTGTAGATGTTTTTAGAACATTGCCAACTTTCTGATCAGATTTGGCACTAGTCATAACTTTGACATCATCGTTCAAATTCTGAATCTCCATCTGTAATTGCTTGTTTGCACTCTTCAACTTTCTAACCTGTTCTTGAGATTCTTTTAATTGAGTATCTTTTGAATCGATGATAACTTGTGAGGACTCAATTTCCTTCTTCAACTCATCAATTTGAGTGAAAGCTGATTTGTGCTTGTTAGCTTCTTGTTTCAACTTATTCTTCAAAGCTGCCTTTTCAATCTCGATCAAATTGATCTCTTGGTTCAAAATCAAGTTCTTTCCAAAGAGATCTTCCTCATCATGTATGAAAGCATTCAACTGGAGTTGATCTTCTTCACTCAAAGTAGAGATAATAGAGATTGCAATTGAGGATTTGAAACTGTGCAATCCAATCTCAAACAAGATACAACAAAGAACGTTCATTTGTAAAAGATCCCCATCCATCAACCTGTCAATATCCAAGAGATTCATGTACTTTGACAACTTCTTTCTTGACCGTAGTTTGTTCTTGTAGTAACCAACAACCGTCTCAAACAACGCTTCGATATTCGAGCTTGAGTCAGAGGCTAGTAACTTAGCTTCGTTCAACTCAACATGGAAACTGTCATCCAAAAGCATTCTCAAAACACCAACCAAGGTATCATAGTTGATCAAATCCTCAAATCGATCCTTCATCAAGACAGGCGAATCAGGAAAAGAAGCCAACCAATGGGTAACAGCACCTATGAACCTCAAGTTTGTGGGCTGTCTTGACATTTTGGAGTACATAACTGGTAGCTAGTTGTGGGTGAGTGGAGGATGTATGAATGCTTTTTGCTGACAATGAAGTTTCCTATTATTGAGAAGACAATAAAGCTCAAATTAAAGTGACACAAAATTGAACAAAACTTAAAAATGGTCAAAAGAGATAATGACCACAAACAGCTAATGAAAGAACTGATATGAGATTTTATAAGATGAAAATGTAAGACAAGATTTATTCCGATGGTGTAGGTTGTGGTTTTCTCATCAATATCTTTGGCTTTATTGTAGGACCGGGACTAGGTGAGGAAGTTGAAGAACCAGTTGTAGATCTATTGAGCAGTTTTGGCCTCGTGTCATCTTCCTTTTTGGTTCCAGGAGTTGTCTCTCTTTTTGGATCTTTCTTCTTTGGCTTTGGTTTAGCCTTCTTTTTGTCTTTCTCTTCTTGACTCCTTTCCTTCGGTTTTGTTGAGTCTCTCTCCTTTCTGGCTGTAGGTTGAGGAGTTCCTTCTTTCTCTTCTTTTGGCTTTCTCACTCTTGGTGGTTTATTCTCTTTCTCTTTCACTGGTCTGATCTCATTCTTCTTGTCTTCTTTAGGCTCTCTAGCTTCCTTCGGTACTTTCTCTTTCTTCTCTCTTGGTTCAGATCTCTTGTCTTTGCTTCCATCTTTCCCATCCGTCTTTTCTTTCTTCTTCTTCTCTTTCTTGCGCTTCTCTTTGGTTTCGTCACCTTTCTTCGAGGTCTTTGATTTCTCATTGTCATCTTTCTTCAATAGTTTCTTCTTTATTTCTTCCTTCTCCCCAAGTTCTTTAGGAACCTTCTTCTCCCCAAGTAGCAAACTTACAGGTCTCTCAATCTCTCCGTTATGTACTTTCAGGAACAACTTATAGGTAGGATCGTCAGCCAGTGTAGCACTTCCACTGATGAGAGGTTGGGATGAGTCTATGATTCTGGTGTTCAGAGATTGTGTAAATTGCGGGACCATGGATTCTTTCTTGTCCTCGAAGGGTCTATCTTTAAAATGCTTCACGAAGTCTTCGAGATGTGTGATCTCTTTGAAGTAGATGTATGCTCTGGAATAAGTAGGTAGTTTGAAAGGTTTCTTGGAATAATGTCCGTTGACAAACACTTTATCAATGGTAGTTTTGGGGTTGATGTGTGAAGAAGTTGAAGACCAGAACTCATCAGCTGGTAAATCTGGAGGTAACAGTCTCACCGTGAGCTTAATACCAGTAGGAAGTTTGGGTTTTGATGTCCTTTTCTTCTTATTTTTCTTCTGTAGATCGGTACCATTGAGATCATTGGATGGCTTCTTGCTTGCTCGCATTTTCTCGATCTGTCCTCTCGATAGTGGTTTCCGGCCGCCAGGTGGAGCACGAGGACCAGAAACGTTCATATTTTCCAGAGTAATTCACGAGTTTTAAAAGCGTTTGATGACTTTTCACAAGAGATATTCGAGTGTGTTTTCTGTTTGATTTTTTCCATCAATTTTTCTCGACAAAATCGAAAACAATAACAAACGTTGTAGAACGCACACGAACTAAGAAGGCCTTAGTATCACCTGAATTTCTTATAAATCTGCCTTGATCGATCCCATTTTTGAAATCAGAGTGAAAATTTGGATATATGATGTCGGTCAATACTTTCCTTCAGCAAGTGAAACAGGCGACATCATCTCAATCTATAAACGAAGACATTGCACGATTGTTAAGTGTTGACCTTTCAATCAGCTCGATACAGATAAGCACGCTGCAAAATGAACTCCAAAACATAGAAGATACATCAATTGATAAACTGGTGGAATCTCTTGGTCTTTTCGACTCGGATTGGGTGAGTTTTGAGTCTTTAATTGCATCTTATTTGAAACTATGCCGTGATATCAACCCATCGTCAATACTACAGAGTCATGATCTCTACTTAATATTCCTCAACGATCTTAGTGTGGGGTTCTTGAATAATCAATACGGTGCTCATTTGACGAATTTGTTACATGCTACTTTGAAACTAATCATTCCAATAATGATTAATCTTGATAAGCTTTTAAACTCACAGATAAAAGGCAAGAAATACAAAAGACTGATATTCATTTCAACGTTACTATCAAAGATCTTCAATCATTTGAGAGCTTTGAAGAGTGAGGTCTCACCAAAGAAGACACTGGTTCTGTTCATCGCTAATAAACTGAACAAGATCTATTTCATCATTAACAACCCTTTACTTTGTGCCAATATCTTTGCCAATATGAACAACATCATCGATTTCAAACTCTCTCGATTCCCAATGGCCCAACGTGTCGAGTATAGATTCATACTAGGCCGCTACTATCTCATCAAATGCCAGATTCACAAGAGTTTCCATCACTTAAATTGGAGTTACAATCATTGTCATTTAACGAATGATGTGTTCAACAAACTGAAGATACTGAGGTATTTGATCCCGGTTGGTCTTTTACTAGAAAAGTATCCAAACCATCAGATACTTTCACAACATGATGAATTAAAATATTACTATGAACCTTTACTACTTCATTTACAAAGAGGAAACCATTTCGACTTCCAACTATGGTTATTCCAGAACCAAACATACTTCAAATCCAAATCATTGCTGATATTGCTATCTCAAAAATCCAGAGTCTTACTCTCGAAGAATCTACTCAAGAGATCTTTAATAATGATGCAAAACGACAACTATAGACTCACATACCAGGAACTTGAGACAATGTTGAGAGTTTCTATGAGATCATCAGAACAGCAAGCACAAACGTTTCAAAATCAACTTCTATTCCAGAACCAGACAGATTTTTCAGAGCCATTCATTGAGAATGTCTGTACTTCATTGATTGAAAATGGACTTATCAAAGGGAACATTCTTTCACGAGCCAAATTGGTCATCTTCTCCAAGAAATTCACATTCCCTGAAGTGTTCCAGCGATACCAACAAAGATTCGGAGTGCAACCAAATGAGAAATGGATGGATCTATAAGATATTCTATTAATCACTATGATAGTGTAGTCCCAAATGTAGTAGTATTACCTAATCGGGACAGAAGAGACATCTTCGAGAGAATAAAAAAATTCGCGTATTCGCGAAAAAACACACACAGAGTAAATTGGCATGAATTTTGGCCGCCAGAAAATTTCTCTTAAAAATGGGCAAAATAGCATTAAAGAACAGTGATAAAAGCTCTTAAAAGTCAGTGAGATTTCTAAAAAATCTACCAGAAGGTTTCAAGGACGGTATTATAGTGATTTGGGTCATTGAATTCCCATTTTTAAGCATCTGTTTTCAGTCAAGAGACAGATTATTTACACATTATGACGGAAAGAGGACCAGATCTTTGGTTGGAACAGGTCAAGAAGTGTCAATCGCTTCCAGAAAATGACATGAAACAGCTTTGTGAGATGGTGAAGGAGTTGTTGATGGAGGAATCGAATATCCAACCTGTGCAGAGTCCCGTTACTGTTTGTGGTGATATTCATGGTCAATTCCATGATTTATTAGAATTGTTTAGAACCAGTGGGGGGTTGCCTGATAATGTTAACTATATATTCCTTGGTGATTACGTTGACCGTGGGTATTTCAGTCTGGAAACTTTTACGTTATTGATGTGTTTGAAAGTGAAATATCCTTCTAGATTGACTCTTGTGAGAGGAAACCATGAATCTAGACAAATCACTCAAGTTTATGGGTTTTATGAAGAATGTCTTACGAAATATGGATCAACTACCGTATGGAAATATTGTTGTCAAGTATTTGATTTCTTGACTCTAGCTGCCATCATTGATGGGAAAATCTTATGTGTTCATGGTGGGTTGTCTCCTGAAATTAGAATGTTGGATCAAATTAGAGTGCTTTCGAGAGCTCAAGAAGTTCCTCATGAAGGTGGGTTCTGTGATCTAGTTTGGAGTGATCCTGATGAAGTCGATACATGGCAAGTGAGTCCAAGAGGTGCTGGTTGGTTGTTTGGTAGTAGGGTTGCTAGGGAATTTAATCATGTTAATAATTTACAATTGATTGCTAGGGCACATCAATTGGTCATGGAAGGGTTCAAATATCATTTCAAAGAGAAAGATGTTGTTACCGTATGGAGTGCTCCTAATTATTGTTATAGATGTGGTAATGTTGCAAGTGTTATGAAAATTGATGATGATTTAGTTCCAAAGTTTAAAATCTTTAGTGCAGTTCCTGATGATACTCAAAAGATTGCCCCTCAAAAGACTCAAAGAAGTGAATACTTCCTGTGAGACGATGATGCTGTCAATGATTACGGGCGTGTGTATTTGATATGTACAGCTAGTATTGATTTTTTGATATGATGTGATGATGAACTCGTTTAATTACAAAATTAAGCTAGATTTTATACAGATTGTGTAAGTTATAAGGCTGTTAAACACTTGATCTATAAAGTGATTGGATCATTCTTTTCCCTTTTAGCTTCACCGTATTTCTTGATTCTAATGGCTTGAACAGCAATGAATCCAGAAGCTTCTTGTGGAGCGAAACCAGTCAATTCATCCATGGAGGATTCAGTAGCATCGTAAAGTTTTTCAGTTTCAGATGATCTACCCAAGACACTCAATGAACCTTTGTATAATCTGGCTCTGACTTGACCATTGACGGTGTTTTGGGATGGTTGGATCATTGATCTAACGAATTCACCTTCTGGGGTGAAGTATAAACCGTTGTAAAGAATCTTGGAGTGAGTTGGAGTAACAAAAGTATCTCTAATGGCTCTGACTTCTCTGTCTAAAGTCAAACCTTCAAGATCGATATGTGTGGTTCTCAATAGAGTTAAACCTGGGGTTTCGTAACAACCTCTTGATTTAATACCAATGAATCTGTTTTCAACGATATCAACTCTACCAACACCATTTCTTCTAGCTAATTTGTTAGCAACTAAGAATAATTCAACTGGATCAGTGACTTCTTTTTGTTCACCATCATCTTTGTAAACTAATTTAGCTGGTTTACCTTTTTCGAAGAAAACGGTGATGTCTTCTGGAACATCTGGAGCGTCTAGTGGATCAACTGTTAGTTTCCACATATCTTTTGGTGGAGTACAATCTGGGTCTTCCAAAATACCGGCTTCGAAGGAGATATGGGCCATGTTTTCATCAGTGGACCATGGTTTGGCTTTGGTTTGGGTGACTTGAATGTCTTTTTGGGCAGCGTATTCTAACAAATCTTTTCTACCGGCAAATCTTTCAAAGAAGACAGGGTCTCTCCATGGAGCAATGACAACGACATCTGGTTTCAAAGCGTAAAAGGAAAGTTCGAATCTAACTTGATCGTTACCTTTACCGGTACAACCGTGAGAAACAGCGAAACAACCTTCTTCTTCAGCAACTTGAATTTGAGCTTGAGCGATAACTGGTCTAGCTAAAGAAGTACCTAATAAGTAGACGTTTTCGTAAATGGCATTGGTTTGAATGGCTGGGTACAAGACATCTTCGACGAATTGTTTTCTGACATCGACTAAGACGTATTTAGTGGCACCAATTTTCAAAGCTTTTTCTCTAGCGGCATCGAAATCTTCTTCTTGACCGATGTTGGCCATGAAACAGATGACTTCATAACCTTCTTCCAATAACCAGGCTAGAATGACGGAGGTATCCAAACCACCGGAGTAAGCAAGACAGACTTTTCCTTTAGACATTGTTGTTTTATATGTGTGATAATGTGTATATCAATATCAATTAACAAATTGAGGATCGATCACAAAGAAAAGAAATTGCAAGTGTTTTATACTGCATTTCGGAAAATGGCTGGGATTTGGTGATTGGACAAATTTTTTTTTTGTATGATGGGCATTGATAACGTGCGCGCCATATTTATGATTCATATCTTTGCCAAATTTTGTCTGTTTAAATGCCGTTCAAGTCGATAATTTCAGGTGGAAACATTCCAATTGACACCATCATGTACATTTATTAACCATCAGAACATACGATCCAGAGCTATTCATTGTCTCGATCAATCAACTCCCTCTTCAACCAAAAATCCCTGCCTGAGTCATAAAATTTTCCTGCTGGTTCGCGCACTGCTTCTGCTGCCTACAGATCAATGACACTTCAGAAATTGACAGATGAATAGATGTGTGTTCACGTGACTTGTACACATTTTTATGGTTGTTGGTTTTGGTTGCCTCTAGTTATATTGTCCAATCAATAGGGCTACAATCCAACGTGTGTTTCCCAACCCTTTGGCTTCTGCTTCCCAATGGCCTCGTAGAACATGCCCGTGCACGAATGTGCTCTGAAAGTGACGTCGGATCGTTGGTCACAGAGACAATTCCCTTCCTCCCATATCTTATCGTCGATAGGACAGTTACTGTTAGGATGGTGAAAATAGCCGATATCTTCAAAAAAATGTACTTGATGCTTCTTGAGGAACAATGCGACTGCAATGGACATTATTGGGGCATCCCCCCATCTTTCGTAAAAGAACCCACCCGCTTGGTCAAGAAAGTCAAAGTAATATTGATACACTTCACTTCTGAGAAATCGAAGATCAATCACCTCAAAATTTGACCAGAAATGACACATGTTGTAACTCTCTCCAGCATCATCTGATATTAGATGGTATAGATTATTCGATTGAACATAATGTGGGTTCAATTCAATGAACGATTGAACATTCTTCCATAAAGTGGGTACGGTATTAGGAAATTCTCTCACACTAACAGTGAATCCATAATGTTTATCATTTTCAATCATAAACTTGAATACATCATATTTCACATCACAATGGAGTAATGTGTCTGGCTCAACTCTCCATATAAAATCATACTTTCCCATTATCTCCATCTTATAAAATAAACCTGAGAAGAATCGACACATGAATCTATAGCTCTCCATACCACCATACAACATTTCTGGCCTTGAATTAAGTCTATTTTTTTGTGCTCTCTTTCGATCAATCCAACTAGGATAACTCCACATTTCCTTTGGTATCGTCTCGAAATACACTTCTCCTGATACCAAGTTCCTTATCTGTTTCTTGAAATCATCACTAAATTCCTCGTTATTCACAAACACCCAATCATAATGGAATTGATGATTGAATCGATCCTCAACTGATCTAACAGTACTAGCTAGACCCAAGAGATCATCATTTCTCGCAAGAGAAAAGAAACATGCATTGACACGGTCATATTGTGAAGACGGCTGTTCATATATGATCTTCTCATGCGTGATATCCTTCGTACTTCCAAAATCCTTTGTATTGTCATATTCATTATCCGAAAGTTTCTCTTTCAACTCCAATATTCGTTGGTATTCTTTCTTTGAAAAGAGTTGATGAGATATGAAAAATATCAAAAGCCCTAGAATGATCGTGAACCTCAGGAGTCTTGCAAGCCGTTGGTTCATGAACATTAATATGTGTATCTCTCGATAAATTGGTACGTTTTATGTGAGATTAAGGGTAGATCGGACTGAAATAAGGTCAAATCACTGCGGTACATATTGGTGTGTCTTTTTTTTTTTTTTTTTTTTTTTTTTGGCGAAGCAGAATACGTCGCTAAACTTGGGCGGTGCTAAATTTAAATTCTAATGATTCTTTATGTGTATGAAGTTCCTAATATACAGACCGTTTGATATTGATAATAATGACTGATATGCTTAACCTGTGTGTTTCTCCCATCCGACTGGTTTTTCAAGACCTTTAATGTCGTAGTAACGTCTGGTACAGGAGTAATCCTTCCATGTGAAATCGTTGCCTGGATCACACATACATTTGTTCTTGGCTCTCAAAGCATCGTTAATAGGACAATTGTTGTAAGGGCCATGGAAGTATCCGATCTCTTCGAAGTAATGGACACGGTCAGCTGGTACGAACAACGAAGCAGCGATCGAATGGACTGGAGCATCACCCCATCTTTCATAGAAGAAACCACCACTCTTATCTAAATGCTCGAAATACTTGGTATAAGCTTCACTTCTCCATAAATCCATGTTACCGACCTCGAAATTAGTCCAGTAATGACATAAGTTGTAGGTGTTTCCATCATCATCTGAAATGAACTTCATCAAGTTGTCCTTAGCGACATATTCAGGATTGGCAGTTAAAAACTCCTTGGTGACATCCCATAGAGATTCAATAGTACTTCTGAATTCATGAATAGAGATTGTGAAACCGTAATCTTTCTTTTCTTCTCTCATGAACTTGAAGACATCATAATCAACATCACAATGTAGTTTAGTTGATGGCTCGACTCTCCAGTAGTATTGGTAATCTAACATCAATGGATGTCTGTAAAAGAAACCTGATTCAAAACGACACATGTGTCTATAAGAGACACTTGAGCCGTAGATGATGTTTTTCATTTTGACTCTTGTTTCAGCAGCTTTCTCTTGATCAATCCATTCAGGGTAAGACCAGTGTTCTTTTGGAATAATACCGAATTTAGCTTCACCAGAGACTAAAGTAGTCATCAAAGTCTTGAATTCCTCTGAAAACTCACCATCATTTAAGAACACCCAATCGTATTTGTACTTGTGGTTGAAACGATCCTCAAAAGATCTGATAGCTTCTGCCAATGACCAGATATCTTCATTTCTTGCTAGTGAGATGAAAGTCGCGTTCTCACGAACAATAATGTTTGAATCTGAAGCGAACGAGGCAGATCCAGTGCTGATTTGAGAGTTACCACCCTGTGCTAAGGACTTTTCAGCATCGGCAGCAGCTTCTTTTTGCAAGTTCTGAAGAGCTTCGTACTGTTCTGGGGTCAGTTTCTCATTGTTCAAAGTGCTTGATTTGGAATCTGGTGTTGTTGAGACGTATTTCGTCACGTTGGAGGAATCGGAGCCTGAGAGGAAAGTGATGAACCCGATGACGACGATCGAGATCAGCGCGACCCTAATAATTCTGTCCGAGAGCCTGGCCATTGTGCGTGCTGGGATCTGGATTGAATTGTTTTCTCTTCAATCAAAACTAGAAATTTTTGTCCAATCGTCCTACTATTTTATTGTCCAAATCTATTTTTGTGTGGTGCATATTTGCGCTGAACTGAAACAGAATCACTGAAAAGTGTGAAACTGACAGCAAAGCAAAAATGTATTAGTAATATATTATGTAAGTAATTACCCAGTTTGGAAGTTAACCGGATTCGGAATACCACCACTGGGGAGTTATAAGTTCATAGTGCTCTCTATGTTTACCAAGGCGCTAACTCTATGTGAAGTGGGATCTATATACAAATTGGATGAGCGGATCGTACAGAATTAGGAGGTGATTATAAACCAATTTTCATTCGAAGCGCTACATTCAATTGTTAACCGCCCTGGAGTTTGTACATTTGATCACTATGGACAACCCTCTTTTGACACCTTTTGCACACACACCCAGACATCTTCTATACTTGGAGAAGAAACCTTTGGGCGGATATAAAAAGTTGACATTATTTCCCCATTTCTACTTCCAATTTGTAGTTCTGTCTCATAACTTTCCTCTTATACCGATACAATGACTGCCTCTTCATTTACAACCATCAAGATCAACAACTTGATCCATGCTGAAAACAACCCAGGAAACAAGTTCTGGTACAAGAAAGACGGTGCTACTGACAACGATGACAGTCTTTTCACCTCATCTCGCTCTTTGCCTTTGACCAGATCGTCTTCAAGATCATCCTCGATCTCATCTGCGTCAAGATCATCGTCAACTTCAACTACCATGACTGAACCAGAAGACTTCTCACCTCGTTCTCCAATCTCTCCATCTATCAACATCGTTCACCCACCAACCATCATCAACATCAAAGATCTGGAACCTTTGAGACTTGCCAAAAAGAAACATTACTGTTCTTCCCTAGCTACGTCCAAGATCCAAAAGAAAACAGGTATCACTAGACCACAAGGAAGACCCTTTAATGAGAGTTTGAACGCCAGATTCTTATGCTTTAATTCGATAGATGACCTGATTGCTAACCTGCTAAACAATGATGATCAAGGAACTGTCAGATTGATGAAACAATTCCCATCGATCCCATTTCAATCGAAGAGAAGTCAACAAAGCAGTCAAAGGTACATCATCAACAGCATCAATGAAACTTCGAAAGAGTTGAACTTGAAAAGCATCGAGGACACGAATTTCAGATCACTCGCCCTTGGATTCAACGGGTTGCTTGATGATAATTTGAACATTCATGATGAACTTTGCAGAAGTTTTGGACTAAAAGATTTTTCATTCGTCAAGATAATCAGAAACAACAAGGGTAAACTGGTCAAGTTTGAAATCTTATCAAACATCGACAAAAATAATATAAACATAGATTTCATTAAGAAGTTCATCACATACCCAAGATACAAAGCCAAAATGAAGATTTTCATGATTGACTCAAAGTTTGAACAAGATGTTTGGTTTTATAATGACTTCAGAATGCTCTTTTGGGACATTGAGAACGGCCAGGTGTGTCACAAAAAGGTCTTAATCAATAGCAAAATCCTGAAACAATGATATAAGAGACGCACATTCCAGTCCTGATGACAGATAACTCTGATCACTAATAACACATGTCCATAGTCATTCTTTAGCTTGGATCTTCTGGAAAGATGCTACTAATTTAAATTCCACATCAGCACATCAAGATAATGAGCTTATGTCCCCAAATCATGTTCGTGACACTTCATATTGCTATGCTTTTCGTTCAACAGTCTCAGTCAACAGCTCAATCATTTCCATATTATTTAGACACCATACAAATAGCTAACAAATTAACACATAATTTTTTCCTTGATCGGAACTCAGTAGTCTAGGTCTGCCTCAACGCTTTCCATCTTTTTCGTATCCTTATGTCTCTCTTTAGATTCATGGCTCTTGTATTCTGGTCTATTCTTCTTTGGATGTATCAGCTCTTCCCTAAACTCTTTACATTTGATATCAATCTCATCATCATTAAGTTCCCCATCATCCTCCAGTTTATCCCTGTACTCGCTGACCTTCACTTCCAGTTTTCTCTTATATTCATGCTTAAGAAGTTCTTTGTCTTGAACAGCCTCCACGAGACGGTCTCTCTTTTCAACATTTTGTTTATTATCTAGTCTTCTTTGATAGTTTGACTTTACACTTCTGGTGTAATTCTTCTGAATATAACCATTCGTGGAGGAACCTTTGGCCGTTTGTAGACCGATACCGTTATATGACATAATTGGAGAGTTGAATATCGAGGGGCTGAGTGTGAACAGAATCTGATATGACAGCTAGGGTTGAACAGGTATTGCTTATTGCAGTTGATTCAATTACATTCAATTTCTCAGATACATATTACACCGCTATTCGCGAAATCGAATTCGCGAATTTTGAGATGTGTTCCGGTGTAAAAACACGTGATGACAGGGATAAACTCCGAGTTATTTTCGCGAAAATTCAGCACTGCGCCTCACGCAGTTTTGGATTTGCCCGCGTTGGGCTGTGCTGGACTGTGAGCACTGGGCTGTGTGAATTTTCGCGACCATCGCCATCGCCATCGCCCCCGCCACTGCCTGCTGCTGGGGCGCTGGGAGCTCGGTACTCAGGGATTCTAGGCGGTGTTGTGAAATATTGCGGACGGGACGTAGGCTCATATTATGGGTGGGCAATGGCTAGTGAATAACGACTAGTGCCTAGTGAGCACTGAGTACTGACAACAGTTTGACTAGTTAACGCGATGAAGACGGCTTAACACAGTGAACGTAGTCTTCATTGCTGAAGCAGGCTTTCATATTGCATCTATTAGCTAAACCTTGGATCAGGCTTGGATCAGGCTCTCTGTTGTAGACGTCTATCTACTAGTAGCATGTGAAAACGCTGAGGACGTTGTTGCTAGTATAGTCTGGCCGTTATATGATGACGAATAGAACATATGACAGAGCAAAGAGAAGCGATGAGGTCTCAAGCTATTGTTGTATGACGTATGTATCATAGAATGTGGAGTTGATAACAGCTCAGATCGTATTGTGTCGGTACATTTCGGCAAACACTAAATCGCGCCTGCCACAACGTTAGTCTGCTCGATGTTGTCATCGTCACCAGTTAATTGCAACGGTCCGTTAACTTTCCATGTGATCCTGATTACTATAGTAAGATTATTATGTGTGTGCAGCTAGCACACGGACCAAACAATTACAGTAGCTGAGAGTTAGCCAAGAGTAGGGAAGTCACACACCTACAATTTTACTACAGGCGGATACACCATACTGACTCACCCTCCACCAATTCCTAATTTCCACTATATGCTAGAGCGAACTTGATCTTTGGGAAAACACGGGTAATTAGCTCGGTACTGCATGGGGAGGTTGTTGTATTGTTGTAGAACTGCCGACCAACAGCTCATCGAAGAGCATGTGATTTTAATGAAGTACAGCCTAGTTTATGACACTTTATCGGAAAATTCCACTGGAATTTTTTGATGACGTTGAGGCGGATTTTGTTTTTGTTAGCGATCACGGCCTGGGGAATATTCCATCAGAAGCTTCTATGCAGGTAGTCATGCACGATATTTTTTCGATACAGCCATTTTCGTGGGCGCGGTTTCTGAAAAACGTCGTTGACCTGCATGGAAGCTGTGCTTGCAGATCGAAAAAAAGAAACGAACAAATCAAACAATCGATTCAACTCCAGATTTTGAAAGTATTTAAAGAAAGTATTAGAACCTCATGAACCAGGTACGGATCATCCGGATAAATAGATTCATCCCTCCATATTACTGAACTCTCTTACCCATCATACAACAACCTTCACAAGTATCATACCTATACATTCATCATTTTTTTCCACTAGCCCACCTTAATTCATCAGTACATGCTACTACAGAAAAGTTTCACAGACTTCAAATCACAATGACAAAGAAAACAAGAGCTCAAACTTCGAGATCAAGACGAGGCTGCTTGACCTGCCGTGCTAGACACATCAAATGTGATGAGACAAGTCCAGTTTGCAAAAACTGTATCAAGTCCAACAAGGTCTGTGAGAGAGGCGCTAGACTCAATTTCTTGAAATGCATGGTAGTAAAGCCTTCAACCATAAGGCAGTCAACTATCAATGATGCAAACCACATCTACTCGTTCATGGATCAATCACTTTCCATTCACAAGATATACAAGAAGAACACATATCACGACTACTCATCGTGGTTCAAATATCATACTGAGACTGAGTTACTGAAGAGTGATATGGATATTCAAGAGGCTCAACTTTCAACAGCAGCCCGTGAACTGGCGTTCAAGAGAAACTCACCAGATGAGAACTCAACAAATAGTGCAACACAACCAACATCAGTCAGTTTAGAAGACACATCAATCAGCCAGATCAATTCAGATTACAACTCCGATAGTGATAGTGTTTGCGCAAGCGCAAGTGCCCAAAGCCTTTACACAGCTACAAAAAGCTCAGTTAGCAAACTAGTGAAATTGGCACACATGAAGAACATTGACCGTTCGCTTTTTGTCTATTCTGAACAAGAGCCAACCTTCTTATACCCAGGTTCTTTTTCAAACGACTTCAGCGAAGGAATTGAGATGCTATACCTATCAGACTTTGACAACGCTATTGATTACCTTGACAGTGAAACTTCAACAGTAAGCTCTACAGGTCAAGAAATTGAATCTGCTTTGGACTTTCCTCTATTTCTGAGTGCTTTGGTAACAGCCGTTAAGTTAGGAAGAGTGGAAGGTGTTTTTGAAGAATCTTACTTGAGTTCCAAAGTTATCAGTTACATCAATGAGGTCCTTAAGCTGGAAGAGTTTCAAACATATAATAACCTGATGAACTATTTTGAGCTTTTGTTGCTCGATTTGAATAACTCTCTAATCATGAAAAAGCCAATGAAGATCAAAATCAATAATGAAAACACTGAGTTCATTTTAAGAAAGATCATCAGTTGGAGTTTGTTCGACGATTTGAACTACTTCCTCATCAAGACCATTGTCATCCTCATGAAGCTGAACAACCTTTATTATAGACCACATGCTGATCCTCAAAGTTCACAATTACTCGCTCTTTTACAAGATATCAAAACATTAGAAAACAACCAATTCATCAGTGCATTTGTCCCAAAGATTTCCCAACAGTCCATTTCAAGTTGTTCAAGTCATTCCACGAAAACTAATAGTTCAGCATCAGATATTTTCAGTCCACTCATTTCATTAGCATCCAAAGTTGAATACCAAAACTTAAAGGTCAGAAGACTTCATATTTATTACAACTTTACCCTCATGTTCATTTTCAAACAATTCAGATTGAATGCAGAGTTGAAAGAAGCTCTACTCAAACCAACCATCCTTTCAAACTTTTGGTGTTCTTTCGATAGTGATGTTCGTCAAAGACTATTTTACTTGACCATCGATTATGACTATAGCAAAGATCCATTCATCAACTTCATAACGAAAAGAGTCCAATCACTTTAAAAGCTTTATCATAGACGCTGCATCCAATATATCACCATCTGCTGGCAGAAACTAATCAGTACTCATGGTGCAAGTCACTCCTTAATCACAATATTCATCCATAAAACCTGTTGGAAAACGTGTATAGCTTCACATTATAATCAAAGGCAATTATTGTTTACTCGACTAGTAGCATCCAAAGTGATCCGTTTGTGTGGCATGATGCGTACTTCAGCGAAGGCCCAAAATTCTTTCTGGCCACTTTATTGCAGTTCACGTCGATTTGAGCATTTAAGCTGAGAAGAAGATATAACCAAAACAATCTGTTGTATCAAACCGAGTCTTGGTTCGCTCAATTCTGTAGCTCTCAATACTTTCAGCTGTGGAGATAATACTTGGAGGCTTCTGGTAGTTAGTAGCATTGATCTGTAAATCGAAAGAATTGACCCGCCCGTAAAGCCTTGTCGGTGGTGCGCAAGCTCATGTGAAAATGGCCCAAAACACCTTTGAGAATCGCTGACGATGATATTGCCGGCTAAGAATAAGAAGCAGTCAACATACAAGATAAGACTTCAAGTCAGTAGACAGGTAAACCATCTCGGATTTAGTTACCCTACCCTGCGCCACGAGATCGTCGACTCAGTTCAACGCCCAAAAAGTCCTCACAAATGGTTTCGTGGTCTAGTTGGTCATGGCATCTGCTTAACACGCAGAACGTCCCCAGTTCGATCCTGGGCGAAATCATTTATCTTTTTGCCCATTTTTACATTTATCAAGGAAGTATGGAAAGGACTCAAATTCGACCAATATAGCCCAGAACCTTTTACGCTAACTGAATTGACCACCCCAACCGACAACTTCCACAATGAGATAACCCTAAGACAAATGTCACTCTGGATAGAGAACCTGATTTCAGCTAGATACCTGAAAATGGATGGCTCAAGCACCGAAAACGTCATTACATCAATGGCCTACAAGAGTAGAATCATCCAAAGGAAATATGGTTTTAAATTTGAAAACTGAACTTGAACTTACCTTTGATAACAAAACCTTGAAATAAGCTAGATCTTTGAGAAACAAACAACGCCCATAGGCGTTACAAAGATAGTTGGATTACCAAACGATAGAGCTGTGGAAAAGGATTCGCTATTCAGAGATAGAAGATGGTTGGAGTTTTTACTAAGGAATAACAACAAGATAAATTAGATTAAAGAGAACAAATTTTTAAGAAAAGAAAATGAAATTAAGTTGATATGCTACGCTGATGATTTGAGCTGATATTACTAGTAATACCAGTGAATGGTTAGAGAGATAGTATAGAAACAAATAAGTAAACTAATAAAGGCAAATATTTTCTTAAAAAAAAAAAAAATTTTTTGTCCTCTCTAGATAAAGGAGAGCCAGGTTAACATGCCCATACTATTTTCTGTTTCAAAAGGCATCGAATTCATGTTTTTACACTGTTTTTAGTTTCCAATTTAGTTACAAAGAACCTTCGGGAAAGAAAAAAAAAATAATGAAAAACCGGGCAAAAAAAAGTTTGACACAAATATTCTTGAGTCAACGTTGTCTGAAACGATTTAGATATCTGAAGTAACTGGCAGCTTTAAAAGTAATTCACTGCACCATTTCTGACATTTAAGGAATCTTTGCTAAGCTATGTTATCAAAGTCGCTGCTGAGATGCACCAGCATTATTGGGAGACGTGCCCTCGTTCAGAGATCCATTCCTCTGCAAAAGTGTTTGCCATCACTACCAATCACGAAAACACTCAATAATAGATTCCAGTCGACTACCAATACAAAGACAACTGCACAAATAAAAACTGACAAGCCTCAGTTGATGATTGCTTTCACATGCAAAAAATGTGATACCAGATCAAGCCATGTCATGTCGAAACAAGCATACACAAAAGGTACCGTTCTTATAACGTGTCCTGGGTGCAAGAATAGACATCTGATAGCTGACCACTTGAAAATTTTCTCGGATGAGAGAATCACAATTCAAGACATCTTGAAAGCTAAAGGTGAATCCGTCTCACAGGATACTGATGACTTGGTGTTTGATGAGATTCCAGACAAGCTAAAACCATTGATTGGCCACCATGCCAAAGATGCACCAAAGAAAAAGGGAGATACCATAGAAGAAGATACAAAGATACTGCCTAGCGAGTGACTTACTGTCTTAAATCATCAGTAACGTTGTTCGAATTGTTGTTGATCACTTGTACATAGATATCCGCGTCTCTATGGGACGATTCTACATCCAGAATATCACATCACAACTTGTGAGTATACTACATTGCTTGTTATATGATTTGCTGTAGTGGATGAGTTATGACTCGCCAATGTGTTTTATGTACTTTTAGATTTGGTAGATTACGTATTGCTAACAACTCTACAGCGTTCGCTAAATAGACCATTTTGTGAGCTTATGAGCTTTCGAGACTTCTCTAAATCGAATACTCAAGTTTGAGATCAGTCCCACAACTAATTGGATGATTGGCACGATTCCGGTATTATATATGACAGTAAAAGCTCGCGTAATGAACAGTCTTTAACATTTCCATAACACATAAACGCGTAAAATCGAACACGAAAATTTGGAGCAAAAAAAAACAAACACCAAAAAATACTATCAACACACGCTTCATTTGCCACTTGTTCTAGAAAAGCAGAATCAACAATGTCTAGTAAGTTCTTTGTTCGTGAGATATGAGATCATGAATTGGCACTAACATACATCTAGCTTATCAACCATACGGTGGCTACAACAACGGTGATTATAACGCAGGAGGATTCAATGGTGGTGGGTTCGATGCTGATAGCTCTTCACAAACTACTAAAACAGCAACAAGATCTTCTATAACACCAGTCACAATCAAGCAGATCAATGAGAGTACGCTCGCTGTCCAAGATGGAGACTTCGTTTTCAACAACATGGAATTGAACCAAGTATCTATCGTTGGTGTCGTTCGTTCTATAACAGACAATGCTGCAAATTTACAGATCCAGGTGGAGGATGGTACTGGAAGTATAGATATCCGTAAATGGGCAGATGAACAAAACCCAGATGCAAACAGTCACATTGTTGATCGTCAGTATTTCTACATCACTGGTTCTTTAAAAGAATTCAATGGTAAGAAGAACATTCAACACTCCACGTTCCGTCTCATCACAGATCACAACGAGGTCATATACCATCATCTATGTGCAATTGACGCCTACTTCAACTCCAAAGGTCTAAGTGGGTCCAAAGGTGGCTCTGACCAACAAGCTCCACTATTTGTTAGCAATCCATCTGCTGCTGAAACTGGAGGTTCAGTCTCTGATAGAATCTACGAATTTATCAGTGAAAATACACCATCAATGCCTGAAGGTGTTCCTGTTCAATTCATCGCACAAAGTCTGAGCTTGCTTGCTGATGATGTGATTCTTCATTGTGGTAAACTTACTGAAGATGCCAAAATTTACGCTGGGTATGATGAGACCGGATTCCTAGCTGTTTAAAAATGTTCCTCACAAATTAACGTTACGATTTTTTCCCTCTATTAAACTTTCAGGTATACTTGTAGTTGAACAAAGGTACCACTATGTCTTTATGTGACACCGGTATCGATCGATAGACACCATGAGCAGACGCCTCCACGGGAATACCTATAAAATATCAATTTTGTTCAACCAGTCTTTTTTCAATTTTCATGGTGAATTTCCCTCAGAATATAAATTGATTGGAAAACTAAAAAACAGTGTAAAAACATGAATTCGATGCCTTTTGAAACATAAAATAGTATGAACATGTTAACCTGGCTCTTCTTTATCTAGAGAGGACAAAAAACTGGGCAAAAAGATAAATGATTTCGCCCAGGATCGAACTGGGGACGTTCTGCGTGTTAAGCAGATGCCATGACCAACTAGACCACGAAACCATTTGTGAGGACTTTTTGGGCGCTGAACTGAGTCGACGATCTCGTGGCGCAGGGTAGGGTAACTAAATCCGCGACTTTTCTTAATAGATAAAGTCTCTTATATTACTTGAAGACTTTCTTCATCAAACTATCTATCATTAGATTGAACAGCTTAGATTTTGGATCTCTTTAAAATTAGCATGACTTCTCCACCTCCACTACCTTCAGGTCCGGTACCTCGAAACTCAGTCAAAGTGAGGAAAAACACTAGGAAAAACGACAAAAAGGACAGACCTACTGAGAGACAAATAAGGACAGAAGATGGATCTGGGTCAACTAATTCAAAGCGCACAGATGATCCAGAGGATGATGGTTGGGAACACCACTTTGATGAGACTTCCCAGAGATTTTTCTTCTACAACACAATCACCAAGGTGAAACAATGGAAGAATCCAAGAGTGAGCGATCAAGATGAATCTAATCAGAACTTACCTACATATGAGCCTCCAAAACTACCCAGTGAAGAAGACGAGATCGAGACTGAGTATACAAAGGCCCTCAAACGGTTGCGTGACGATGTGGAGTTTAGGAAACTAACCACATTTGAGAAATATCAAGAGGCTGAAAAGCTAAAGAAACTATATGAAAGTGGTGACGTCAAAGAGGCTGTTCCAATTTCCCCAGAGGCTTTGAGCAAAGAGGTACAAGACATCAAGCCTTTTAGTGAGAACACCAATTTCAATGATTATGGGTCCAAAAGTTTGTATGCTAGAGAGTTAAACAACACTATCGCAAAGACAAATGATGGGAAGTCACATAGCAAGCCCCAGAAGGTGAGCAAAAAACAGGTAAAGCTCTTTAATGACAAAAAGAAGCAGAAGAGAGATGAAAAACTACGGAATTGGCTGACCAAGGAGTAAGACTCTGATGAGTAATATCATCTATCTCATCTCTGACAAATTTTATGTGTCACTTTCTGGTTGTGACTTTACAGACGTCAAATTACATGTTTAAGCTCAGATTGACCGAGATCTCAGATGGAATAATACATTAAGCATGTACTTGGAACACCCATGTGGTTAGTAGAGAACTATGGATATCTTCAAAGAACTACATTCGAACTTGTAGTCATAACAGTATCATCAAGTATTATAAAATGGCGTTCGCGATGAGGTTAGGGAAAAAAAAATTTCTTGAAGAAATTGAACCAAAATACACAATCAAAAGCTTCAAGAACATCACTCAAACAAGATGTCAAAGCAGGATTTGAGCCAGGAAGAGTACGACATCATTGTCGAGGATGCACGTTACGGAGATCTGGAAACGCTACAGGAAATTTTCGGGGAGCTAGATCCTCTATACCTTCTTGAAATCAAGGAAGAACAATCACACAACACAGCTGTCCATATGGCTGCTGCCAATGGTCACTTTGAAACAGTGAAGTACCTCCTTTCACTACTACCAAAAGCCAAAGCTACCTCTCTTATAAACACACAAAACAGTGAAGGTAATACTGCCTTACATTGGGCTGCTCTAAATGGTCACTTGGAAATTGTCAAGCTATTTTGTGATGAATATCAAGCTGATGCTTTCGTCAAGAACAAATTCAACCATGATTCGATCTATGAAGCTGAAAATAGTGGGAAGGAAGAAGTCGAGAACTACTTCTTACAAAAATTCGATGTTGAACCACTTGAGGATGCTGATGGTAATGTTAATATCAGTATCACTAATGATAAAGTTGAGGTCAACCCAGGAAATGAAATCGAAGCCATCACTCAAGAGCAAGTTGACACTTTACAGTCAAACGAGGAATTTTTACAAGAGAGAACTGAAAATCTCAAAATATAGAATCTATGATAGTCTAAGTAAGGTCTTGAATGAACACGTCTAAATTATAAATGATCTGACAAGCGTATGTCATCTCTTAGTAACCCATGAAACCACCGTCAACGAAGATTGAACCACCGGTCAAGTAGTCACTAGCTGTACTAGCTAAGAACACAATTGGTCCTTTGAAATCATTGATGTCCCCAAATCTTCCAGCTGGGATTCTAGCCAAAAGCTCTGCATTTCTGGCAGGATTATTGATGATTTCTTCAGTCATATCAGTAACGATGTAACCAGGTACGATTGAGTTGACAGTGACACCCTTGGAGGCCCATTCATTCGATAGACCCTGTGTTAAACTGTGAACGGCTCCTTTGGAAGCAGTATATGGAATGACACTCTTACCACCGATGAAAGAGTACAGAGAAGCAGTGTTGATGATCTTACCCTTTTTGCCATTATCAATCCAGTATTTTCCAAAAGCTCTTGAAAGCTTGAAGACTGAGTGCAGGTTGACTTGCAAAACAGTATCCCATGCGATGTCTTCGGTGATCTCAGCATCACGACTGTAGTATGACATACCAGCGTTATTGATTAACACATCGACAGTACCAGTTGGAGATACTTCCAATGCCTTTGGTAAAACTTGTTCAACCTCTTCATTACTGCTCATTTCAGCGATGACGGTGGTGACTTCTGCACCAATGTTTTTGATCTTGTTGATAATTCTAGTTGGATCAGTGGCACCTCTATGCACCAAGATGATGTGGGCTCCAGCTTCAGCCAAACCAGTGACCATACCTTCACCGATCCCTCTGGTGGCACCAGTGATCACAACAACTTTTCCTTTCAGCGAGAACAGCTCAGCAGACATCTCGAGACTTTGATTGACTAATTGACTAATTGACTAATTGACTAACTGAAGAAACAGTTCAAGTAAAAATTGATTAGTTGTAAAATGAATCATATGGGCCATTTCCTCGGTCTTCGGAAGCATTTCCCAATTAGGACAGAAAATTTCGGACCAGGTTTTGGGGACTTAAATGGTCTAGACTTGGTCTCCATGAGACCATCCTATGTCCTTTCAGACCCTTTGTTTTTGTGACAACATTAATATGAAACTTGTACAGACAACAAATCCACAAAACGAAATTGGAAAAATGGTTCTCATAATTGGTGATGCAGGTTTTGCAGAGTCGTGTTTTACTGTTGGTGCTTTGACTTCTCGTTGATTTTGTCCATTTTTGTGTGCTGAGAATGGTTTGGAAGTCGTTGTTGTTGTCGTGTGTGCTGCTAATTCACTTTACCCATGCTTTCATCCACCCCATCGCCATTCATGGTCGTTACTTCATCGATACGGTCACGAGAGAACCTTTCTTCCTAAAAGGGATTGACTACCAACCAGGTGGGTCTTCTGCGGTCAGTGATATACAAGATCCTCTTTCGGATCCAGATGTTTGTGCTCGAGATATCATTTTGTTTCAAGAGTTGGGAATCAACGTAAATCATGATACCTTTGTCTTTCCTTGTTCAATTACAGTCAACTAACATTCTTTTACAGACTATTAGAGTTTATTCAGTCAATCCTGACTTGGACCATGATTATTGTATGACATTGTTAGCTTCTGCAGGAATCTATCTCGTCCTTGATGTCAACTCTCCATTAACAAACCAACATTTGAACAGATATGAACCTTGGACTACTTACAATGAGGTTTATCTCGAACATGTGTTTAAAGTTGTTGAACAGTTTGCCGCTTATAACAACACACTTGGTTTCTTCGCTGGAAATGAAATTGTCAATGACAAGAAGTCTGCTAGAAACTCACCAGTTTTCATCAAAAAGTTGATCTATGATATAAAGACATACATTTCCTCACAAGATTTAAGATTCGTTCCTGTCGGATATTCTGCTGCTGATGACTTGAGTTACAGAGTCTCATTATCGAAGTACTTGGAGTGTTCTGAAGGATCTGTTCATGATGCAGTCGACTTTTACGGTGTGAATACCTACCAATGGTGTGGTGAGCAAACGTTTTACACCAGTGGTTACGATACACTTGTCCGTGATTATGAAGATTACGCTCGTCCAGTATTCTTCTCTGAGTATGGTTGCAATCAAATAACACCAAGAATCTTTGAGGAAGTTGGAACCATATATTCAGATGATATGATTGGTGTCTTTAGTGGCGGTTTAGTTTATGAGTACTCTCAGGAACCAAATAACTATGGACTAGTGGAGATTGATCAGAATGGAAACGTCAAGCTATTATCTGACTTTGATGCTATAAAGAACCAATACGCCACTGCCGAATTGCCAACAGGAAGACAAATCGCTGATTTATACGAAAGAAATGGTAAGAAACAAAAGTTGGGTGCACAATCAGTTCCAGAGTGTGAGCTAGAATATGACAACATCGACATCACTGCCGCTGTTGATGAATTCATTGCTGCAGACTTTTTCAAGACAGGAGTGGACGTTAAAAGAGGAAGATTCGTTACATTACAAGATGTGGACCTTTACACTAGTTACAACATTACAAACTCTGACCGCACTCCATTCAAAGGTGACAAGTACGTGAAGGTTGTCACACAGTTGAACGGGATCAGTGAATACGAGGCGTCAAGACTAAGGCAATTACAGAATGAAGGTGAGTACAGTTGTGAAGATTAACCCTTTATTTTGTGTTAATTCATGGTATTAACAAACTTTAAAGACAATTGCGAAGAAGACGATTATTAACCTTTCTTCAGGCATCCGCAACAAGAATTGTGAAATCTTGTTTACATTCTTTGTGGTCTTGTGGCTTTCAATGATCTGAAACAAAGTTCTTACTTATATATCATTTTACAACAATTAGAGATCATACAGTCATAGGTGATCTTGAGTAGTACGGTCGAATGTCTGATACACGTCTTTATACAGTCATAATAGCCTTTATCATGTCATTAGTATTTCTCGTTTCTTGTGAAAAGCACAGATCCATCTTTATCTTTGACACGAACGCTATTGGTAGGTGTGAAGCATGGAGACAATAAGTCTTTCCAGTCTTGTCTGTTTCTTGACTGGTGCAGTCTGTAGTTTTTCAGCATGATGAATTCAACGTTTGAATAATTGGATAGGATCTTTAGGAAATGATACAGATTGATGTTCACCACACTGTGGTCTTGATTATTGGTATCATCTGGGTCCACCGGTTTTAAATTTGTGAACGAGACGTTGATGAATGATACTTGAGTGATATTGGTAGGTAATTTCTCAATGATATTTTGGAACTTCTCATAGTTTAAGTAAAATTTGGGAACAAACATTGAATTATAATAAGCATAGTTTGAATTGCTGTTCCCAACATTGATGGATCCAATCTCATTCGAATCGTAAAGACTGAAACATTTTGAGTTCAGATCGATGGTCAAACTCTTCAAAGCAGGGAAATAATGACTCAATAAAAGATCATAATGAGACTTTAGCGAGACCAGCTCGAGATTTTGGACCTCTTTAAAGTAATGCTCAAGTCCTCTAGAACCACTGGATGCTATAGAACAGGATGATAGACAAAGGGTAGAAATTGGAGACCAGCAAGAAGTGGACTCGAGTTTTGAAGCTTCTTTTGTGATTAGTGGTCCATTTTCATTAGCCAGTGTCAATAAATGATGTTTACTCAAGGAACTGGAATCGATGATCATTTCAGATAGCACGAGTTTCTCAATAAGTCCAAAAGGCCATAGTAAATTGGGTCTAAGTGCTATGCTCCAATTCTTCTCCGATGAAAGTGTGAGTTTCCGCATGCTTGGATAGTAATTGTGTTCATGAGCGTATGTCTTTAAAGTCGATGCCCATTCAGGAAATTGAAAACCTGGAGAGATCTGATCCAGTGTGACTTCTGAAAGGTTGGGAAGATGATTGATGACTTCGAGTAGAAGTGAGATATAGCTGTCTCCTCTGGATACTTCTGCCTTGGAGTACTCAAAACCAGCAATTGAAGTTGTTTCTGTATCTGTGGATTCTTTGACTGGGTGTTCAAATTTGATGGTCTTCACGTATAGAGATAATAGGTTATTCTTCTTATTCTTTGTAATCGTCTTCTTAAACCGTACCAGCTTGTCTTTGTTCCTGAGCGTTACATCGTTGTACAGAAAGAACTTGTCGATGATCTTCTTCAAATATGTACATGTTCGACACAACTGTAGCCAGTCCTCGAGAGTTAGATTCTGTATGATTTTCCTCAGTAATTCCAACGGCAGTCCCAGAAATGTGTCTGGGTCATACACTATGAGTTCCCTTGCAGTAATGCTTTTGGATGACGAGGAGAACCTATTGATCTTGATCAGACTTGTGAGCTTGTTCATAGTCTAGTTAATAAGAGTCTAACACGCTTCTTAACTTGTGGCTGGGCGTTGTAGTTGTGGCTGATGAGGTGAGATTGAGACCCGATAATACTATTGTGTTCTTGGTCTGGGTTCTGAACAAGTGCTGGAAGTTGACCAAAAGAGCACAGGCATTAAACACACACACCACACAAAGTCGATTCAGAGACGAATTTCACACTTTTAAAGCCTGAAATCGACATACATAAATACACACTATTTAACAAAGGCCATATTAAAAGAAATTTTCTAAAATTTATCGGTACGCCCAGCATTACTATAATGTCGACTACAACTATGAATATTACCCAAATATTAACCCCTTTTTTTATTGTACAATCTATGAACAAGTGCGTTTAGTAAACGAAACCCAAGATCTTACCAGAGACGTGTTTTCTTCTAGCTTCTTCGTGGTCCATGATACCGGCAGATGTGGTCAAGATAACGTAACCGAATTGTCTGGCTGGTAGCAAGTTATCGGTCCATTTTTCAATGTCACTGATTCTAACGTTGAATCTTGGAGAAATGACACCGACTTTGTTCAAACGACCGTTAAGTTGGATGACAATCTTACCGGATCTGTGGTCATCAATATATTCGAATTCATCAATGTATCCTGAAAAATTCATGTTAGTAACGAGCTTCAAAATGTTCCAAAGTTGAACGACAAGTTGAAAGAGGATGGTTCACAATTGGGATGTTTAGGAAAAGTAAACGGTAAAGAAGACAGAAAGTGGTTAATGAAAACCATCCTTCGGCACCGTGTAAGATCGATTCCATATTGATTTTCCAGACACTTAAAGGACACAGTGAGACTTGTAAACAACATAGCATCTAGTTATAGCCTGGGAAACTATATACTCATAATCATAAAACCAATTCTCCTTCCAACTTTGATTTCTGTGAATAGTGTACATACCATGCTTTTGAATGACTTGCAAGAATTTAATGATGACTTTTGAAGATGGTCTGATAACGACTTGACGTTTACCAGTTTTTTCAGCGTTGTTGATGGCGTTTAAAGCATCGGCTAAGACAGAGGTTCTAGTCATTTTGATAAATCTGAGAGAAAACAGAGTTAGTATATCCACAGGTAAAAATAAAATGTTTTTAAAGTGCCACATGAGTGTCCGTTGACTTTACAAGCAAAGGATTCATGAGCATACAAAGTATGGTAACTTTGCCAGAAGGGGGTGTCAGGTTCCCAAGTCGTCGTAGTAGAAACATTTTCCTCGGAAAATGTAGAATCTCTTACTGATGTTTCATATCCGACTCAGGACACACTGATTCCCATTCCAGACATTCTCTTTCCACCACATTTCGGCCACCCTTTCTCCGAACCAGATGCTGCTGTGCACAGGCTATCAGTAGTACTCCAAAAACAGCATTTGAGTACATACAAATTAGTGTGTTTTAGTTGATTTCTAAAGAGAAAGTGTTCAGAATTGGTGAAGAAATTGAAAATTTTTCACTTTTTCGCAGAGTTGTAAAATCATCGGTCTGAAATTAACTCGTGTGTTGATTATCATCTGCGTAAATATCAGCACTAATTAATCGCTGGCACTAAGAAACAAGAGAACCACCGCCAAAAGAACAATAAAGAGCTCACAATTACCGACTTGCGCCTTCAATTTGGCCCCATGACGACTTCAATTGAGGATGAGAAGCGTATATTCGGAATCGTGTGTACCCTTTTACGGCTTCTCCAGCTCTAATTACTAACTAACTTGTCCAGATTCGACCATATTGTGTTACATTATCCAGACTGGCACTGGTGCCGTCAAACCTATTTGATCCTAACTCTACTGATATAATTGCTGCTTTGAAGGATGTTCACACACACTTGAGTGATTCTCTTGGTCCAGAAGACGTGTTCTCTACAAACTTGGCCGATTACGTGTTTGTTCCATTGTCATACCTCTTGAAGCATCCCAAGATTGGTGATTCTCAGACGACCTTCCTCTTGAGGATCCTGACATTATTGATACGGCACTCCTGGTCACAGAAGGCAGCGCTCCCTTATGTTCTAGCTAAGCAACTGTTCCCTTTGATCACTTTCCTGACTGGTGGTCCACCCAATCCAAAATCTGATGAAGTTATAGACTCCAAATCAAACGAGCTCAAAATATCAGGCTCTGAAACACTCCGAGAGTTGTTCATCAGTTTGAGCAAGCAAAAGGAACACAAGATATATGACTTCTTCAGTAATGTGGAGAATCTCCCCGCCTTGGGACACTCGGTGACTATTCTTCTAAACTTCGCTGGTGATGATTCATCTATTGAGCTACCAGTCGAGAGCTTGAAATCACTGGAGGTTCTATACTTCACACTCATTGATGATGCTGAAATACTGTCGTACATTCTTCCTGGTAATGTGTCCACGCTCACAAAAATCATAGCCTCAAACAAAACACACTTCACCATTCTTGTTCATTCCATTAAGCTACTGAAGAATTTACTGGGGTTAGTATATGATGATGAGGATCTCAAAATCGACTTCAAAGAATTACAAGATATTGGAGAGATCAACGTCGATGGTTTCACCGTGGACCCAATAATACTGAGAGAGACAACATTCCGTAAAGTTCACAGAACCCCTAGCTGGCTCAAAGCTACTTCTAATCAAGTGAAACTGGCCTTAGAAAACGTCAAAAAAGTTCAGTCCCATTCCAAGTTTGAAGTTCGTGAAAATCTGTTTGACTTTGCCAAAGTGATCTCCAGAAAGTGTATCCTTTCTCTGAACTCTTCAATACCCATCTTGATTGAGATACTAGCACATGTTTCAAAAGATACTCGATTGATGATAGACATCAATGAGGAATTCCCTTTGGATGATGAGAAGTACGGTCTCGTGTTCAATAAGGCACTATCGAAGGAACTTGATACAAGAGTGGAATCGTTTGCAGCTGTCATTCAATCTCCAAACGAGGAAAAGATCCTCTCGACTATAAGTGCATTGAGATTCTTGGCTCAAAACTCATCGAACAAATTTCTAGCCACCAAGCTCATAGACATCACATTCATCGAACTATCCGATCTATTGAGCAAATCACTCAAGCATTCAAAGGTCAGTTCTGCAACATCGGACATCTCCACATTGATGATGATCTCAAAGGATCTTAATTCACTGAATCTGGAATCCAAATCACTCAGTGTTTATGATAAAGTCTTGACAAGAAATGTACAAAGTGAACTTTCAAGCCTCCTACAGACTCTAGGTGAACATCATGATGGGGTTTCTGACCTAGTCGAGGAGTTGTTGTCCCGTGAAAACATGGCTTTAGTTGATAAAGGTGTCATTCTATGGATCTCAAATAGCTTGGTTCAAGGTTATATCAATAAAGTTAAACCTAAAGTCATTGTTGATGAGTTTCTACAATATGACGAAGATGATGGTCAAGTTGAGGTTTATGAGTATCCAGAATTCCTCTATTCATTACTGGAGTACTCCAAGGATTTATTAGATGAAGTTTCAGAGCAGGAACCCACAGAAACGGTAGAGCAGGTGAATTCAATAGCACTGGATAGTATTGGTACTATATCCAACTTCATGAGAAAGGAATTTGAAAGCGAGTTGATTGAGTATCTATATCCTGTCATCGATTCGTTGGCTTCTCCTTCCAGCGTTGTCAGACATCACGCCCTGAATACCAGTATGTTGCTTGCGGATAACATATACTCGGGATCATTATACAATCTGATACTCCACAATGCAGATTATCTAGTTGACGCAATCTCAATCAGACTAAGTGGTGCCATAACTACCAGGAGTACTTCAATTTTAGCAGTTTGTGTGAAAATTGCCGGTTTCAAGATTATTGAGAACTTCAAGGATGTCATGGAGATTATTTTCAGTTTGTTGGACTATTATCATGGATATGCTGATATCTGTATCAGCTTCTTTGTCTTATTTGAGATTATCACTGATGAGATCAAGAAGAAATACATGTACGATACAAATCTGACTATGATTGAACATCCGACAAATGACTCCTCTTTCAAGCCATGGGGCATGAATAATGTGAAACAGCTGATTGATCTGCTTGACAAATCACAGAAGGATATCTTGATTGAGCCAGAAGAGGGTCCTGAAGACGCCAAAATCGAAGAACTCACAGTGGATAGTGATGATGAAGAGAGTGATGAGGCTGATGAGTCCATCCCAGACACCAAGACTGATGAGAAGGTGGAATGGATCTCACCCGTTCCTAAGGATGCTTACAAGCTCTTGCAGCAGATCGTATACTATGGTGAAAGACTATTGACACACCCTTCACAAAAACTTCATGTTCAAATTATGAAAACTTATACAAAGGCACTACCTATATTCGCAACTCAAATCGACAATCTTTACCCCATAGCTTCATCAATGTGGGCTGTTGTTGCCTTCAATGTTACGTCAGCCGATCCCATAGTGGTCATTCCAGCCTCCAAGGTTGTTTCCCAGTTGATTGAGTATACAGGAACTTTCCTGAGCAAGAACTTTGTGGAGCTTTGGAGAAAACTTCAGACTAACGAACTGTTGGTTTCAACTTCCAAGAAGATTACGAACTCTCAGAAACATGTTACTTTACCAGGCTTGAACTCGAAATGCTTTGAAGCTATGGTTGATATGCTTATGGTCGCAGTTCAAATATTAGGTAGAACGCTACCGGATTCAACGGTGCAAGGGATAATCAAGGTCTGTATTGGTGTGATTCCAGATATAGCTAGATTTGGGATCTATCAAGATAGTGCATGGATCATCAAGGGTGAATTGTATGGCTTTGAAGAGACTTCACTTCCTCAGGACCTTGAGTTTCTAGGAAGTGTTCACCGCTTCCCAAAACTTGTATAATCTGGAAGTTGTGCTTCGAAATTATGACTTATGACTTATGATTCGAACTAAATAGTAGACAATCAGTTGCGAATGTTGACAATGAGACTAACTGTTTACATGAAGTTCTAAACGTAAACAAGGTTGCTTTTCTTTGCTATAAATGATGATTGCTACGATTTTATGCTATTTGATAAGTGCATACTATGACAGGTGTAACCACATCTTCTCTCGTGTCTCTATTTGTTAACCATTTCCGTTTTTAGCCCATAAAAACTATCTGTGACAAACCCACTAAGTCAGCAGGCCAAGTACGACGTTCCAAACAAGCGACACGGAGCAGTTGACGGGGAATATGAGGTGTGGTGGTAGGTAGCCGAAGCACACTATGGATACGGCCGACCATATCAAATATGAGGCCATAAGGGTTCTCCAAAACGAGGAGACGAATGCAAACTTGATGTCATGGCCCTCCCAGATACAATTGTACACCATGAAAAACATCTGAAACAGAGGCATTCCAATACCCAAATCAACACCGACTCGATACGATACCGGCTCAAAGTTGACCATCAAGAAGTCAATCCAGTACGAGGTCAACGTTCCATTGATCCCACCCCAGATGAAGAACTTCATGATCTTGTTATAGCTAACAGGTCTAGCGAATTGTATTATTGACTGGCCCAGTCCAGCACTGATCACACCAAGCAATACCGAGTTCAGTATCTGGTGCACATCATCTATTCTCTCTCTGTTTCTTATGACAGTGCCAAACGTAATGATCTCCAGTATCGTCAGCAAGACTAGCACTTTCCGGTTTTGTATTTGTGAGGTCGCTTGTATAATGGGTTTGTTGTTCTTTTCCAGATCACGCTCATTGGACTCTGATTTTCGGCCAATATCTCGAACCAACGACATTTCTATGATAATGGGGGTCGAGAATGCCGATATTCAGGACAGATTGGCGTGATAAGTACCAATAGAAGCTCTTTTGGTCAATACAGACGTGAGATATGCGTCGAAGTTTTTGGGCCGCATGTATATAGTCTGTGACTTCCGGCTTGTCACGTGACATCTGGTCATAGTATACTATGTACTCAATTCTAACCTCTATATAACTATCACAAAGATCCTCAAGAGAATACAGCGAGATAGGAGACCTACTGTTTAATGAGACGGTTTCTTTCAGAATGGCAGTCTAGGGAGTGATAATCACTAAGAAGGATCAAACAGATCATTTTTCAATATACCTCGAGTCTCTGAAAACAGTCACATCATACATGATATTGATGATAATACGATGATGAGTTGCTACAGTTGGCCTTGGCCTGAGTTCAAGAGCTTTGCACACGAGAGCAGATAAACTGTCTTAATCCAGCTTTGTCTCTGAAGTGACCGGGATAGTGGTCCTGAAGTCAGATTGACGTATGTTGATATCTAGAGAGCTCAAAGCTACGAGACAAGAGTAAGCATATAATCGTAGATAAACCCATGTAATATACATATTTGAAGTGAATTGAACGGGCTCAAAGAGAGCCATGAAATAACAAAATTAAAGCAACATTATGGCAGGACACAGAATAGAAGTCAATATATCTGGTCTTTAAAACTAGCAGAAAAAATACATTAGCAACGAATAATTTGAACAATGTTTGACATGTTCATGAAGAAGATGGCATCGGGGAATGAGCCAAGGACGTAGAGTGAAATGGGAAAAGAAGAAGTGGAAGAAATGAAACCGTAAGATAGGACATTCATAAAGAGACTGTTCAAGATCGTAAAAGCAGATCATAGCAAATAAAACAAACTGGCCAATAGGCTGAAGATGAAACTGACGCTCAAATTATTACCACTACCTTCGAATAAAGAAATTGAAGCAGATGGTTCACTTCCAACACTGAAAATCGAGGTCACAATAGATGACTCCGGAGTAGTGTTTGAACCTTCTGGTAGTGACGCCGTGATCGTTGAAACGCTAGATCCGTAAAAAGTAGTGCCTTGATCGTTGGACGAAGTTGGAACCATGATTGTGGTGGTGGAGGAGCCAGTGTTTTCACCAGGAACTGTGGTAGTAGTAGATCCTGTAGTTCCAATGATTGGAATGACTGGGGTTCCAGGTGTGGTACTTTCAGTTGTAGTAACTGGTGATGTACCAGATGGTGTGGTACTGACGACTGTGTCAGGAGTAGTAGCAGGAGTGGTAGATGGAGATGTAGTGGATCCGACTTCTGTTGTTCCAGAAATAGGAACTCCAGGTGTGATATCTGTGCTTCTAGTTGTGGTGACTGGTGATGTGCTTGTTGGTGTGGTACTGACATTTGTGTCAGGAGTAGCAGCAGAAGTAGATGGAGATGTAGTGGATCCGACTTCAGTTGTTGCAGAGATAGGAATGCCTGGAGTACCAGCAGTACTTGTGGTGACTAAGGATCTATCTGTTGAGGTTGTGGTAGTACTAGCTATTGTACCAGGAGTCGTACTGGCTTCGGTGGAAGAAGTTTCTGGAGTAGTTTCAGTAGGAACTTCAGTCGTGGTAGTAGTAGAAACGCCTGGTGTAGAACTCGATGAAAGTGGTAAGGATGTTGTTGATACATCAGTGGCTGGTGGTAATGGCCCTGATGAGGTTGGAACTGATGCAGTTTGAACAGATTCCGAAGGAACCGATGTGACAACAGTAGAAGGTGGAGGGGGAATGATCGTTGTGCCAGCAGATGATGAAGGTGGGAGATATGAATAATCGGTTGACGAAGTGAATGAAACAGAGGAGACACCAGTAGATGAAGTGACTGGGACAGATGAGAGACCAGTCGATGGAGCAGGAGGACCAAAGGACGATCCAGTTGAGGATATAACAGATGTTCCTGGAACGGAAGAGATATCACTAGAGGAAACTGGAACAGAAGAGGATTCTGGAACAGATGAGACTTCACTAGATGGAACCACAATGGTTGAGGAGTCTGAAGCAGAAGAGGATTCTGGAACAGATGAGACTTCACTAGATGGAACCACAATGGTTGAGGAGTCTGAAGCAGAAGAGGAAACTGGAACAGAAGAGACTTCACTAGATGGAACCACAATGGTTGAGGACTCTGGAACAGAGGAGATCTCACTAGATGGAACAACAATGGTTGATGACTCTGAAGCAGAAGAGGATTCTGGAACAGAGGAGATCTCACTAGATGGAACAACAATGGTTGAGGACTCTGAAGCAGAAGAGGATTCTGGAACAGATGAGACTTCACTAGATGGAACCACAATGGTTGAGGAGTCTGAAGCAGAAGAGGATTCTGGAACAGATGAGACTTCACTAGATGGAACCACAATGGTTGAGGAGTCTGAAGCAGAAGAGGATTCTGGAACAGATGAGACTTCACTAGATGGAACCACAATGGTTGAGGACTCTGGAACAGAGGAGATCTCACTAGATGGAACAACGACGGTTGATGACTCTGAAGCAGAAGAGGATTCTGACACACATGAGACACAACTAGAGGAAACTGGAACAGAAGAGACTTCACTAGATGGAACCACAATGGTTGAGGACTCTGAAGCAGAAGAGGATTCTGGAACAGATGAGACTTCACTAGATGGAACCACAATGGTTGAGGACTCTGAAGCAGAAGAGGATTCGGGAACAGAGGAAATCACACTAGATGGAACAACAATGGTTGAGGACTCTGAAGCAGAAGAGGATTCTGGAACAGAGGAGATACCACTAGAGGAAACTGGAACAGAAGAGGATTCTGGAACAGATGAGATCTCACTAGATGGAACAACAATGGTTGAGGACTCTGAAGCAGAAGAGGACTCTGGAACAGAGGAGATACCACTAGAGGAAACTGGAACAGAAGAGGATTCTGGAACAGATGAGATCTCACTAGATGGAACAACAATGGTTGAGGACTCTGAAGCAGAAGAGGATTCTGGAACAGAGGAGATACCACTAGAGGAAACTGGAACAGAAGAGGATTCTGGAACAGATGAGATCTCACTAGATGGAACAACAATGGTCGAGGACTCTGAAGCAGAAGAGGATTCTGGAACAGAGGAGATCTCACTAGATGGAACAACAATGGTTGAGGACTCTGAAGCAGAAGAGGATTCTGGAACAGAGGAGATCTCACTAGATGGAACAACGACGGTTGATGACTCTGAAGCAGAAGAGGATTCTGACACACATGAGACACAACTAGAGGAAACTGGAACAGAAGAGACTTCACTAGATGGAACCACAATGGTTGAGGACTCTGAAGCAGAAGAGGATTCTGGAACAGATGAGACTTCACTAGATGGAACCACAATGGTTGAGGACTCTGAAGCAGAAGAGGATTCTGGAACAGATGAGACTTCACTAGATGGAACCACAATGGTTGAGGAGTCTGAAGCAGAAGAGGAAACTGGAACAGAAGAGACTTCACTAGATGGAACCACAATGGTTGAGGACTCTGAAGCAGAAGAGGATTCTGGAACAGAGGAGATCTCACTAGATGGAACCACAATGGTTGAGGAGTCTGAAGCAGAAGAGGATTCTGGAACAGATGAGACTTCACTAGATGGAACCACAATGGTTGAGGACTCTGAAGCAGAAGAGGATTCTGGAACAGATGAGACTTCACTAGATGGAACCACAATGGTTGAGGACTCTGAAGCAGAAGAGGATTCGGGAACAGAGGAAATCACACTAGATGGAACAACAATGGTTGAGGACTCTGAAGCAGAAGAGGATTCTGGAACAGAGGAGATACCACTAGAGGAAACTGGAACAGAAGAGGATTCTGGAACAGAGGAGATACCACTAGAGGAAACTGGAACAGAAGAGGATTCTGGAACAGATGAGATCTCACTAGATGGAACAACGACGGTTGATGACTCTGAAGCAGAAGAGGATTCTGACACACATGAGACACAACTAGAGGAAACTGGAACAGAAGAGACTTCACTAGATGGAACCACAATGGTTGAGGACTCTGAAGCAGAAGAGGATTCTGGAACAGATGAGATACCACTAGAGGAAACTGGAACAGAAGAGGATTCTGGAACAGATGAGATCTCACTAGATGGAACAACAATGGTTGAGGACTCTGAAGCAGAAGAGGATTCGGGAACAGAGGAAATCACACTAGATGGAACAACAATGGTTGAGGACTCTGAAGCAGAAGAGGATTCTGGAACAGAGGAGATACCACTAGAGGAAACTGGAACAGAAGAGGATTCTGGAACAGAGGAGATACCACTAGAGGAAACTGGAACAGAAGAGGATTCTGGAACAGATGAGATCTCACTAGATGGAACAACGACGGTTGATGACTCTGAAGCAGAAGAGGATTCTGACACACATGAGACACAACTAGAGGAAACTGGAACAGAAGAGACTTCACTAGATGGAACCACAATGGTTGAGGACTCTGAAGCAGAAGAGGATTCTGGAACAGATGAGACTTCACTAGATGGAACCACAATGGTTGAGGACTCTGAAGCAGAAGAGGATTCGGGAACAGAGGAAATCACACTAGATGGAACAACAATGGTTGAGGACTCTGAAGCAGAAGAGGACTCTGGAACAGAGGAGATACCACTAGAGGAAACTGGAACAGAAGAGGATTCTGGAACAGATGAGATCTCACTAGATGGAACAACAATGGTTGAGGACTCTGAAGCAGAAGAGGATTCTGGAACAGAGGAGATACCACTAGAGGAAACTGGAACAGAAGAGGATTCTGGAACAGATGAGATCTCACTAGATGGAACCACAATGGTTGAGGACTCTGAAGCAGAAGAGGATTCTGGAACAGAGGAGATACCACTAGAGGAAACTGGAACAGAAGAGGATTCTGGAACAGATGAGATCTCACTAGATGGAACAACGACGGTTGATGACTCTGAAGCAGAAGAGGATTCTGGAACAGAGGAGATCTCACTAGATGGAACAACGACGGTTGATGACTCTGAAGCAGAAGAGGATTCTGACACACATGAGACACAACTAGAGGAAACTGGAACAGAAGAGACTTCACTAGATGGAACCACAATGGTTGAGGACTCTGAAGCAGAAGAGGATTCTGGAACAGAGGAGATCTCACTAGATGGAACAACGACGGTTGATGACTCTGAAGCAGAAGAGGATTCTGACACACATGAGACACAACTAGAGGAAACTGGAACAGAAGAGACTTCACTAGATGGAACCACAATGGTTGAGGACTCTGAAGCAGAAGAGGATTCTGACACACATGAGACACAACTAGAGGAAACTGGAACAGATGAGACTTCACTAGATGGAACCACAATGGTTGAGGAGTCTGAAGCAGAAGAGGATTCTGGAACAGATGAGACTTCACTAGATGGAACCACAATGGTTGAGGAGTCTGAAGCAGAAGAGGATTCTGGAACAGATGAGACTTCACTAGATGGAACCACAATGGTTGAGGACTCTGGAACAGAGGAGATCTCACTAGATGGAACAACGACGGTTGATGACTCTGAAGCAGAAGAGGATTCTGACACACATGAGACACAACTAGAGGAAACTGGAACAGAAGAGACTTCACTAGATGGAACCACAATGGTTGAGGACTCTGAAGCAGAAGAGGATTCTGGAACAGATGAGATCTCACTAGATGGAACAACAATGGTCGAGGACTCTGAAGCAGAAGAGGATTCTGGAACAGAGGAGATCTCACTAGATGGAACAACAATGGTTGAGGACTCTGAAGCAGAAGAGGATTCTGGAACAGAGGAGATCTCACTAGATGGAACAACGACGGTTGATGACTCTGAAGCAGAAGAGGATTCTGACACACATGAGACACAACTAGAGGAAACTGGAACAGAAGAGACTTCACTAGATGGAACCACAATGGTTGAGGACTCTGAAGCAGAAGAGGATTCTGGAACAGATGAGACTTCACTAGATGGAACCACAATGGTTGAGGACTCTGAAGCAGAAGAGGATTCTGGAACAGATGAGACTTCACTAGATGGAACCACAATGGTTGAGGAGTCTGAAGCAGAAGAGGAAACTGGAACAGAAGAGACTTCACTAGATGGAACCACAATGGTTGAGGACTCTGAAGCAGAAGAGGATTCTGGAACAGAGGAGATCTCACTAGATGGAACCACAATGGTTGAGGAGTCTGAAGCAGAAGAGGATTCTGGAACAGATGAGACTTCACTAGATGGAACCACAATGGTTGAGGACTCTGAAGCAGAAGAGGATTCTGGAACAGATGAGACTTCACTAGATGGAACCACAATGGTTGAGGACTCTGAAGCAGAAGAGGATTCGGGAACAGAGGAAATCACACTAGATGGAACAACAATGGTTGAGGACTCTGAAGCAGAAGAGGATTCTGGAACAGAGGAGATACCACTAGAGGAGTCTGAAGCAGAAGAGGATTCTGGAACAGAGGAGATACCACTAGAGGAAACTGGAACAGAAGAGGATTCTGGAACAGATGAGATCTCACTAGATGGAACAACGACGGTTGATGACTCTGAAGCAGAAGAGGATTCTGACACACATGAGACACAACTAGAGGAAACTGGAACAGAAGAGACTTCACTAGATGGAACCACAATGGTTGAGGACTCTGAAGCAGAAGAGGATTCTGACACACATGAGACACAACTAGAGGAAACTGGAACAGAAGAGACTTCACTAGATGGAACCACAATGGTTGAGGACTCTGAAGCAGAAGAGGATTCTGGAACAGATGAGACTTCACTAGATGGAACCACAATGGTTGAGGACTCTGAAGCAGAAGAGGATTCGGGAACAGAGGAAATCACACTAGATGGAACAACAATGGTTGAGGACTCTGAAGCAGAAGAGGATTCTGGAACAGAGGAGATACCACTAGAGGAAACTGGAACAGAAGAGGATTCTGGAACAGATGAGATCTCACTAGATGGAACAACAATGGTTGAGGACTCTGAAGCAGAAGAGGACTCTGGAACAGAGGAGATACCACTAGAGGAAACTGGAACAGAAGAGGATTCTGGAACAGATGAGATCTCACTAGATGGAACAACAATGGTTGAGGACTCTGAAGCAGAAGAGGATTCTGGAACAGAGGAGATACCACTAGAGGAAACTGGAACAGAAGAGGATTCTGGAACAGATGAGATCTCACTAGATGGAACAACAATGGTCGAGGACTCTGAAGCAGAAGAGGATTCTGGAACAGAGGAGATCTCACTAGATGGAACAACAATGGTTGAGGACTCTGAAGCAGAAGAGGATTCTGGAACAGAGGAGATCTCACTAGATGGAACAACGACGGTTGATGACTCTGAAGCAGAAGAGGATTCGGGAACAGAGGAAATCACACTAGATGGAACCACAATGATTGAGGACTCTGAAGCAGAAGAGGATTCTGGAACAGAGGAGATACCACTAGACGAAACTGGAACAGAAGAGGATTCTGGAACAGAGGAGATACCACTGGAGGACTCTGGAGCAGAAGATGATTCTGGAACAGATGAGATACCACTGGAGGACTCTGGAACAGAAGAGGATTCTGGAACAGAGGAGATACCACTGGAGGACTCTGGAGCAGAAGATGATTCTGGAACAGATGAGATACCACTGGAGGACTCTGGAGCAGAAGATGATTCTGGAACAGATGAGATACCACTGGAGGACTCTGGAGCAGAAGATACGTCACTAGAGGACACTGGAGCGGAAGAATATTCACTGGATTGACTGGTCGAAGAAAGGTAACTAGAGCTAGAGCTGATAACGGAAGATGAACCAGTACTGGAGACAACAGAAGAAGAGGATTGATCAGGTAGACAGTGCTTTGGCCAGTAATAACACGAAGCATCAGTGCCGCTGACATGTTTATGATCGTAATCACTGCATCCAACGTAGTAGTTGTATTCCTTGCTGTATTTCCATTTGTTACACTCACCATCACTAGAGCCTCCATGCTTTGAGTACCAATCTTTTTGACACCAGACAAACTCAATGTGGAAAGATTCACACAAATAAACAAATTCACCGTCAGCATTCAACGTCAGCGGGATAGTGACAGACCAATCACCTGGATTGGTGATCCTGTCGATACCTTCGGATGAGCTGTATACAGTATACTCGATAGCACCGCGGATAACAATAGAGCTCAAGACCTCTTTGGACATGGTTTTATCAGCTTTGAAGCTGATAGTAACGTCATAACTATCACCTGAGATCCAGTTCACTGAAGAGACCTTGATATCAACAGAAGGTGAGTTTTGTTTCTTGCAACGATCACCAAAATCTAGCTTTGGACACTTAGCGTGGATGGTGTCTGGAGGGCATTCGCCGGAGGAAGATGGGGTCAACGAAGAGGATGAATAAGTAGATGAAGCGGTCGAGGATGAGCTAGACGAATATTCACTAGGTGGAATCAGAACAGATGACGACTCGGAGGCAGAAGAGTATTCACTAGATGGAACCACGAAGGTTGATGACTCCGAGGACTCTGGAACAGATGAGATGCCACTGGAGGACTCTGGAACAGATGACGATTCTGGAACAGATGAGATGCCACTGGAGGACTCTGGAACAGATGACGATTCTGGAACAGATGAGATACCACTGGAGGACTCTGGAGCAGAAGATGATTCTGGAACAGATGAGATACCACTGGAGGACTCTGGAGCAGAAGATACGTCACTAGAGGACACTGGAGCGGAAGAATATTCACTGGATTGACTGGTCGAAGAAAGGTAACTAGAGCTAGAGCTGATAACGGAAGATGAACCAGTACTGGAGACAACAGAAGAAGAGGATTGATCAGGTAGACAGTGCTTTGGCCAGTAATAACACGAAGCATCAGTGCCGCTGACATGTTTATGATCGTAATCACTGCATCCAACGTAGTAGTTGTATTCCTTGCTGTATTTCCATTTGTTACACTCACCATCACTAGAGCCTCCATGCTTTGAGTACCAATCTTTTTGACACCAGACAAACTCAATGTGGAAAGATTCACACAAATAAACAAATTCACCGTCAGCATTCAATGTCAGCGGGATAGTGACAGACCAATCACCTGGATTGGTGATCCTGTCGATACCTTCGGATGAGCTGTATACAGTATACTCGATAGCACCGCGGATAACAATAGAGCTCAAGACCTCTTTGGACATGGTTTTATCAGCTTTGAAGCTGATAGTAACGTCATAACTATCACCTGAGATCCAGTTCACTGAAGAGACCTTGATATCAACAGAAGGTGAGTTTTGTTTCTTGCAACGATCACCAAAATCTAGCTTTGGACACTTAGCGTGGATGGTGTCTGGAGGGCATTCGCCGGAGGAAGATGGGGTCAACGAAGAGGATGAATAAGTAGATGAAGCGGTCGAGGATGAGCTAGACGAATATTCACTAGGTGGAATCAGAACAGATGACGACTCGGAGGCAGAAGAGTATTCACTAGATGGAACCACGACGGTTGATGACTCCGAGGACTCTGGAACAGATGAGATGCCACTGGAGGACTCTGGAACAGATGACGATTCTGGAACAGATGAGATACCACTGGAGGACTCTGGAGCAGAAGATACGTCACTAGAGGACACTGGAGCGGAAGAATATTCACTGGATTGACTGGTCGAAGAAAGGTAACTAGAGCTAGAGCTGATAACGGAAGATGAACCAGTACTGGAGACAACAGAAGAAGAGGATTGATCAGGTAGACAGTGCTTTGGCCAGTAATAACACGAAGCATCAGTGCCGCTGACATGTTTATGATCGTAATCACTGCATCCAACGTAGTAGTTGTATTCCTTGCTGTATTTCCATTTGTTACACTCACCATCACTAGAGCCTCCATGCTTTGAGTACCAATCTTTTTGACACCAGACAAACTCAATGTGGAAAGATTCACACAAATAAACAAATTCACCGTCAGCATTCAACGTCAGCGGGATAGTGACAGACCAATCACCTGGATTGGTGATCCTGTCGATACCTTCGGATGAGCTGTATACAGTATACTCGATAGCACCGCGGATAACAATAGAGCTCAAGACCTCTTTGGACATGGTTTTATCAGCTTTGAAGCTGATAGTAACGTCATAACTATCACCTGAGATCCAGTTCACTGAAGAGACCTTGATATCAACAGAAGGTGAGTTTTGTTTCTTGCAACGATCACCAAAATCTAGCTTTGGACACTTAGCGTGGATGGTGTCTGGAGGGCATTCGCCGGAGGAAGATGGGGTCAACGAAGAGGATGAATAAGTAGATGAAGCGGTCGAGGATGAGCTAGACGAATATTCACTAGGTGGAATCAGAACAGATGACGACTCGGAGGCAGAAGAGTATTCACTAGATGGAACCACGAAGGTTGATGACTCCGAGGACTCTGGAACAGATGAGATGCCACTGGAGGACTCTGGAACAGATGACGATTCTGGAACAGATGAGATACCACTGGAGGACTCTGGAGCAGAAGATGATTCTGGAACAGATGAGATACCACTGGAGGACTCTGGAGCAGAAGATGATTCTGGAACAGATGAGATACCACTGGAGGACTCTGGAGCAGAAGATACGTCACTAGAGGACACTGGAGCGGAAGAATATTCACTGGATTGACTGGTCGAAGAAAGGTAACTAGAGCTAGAGCTGATAACGGAAGATGAACCAGTACTGGAGACAACAGAAGAAGAGGATTGATCAGGTAGACAGTGCTTTGGCCAGTAATAACACGAAGCATCAGTGCCGCTGACATGTTTATGATCGTAATCACTGCATCCAACGTAGTAGTTGTATTCCTTGCTGTATTTCCATTTGTTACACTCACCATCACTAGAGCCTCCATGCTTTGAGTACCAATCTTTTTGACACCAGACAAACTCAATGTGGAAAGATTCACACAAATAAACAAATTCACCGTCAGCATTCAACGTCAGCGGGATAGTGACAGACCAATCACCTGGATTGGTGATCCTGTCGATACCTTCGGATGAGCTGTATACAGTATACTCGATAGCACCGCGGATAACAATAGAGCTCAAGACCTCTTTGGACATGGTTTTATCAGCTTTGAAGCTGATAGTAACGTCATAACTATCACCTGAGATCCAGTTCACTGAAGAGACCTTGATATCAACAGAAGGTGAGTTTTGTTTCTTGCAACGATCACCAAAATCTAGCTTTGGACACTTAGCGTGGATGGTGTCTGGAGCACACTCGTTCGAATGTGAAGGTGTTGGAACGACGTCGGAGGAAGTTAAAGAGTAGTAAGTAGATGAGAATAAGGAGCTAGATGATGGGGTGATATGAACAGAAGAAGTAGGTGGGACGTTAAGCGATGAGCTTGACGAAACCGCTGGTGGAACATAGACAGAGGATGTCGATGAAACTGTTGGAGGAACATAAACTGGTGCGCTTGACGAAACCACTGGTGGAACGTAGACAGAGGATGTCGATGAAACTGTTGGAGGAACATAAACTGGTGCGCTTGACGAAACCACTGGTGGAACATAGACAGAGGATGTCGATGAAACTGTTGGAGGAACATAAACTGATGAGCTTGACGAAACCACTGGTGGAACATAGACAGAGGATGTCGATGAAACTGTTGGAGGAACATAAACTGATGAGCTTGACGAAACCGCTGGTGGAACATAGACAGAGGATGTCGATGAAACTGTTGGAGGAACATAAACTGGTGCGCTTGACGAAACCACTGGTGGAACATAGACAGAGGATGTCGATGAAACTGTTGGAGGAACATAAACTGATGAGCTTGACGAAACCACTGGTGGAACATAGACAGAGGATGTCGATGAAACTGTTGGAGGAACATAAACTGATGAGCTTGACGAAACCACTGGTGGAACGTAGACAGAGGATGTCGATGAAACTGTTGGAGGAACGTAAACTGATGAACTCGAAAAAGTAGGTCTCACGGAGCTTGAAGAGCTCGAAGGCGTTAAAGTCGACGTGACATGAGAGCTCGAAGAAGAGAACGTTGGTGGGACTGAGGATCTCACGGAAGAGCCGGACGACACGCTGGACGAGCTTGTTGATGAGGATGAAAACACGGAAGAAGAGCTTGAACAAACAGGAGTTGGCTTTGGAGAGCATTTTGAACCCCTGCTTGGTTTTTTGCCGAAAATGGACACGGACTTGAAATTGGTTGAAGTCTTCTGTTTGCAGTAATCAACGTTCTTGCTGAAAGAAGGAGTCTTCGAGTAGCTGACACCATATGAGTTGACGTCCATAGGCTGGGAAGAAGAAGATCCGCTTGGTTTACCAACATAGACACACTTGTCCTGTTGATCGAATGCCAGATAGAACTCGCTGAAGTATGACCAACCAACGGTGAAAGTGTTATCATCATTACCTTTCACAAAGTCCTCAGTGAATGTACAGTAATCAGAGTACCCAGAGAGTGTCTCGATGTACTTGCTGGCTGAAATCGTATAAGGGGTATCGGAACCAAAGTTCAGGTTGATGTCAGCGGCATTGGAACATTTGAAAACATGAGAGCCAAAGTTGGATTCATAGACAGCACCAAATTGCTCCAAAAGACTGTTATATGCGGTGGCAGGAACAATCAGACCAGAAGAACAACCAGTGTTGAACTCAATTGAACACTTGTGTGGGATCAAAGTTTTGCAACCGGCATGGAAATCTGGAACATCAATAATCCATTTATCACCACTAGAACATTTGAACTTATTCAGGTCACCAGTCCATTTCTGTTTGTCGAGACCACCGAAGACAATGCTACCCTTACCAGAGCTGTCTTGACAGACGGAGAAAAGTTCTCTCTTGATCTTTCCAGAATTATGCAATTGACTTAGAAAGTTGGATTCACCAGAGGAAGAACCACACAACCCAATGATATTTGCATCATCATCGTCATTGTCAACCAAACCAAAATCAACATCCCAGGAGTCACCACTGCCGAAACTGACTGTGTCTTTACACCATTGACCTGAGAAGTATTTACCAGACCCGGATGTTGATTGAAAAGTTGAACCTTTGTTCTTGTATGACGAGGAAGAAGAGTACTTATAACTTGATTTCTTGACGTTACAATCAGATGAACCGGTATCATATGTGACTGAAACGGAACTCTTTTGAGTACCGAAGTAACAATCACCATCAGGAACACTGAAAGAAGAAGAACCTTGTTTACCTGACTTGCTCGTGGAGGACAAGCTAACAGACATAAAGGCATCTGCTTGCCCCAATAAGACGGCAATTGCCAGAGAGACTGATAAATGCAATCTCATCCTTCAATTAGTACTATTAGACAATTCTGGTTGGAAAACAGGAAAGGCTCTGAAGCAATTCGATGGTCTACAAGAACGGGATCTATCAGGTATATATTTTAAAGCAAATTTTGAATTGCCTATATGAGAATTGAGCCCTCATTACCAAGGAAGATCTGAGATATGTACGCACTATACACTATGTTGAGCTCTTATTCATGTACAATTACCCAAGAGAACCAACTCTCTACACTTTGTGCGGTCGTATCAATGTTCCACGTCCCGGTTCCTAAATCGATTACATTATACAACGTACATAAACTTGGTATATGTTCCTCAACTATGCATTTGGCATTTTAGTCAGACCCAAAACATATCATGCACCTGCAACCAGTCAAATCTTGTTCCGTTCAAAGACCAGAACTATAACACATGCGGCCTTGAGTCTTGACCATGTTGGTTACCTGATGTTAAGGTTGCATATTTTGCTAACTTATTTCAGAATAGTCTCGTCCTGAGGTACTTGACTGTCAGAGAATGTGAGCTCCATTCCCAAGACAAACAATTTCAGTCAACCGTCTGACTTGTGTCTTTAAATTTAAACCTGTTTCCACAGCCCATAAATACAGTCGACAGTCCTTCAGATCATCCCAAATCATTGACACCGTAAATGAGAAATCGTTCTTTAGCATAGATCGTAAATCGCTACTGCGCAACTGTTTTACAATAGCCCACAGACCACCGTCACACTAACAACTTGTGCACCGACGGCTGAATTGATGCAAGAGCAAAAAATTTCACTGTACTTTATGCGATAGATGCAGTAGTCCGAGTATTCATGACTCTTGTATGTTTAGCGCAGTACAGTATAGATTTATTGTAAACAGTTAGCCGAACTTTCTAAGCGAGATTCTGCAGCCCGACGCCATAAACAAACTTTGGATTATTTAACCAGCTAGGCGAGCATATTCCGTACCTTTCAGGAAATCCCTTCCAACTGCTAACTTCCAAGCCTCTCTTGAGCTCTCCACTCGTAAAACACCTGCAGAGTGGTGGGCTCGTGGATTTTTTAATACTCTTGCGTTCTCGTTACGTTCTCGTTTGTACTAGTGACTTACTGGTAGGAACCACTAAGTATCAACTTTTAGGGTCCCTAGCACATACGCCGCTTGTCCTAAAAAACTGTTCTTGGGCCCTACCAACGATACACGCAACGTACTGCTATTGTTCCCGGAATAGATACGAGCTGCTTCTCGCACTCTCTTGCTATTTTGCTGACCACACCTACACTCAGTTGAACTGTCTGACGACAACAGCGCAGAACTCACTATTCAGCGCCCAGGTCGAGTAACAGTTAAGAGCGGACCAGGCGTGTCAAATAACACTTCCCTAGCTGTGAACCCCTTACGGATAACGAAATCATACTACCCCACTGAAACATTTTCGGTTTTGACAGTGAGTTACAACGTTCTTTTCCGCATACGCCGCAAATCGCACTCGCAAGTCATAATAATCGCCACAAATTTCAGCTATGAACACTCTCGAGCACTGATTGACAAGCTACCTGAGAGGCGCCCCGACTACTGAACTCCGGGGATTGGAAGCACTAAATGTTAGTATTATCACCTACATGTTTGTTATCGTCACACCGCTCACACGTCACCAGTACTCAGAGGATACAATGATTAGAGCAGCTTGCCCGCACAATGAGTCATTGAGTACATAGAACACAATGCGACTTATAGCTTCTAGACTGAAAGTGATCATTTGTTATGGTGTCATTCCTATCAAACGCTCGCTCTGACTTTCTAAGATCCGTCCAACTGTATGGCTCATGACACCGTGCGGAATTGGAGGCTTCGATCATTGGGTGCAAGTCTGCCCGTCTAATAGTCATTCGGGAACCAAAAGTCTGGAGTGGAGCACGGTACCTGGTAGTATCATAACAGTCTGTGACAAGCTGTTTACTTCTGGGATGTATAGTACTCAAAGTGCCGTAAATCATACGTTACTAGGGAGCTAAAGGTAACCCAATCACCAAATATATCTGTTGAATGGCCGATGAATCTTATTTTTGCTAGTTATGGACACTAAACCTTTTTTGTACAACAGTCAAAAAATAAGTCCGCTGTACACTACATTTATGCAAGTAATTAAATTTTACGCAAGATTTTATCAGATCTACCAAAAAGAACAAAGAAGCTAGTGATCTGAGATCGGCCCGTGCAGATAAACCACATTCCAATAACAAACTGATCTCCATTCTCGAGTATTAATAGATACATACTGGTAACGGGCGACAACTCTGACAGCTACTAAACTCAATTAATAAATCACCTCCGTGATCTGGCAACCAATGCACCCGCAGCCCACGTTGACCTAGTGTTTAGTACTACGCAGCTTGATCGACATACACATCACACAGTATAAGCGCTTCTTACACGGATTACACCCACACCACATGGTTGATGGTACATACTACATAGAACATAGCCTCCTCTGCTTAGTGACTTGTGAGCTGTTAGGCTTGTTAGTTGTAAGTTGTGAGCCAGCGACGTAGTTAGGACGGCTTTGCATAGTACAGTATCCGTAGTGTTGTCTACTATTCAAATTATGTTGAATTGTGCGGTGCAACTGTCTCTCGCTTATAGATGTTATATGTGGTGTACGGCTTGTTTAACTTCCGAGATATTTTGTCCTGGTCCAAATTCCAAAATCCAAAATGGCGCCTTGGAAGTTGTCAGGTTGTCTAACCTGTCACCAGACGACCTTACTCCTTACTTCTTAGCGAGAAAACTGGCGCAACTGACGTTGCCATGGAAGTCACTTAGTCCTGTGACAAAGGAAACCGTACTTCTGTTTGCTGTGTTATTAGTACAGAGGAAGCGTAATAGGGAGCAAGACAATTTCATCTGCTGAACTTTTGCTAATGTACTGTACAGCGCGCTAATTTTCGGTGCAGAAATTTGAATCTTAGGTGAACGTAAGACAACAAGACACCAGCTTTTATTCCGCTAAAATTAAGCCTTATACATAGAGAGTAGCCTTTAGATTCATTCACCAAAAAGCTTCTATCCTCGGTCTCACAGATCACAGATCTAACTATGCCTTGATTTGCAGTTGGCGCATACGATCCTACTAATAGGGACCATTTTGACGTTCTTCTAGAAAGATCAACACACTTCTTAAGTACTTAGTCGTACTTTTCCGCAACAACCCCTCTGGCTTGCATGGAACCTATCTCCACAGAAGAAGGACATACTTCATGAGTACCGGATTAGTGGTTAGGTCGAGGACTGATAATCTTTTGGCGAGAGATCCCTGAAATATGTACGCCTGTTAGATATACAAAGAACTTTTTTTGGTACTAACTAGCAACCCGAAATAGTCGATAAACCGCCTTACTGGGTTTTCATTTGTTTGATCTGTAAATCTGAAAGCAGTAGTGAACACTGTACAAGCTTTGAGTGATGAGATAGTAATAGTGTTGAGCTGATCATTAGTACATATATCACCAAGCATAAACGTTGTTCTATTAAGCCCAAGATGATATCTGGAGATTGAGGCATGTCCTCTGCATAATTCGCGTGCAGTATGACTGGCAATGTGTACGGATTCATGGTCAGCTGCTCGTTTCACTTTGACCAAGAAGGCAACAACTCAGCTCTGTTCAGTGCAAATTTGCTAAACATGGAGAATTTTAGCCGTTTTGCCTTACCGAAAGTGTTAGCTCTAGAACACAACTTTCTGATGGATTCATCAAGTGGGTGTGGTAAGTATTCTCCGTCTCAGCTTGAACAAGCTCAATCACATCTGATCGAGTAACACAATCGAGCAACCCGAGTGAGCTGTCCTATGAGCAGGCCAACGAGTTCTGCAGTATCTCGCAAATTGAGGCGTACCACTCGTATCCTGTGTTTGATGCCATGTAATCATCATCAGGTCAACTCAATTCTGTACTTAGACTTTACTCAGTCTACTTCGGCCCTCTTCAGTCAAGTGGGCTCATTCATCTCTTGAAAATTAGATCTGGCATCGGGAAACGGTTTAACGATCTCATGAGCCTTATTTTGTGTACATTTTTGGTGCAAACTAAGGTAGACCGAAGCTGGTACTAGTTCTGGATTTCACCAAAATTCTTGAAAACTCTCTTTCAAGGTTCGGCCTGCCAGGGAATAAGTGAGTCCCGTGTAAAGCCATCTGTCAGTTCTCGGGGCAGATGTTTTCCAGCATCTTGTGCTAAGTCGCGTCTTGTGGGTGAAAAATTTAGTGCAGTTAGTCCTCAATCGGCCACTTGTCAGTATGACTGAAGCAAATTCACGATAGTAACGTTTTCATGTTGAGAACGCCTGCGTGTGTCGATGACCCATAATTGATTCGTTGACTGTAACTCATATCTGATTGATCGGGAATGTAGCAGAGATTCTTCAACCATCATTCAGCCATCTAAAACCTATAATATAGCACCATAACGCATCTCCAAAATTATTCAGCAGTACCAGCCATCAAACCCAAATTTACCACATAATCAGCACCGACCAATATTGGTTTAATGAGACACGTTGACAATCAACATTTGTTTGTTGACACTTTTTGACGCGACGTTCCTGAAACCGTTATTTTGATTTTCCTCACGTGACGAGATTATTTTGACAGGAGTCAATTGACCAATCAAAACACAGAAAAAGGTGATTACTCAAGTGGGGCCCTTCATATTACGTAATAACACTACCAAGTGTTATGTCATCCTTATATCAAGCATAACAAAAAAAATATATACAGAAACGAGAAAATTTCCGTGCTTTCAACTTTACTAAGAAACCTGATTCACATTTTCACACGTTGCCACCTTCCTATTCGGACTTTACGCGCTACTAGAACTACCTCACTGCTGTTCAACTCAAAGAAAACACGTCTCATTTATCTAGCTCTGATTTCGCCTTCGATTCATTGCTCTACTTCAAATCAAAACATCAATTATCACATAATTGTGTCAACTGTTTGATCATTAACTTACTTGCAAACCCCGTTATTTGGCAGTCTGACGGTATCCCATCATCCTTCTGCACATCGCTGACCATTTCATCACACTACATATAATGTCTTTAGTATCCCTAAAAAATGGAATAGTCAACGCGCTAAAATCAAGCCCTGAAACTCAAGAACGTCAAAAGATTTTAAATCCGAATAGTACAACATACAGCTCATTAGACAGAGGAGATTCACTAGGAGTCGAAGAGCAACATATCCAGACAATCGCAGATAATACAGACTCGGACGGTAAAACTATCGATGAAGATTACGAGGAGGATACAGGATTCCTTGGAAGAATTGATCCAAGAGTGATGTCTGATATTGTCATTGGTCTATCTGATGGTTTGACTGTTCCTTTCGCTTTAACTGCTGGTTTGAGTTCTCTTGGAGATGCTAAATTAGTCATTACTGGTGGTTTCGCTGAACTTGTGTCTGGTGCTATCTCCATGGGTTTGGGTGGTTACTTAGCTGCCAAATCCGAACTTGACTATTACAAATCTGAATACAAAACTGAGAAACAGAAGTTTTACTCAAACATAAATGAAGTGAATCATGAGATTGAAGACATTTTACTAGATATAAACCATGACTTTTCAGAAGAGACCATAGTGTCATTTATAAGAGATATGAAGAAAAACCCAAAGTTGATGGTTGAGTTCTTGGTTAGATTTGGTAAAGGTCTTGAAGAACCGGCTGCTAACAGACAACTCACTAGTGCATTGACCATCGGTTCAAGTTACTTCCTTGGTGGTTTCGTCCCACTAATTCCATATTTTTTTGTCAGTCACGTTGACAAAGGTTTGATCGTTTCCATTCTAGTCATGGTATTCACCTTGTTTTGGTTCGGATATCTGAAAGCTCAAATCTCTTTAGGTGCTCAATGTTCAACCACTAAGAAAGTGAGTGAAGCTGTTCAAATGGTTCTAGTTGGTGGTCTAGCAGCAAGTTCTGCTTGGTTCTTGGTCAGAATCATCGGTTAGACTTCTAGATATCAGAACTTTTGCATCACACTTACCTGGAAACACCCAAGATGTACTGGAACAATCGCAAAGATTTCCAGAATTCATCAATATTTATATCACCTTGTGACTCTTCCTTTTTTGCATTTACATAATTCCTATTCTCGGTTCCATTGTTTGTCAATATTGGATACCTGATCCATATACCATTCAACATCACTCCCGGTTCATTTCTCCTCTTACTAACTAGGGAAATAATTGAACCTAACAGTGTATATCAAAGAGATATGCTTTCATATAGAAGAGAACTACGATTTGTCATACTCCGTTGATTGTTTTGTAGCAGCAAACACTGTAAATTATCTCATTTATTAACAACAGCTTTCAAAGTATCCTGGTCAAATATATTACCTCCGTTCTTTAAGACGTTAGCTAATATGGTCAAACTTCTCTCGTTGAAATCTGGTGCACTTCTCAAACTATTTATATCATCACCGTAATTTTCAAACATCAATCCCAAGAATTCGTTATCTAGATCTTTTCTTGAGTTTTTGAGCGTACTGGCAACTTCGTTTATGTTGACGTTCTTTGTGGATTCGTTCAGACTTGTCTCTGTCAGGTTGATGGTTTTCAGTTTTGCTTTAACGGTACTCTGTCTTTGTTGGTCTTCTTCTATTTCGGTATCTTTGGCATCTATCTCATTATCGGAAAGTACGACGTCTTCTATCACAGCATCGGTGGTCTTCTTTACAGCATCTGCTTGATCATTTTCATTAGTGTCTTCATCAGATGAGGATGAAGAAGATGATGAGTCTGAATCTGAAGAATCTGAGAAATCTTCAGTTCTTCTCTTCTTTCTTCTTCTTCTGCTAGCCTTTGGCTTATTGTTCTGCTCGTTCTTTGGTACTATTGACATCTGCTCAAAAGTTTACTTCGCAATATATAAGCTCCTCCAGCCTTTCATTAAAGTCTTGTTATATTGTGAATTAAAATTTTTACCGCAGTTTCGCGAATTCTCGGTATAGATCTTTTAGATAAGCCGTTTTGACACTTTAAATGGTCTAATTTTGAATATACCATAAAAGTAGATCGATTGTGATTTTATGATGAATTTATTTGATATTTGTGTTATTTAAATGATTCTCTATATAACTATAAGCTTTTCAAAAAGATTAGTGCAAATTTTTAAAACATTACAATTGTATTAGTAGCACTTGATCTTACCAACTGAAAGTTTTGTGACTTTCGATTTCAAAGAATTGAATTCGTTCAAACTAAAAATTCTTTCAAATCTTCTATAAAGCTGCTAATTTGATACAGAATGCTCACTTTTATCACTAAGAATTCGTAAAAATCCATATTTCATCCTAAATCAAAGTAGTTATCAAAGATTATGAGTTTATGTGCCACTAAAACCAAATCCGGTAATTTTCGCATATACTATTAAAATCGATGCTCAGAAATTACTAGTTATGTTCACTTACAAAGGAACCAAACTTTCAACAAATTCTCTAACAAAAGCTCATCAATGTCCGAAGAAGGCCCAATATCATCACTATACCCAAAGCCACCTCCGTACATAAAGTTCTTCACGGAGGAAAACGTTGCCAAATTGGAGGATTACAAGAAGAAGAGCGAATATGACTTCAAGGCAGAGGATAAAGAGCTGGAGTATCTGATACCACCTAAACAACCGGATACAGAAGTTTACAGATCATTCGGTAATACCTGGAATGTATGTTCACGTTATGGTTCTATACCCTACTTCTAATACTAACACTTGATAGTTCAATGATAAGATACCCCAACTGGAAGATGTTGGTATCCCTCAACTATACAAAGAAGTCGAAGTATCTGATAGCGAAGGCTCTAAAGTCAAGATTGAAGAATTGAAAAAGTTAGTGAAGTCACTTCTGCTGAATTTCCTAGAAGTTACTGGAGTGATGAGTGTTTCACCGGGCGAATTTGCTACTAAAATGGAACATATAAGGACCATCCTGATCAACATCCATCATCTGTTAAACGAGTACAGACCGCACCAATCGAGAGAATCTCTGATACTGCTACTGGAGAAACAGATAGAGACGAAGAAGAAAGAGATCGAGGGCATTGAGAAGATCTGTAACGAGGTTGAAGACAAGATCAAACAATTAGTGACAGTTCATGTTGATAATAACGCTATAAAGCCTAAGGAAGATGACACAGAGATGGAGGACATCACTACATAGTTGAAAAATTCATTCCGAGAAGCTCATTATATACAAAAAGATCCACAATTTATCCATTACTAACCTCTCAATCTCACAACCAATCGTAGTCAGAATCATGCCAATCAATCTCTTTGTTTCTTTAATATGTCTGTTCAGTACACACTTTATAAAATAGCTCCAGCTGGAAAAACGAGAAATAAAAAACTCGCCAAAACAAAGACAACTCAAACTAATCAACACCGAACAAAACATACAAAATGTCGGATAAAATGGACATCGATGAGGACAGTGAGTACAATCATTCAGTCAATGTGTAAAATCACAGTTGATGCCTCGTTTTCTTGAAAGATCTGATATTTCTAACACTTTTAATCAGATACACATGATTCACTCTCTAGACAAGACGGTGGAACTACAAAAAAGGTGGCAAGACCAGCAAAGAACAGATTCGAAGTGAGAAAATGGACAGCTGTTGCGTTCTGGTCGTGGGATATCGTCGTTGAGACATGCGCCATTTGCAGAAATCACATCATGGAACCATGTATCGAATGTCAGAACTCTTCAGATCCTGATCATGAATGTACTGCTGCTTGGGGTGCTTGTAATCATGCTTTCCACATGCATTGTATCTCCAGATGGTTGAAGACACGTAACGTGTGTCCGCTTGATAACAGAGAATGGCAGTTCCAGAGATATGGTAGATAGAACTACCAAAATTTCCGTTTATTACAAATTTAATGTCAATGTCATGATTCCCTCCTCCTCTTACTCACCACCAATCCTATTTTTAGTTCTTTGATTTCTTTTGGATCTCTCAATCATATTCCATGATAGGTGTTTGTTCTGCATGTTTTATTCTTTCACTACTGGTCTGTGTGTCTCTAGTTATAGATGTCTCTATCAACCTACAATATTAAGAAAACTATAGACCCAATTTTTTTTTGTATTCATTCTTCGATCTCACCGAAATATCTCTCGCTTCTTGGGAATGTTCCTATGAAGACTGTCTCTAGAGTTTTTTTTTGGAACTCATCAAGTGCTATCTTAACATTTTCATCAATTGATGAGTTACCCCAGAACTCAATGAAGAAGACGTATTGCCATGGCTTAATCAATGATGGTCTTGATGTTATACTCGTAAGATTGATCCCATGTGTAGACAGAACATTCAAAACGTTGACAAGGGCACCTGGATCATCATGTTCAACGGTGAAAGCCAACAAAGTCACGTATCTAACGTTTTTTTGAAACTTTGGTTCTTTTTTACCTAATATGAGGAATCTAGTGGTGTTTGCCTTGTCATTCTCAATATTTTTGTAGAGTATTGGGATGTTGTGGATCTTGGAAGCGTATGAACTGGCAACAGCAGCATATCTCGGACCATTCAATGAGGCTATCTCTGCTGCTTTCGACGTAGAACTGGTGTCAATTCTATCAATATCTTTAGCAAAAGTGTCCGTCCAGTTAGTTATCTGTCCCCACGCTTGAGGATGACTGTATATCTTTTCAATAGTGGACAGGTCCTTAGCATGTGTTAGCAGACAGTGATGGATGTTGACAAATTGTTCACCGACGATTTTAATCTTTGATTTTGGGTCTCCGTTTTGTATTGCGGGTATCAACCAATCTCTCAGAAGATCATAAGTGAAAGTAACTTGTCCATTTGTGGAGTTTTCGAACGGAACGACGGCATAGTCGACTTCATCGTTCTCCAGTCTTTTGAAACAGTCGTTGATGCTTTTCTCTGGGGTTATGTCTGTTATATTACCAAATTCTTGTATTAATGCCTAGTCTCTTTGTTAGCGTATTGGTCAAAGAACCTTCTAGAATAGAACTCACTTGATGGGTATAGGTGCCTTCTGGGCCTAGAAAACACACTTTGGCAGAGTCCGATGTCATACTGGTTGGCCGGTTTAGTGTCGATTTCGGTGGTGATCTTTTGTGATGATTTCGATGATGTCGTAACTTTTTTTTTTCTTCGGCTATTATTCGATGGAACCCTTTACTATGGAATCGTCTTCGCCTACAAGGTTGTCTCTATTTGTAGATCAAATTTATATATATACAACTGCCTAATGAGCTTCTAGTTTTCTAATGACTGCGCCTCTTCAACAAGCTTCTCAACAGTGAAATCAGAAGAGCCGGAAGTGAAGTCTTTTAATAGCTGTAGACGTCTCTTTGAAGCCTCAGTTTCAACAAGAGCTCCATAAAATCTTTGAATATTTAGTAGCAGTAATTGGGCATCTGGAAGTCTGACCGAGGATTCTTTCTCAACGGTACCATTCATGAGCACAACCCCCTTTGAATCTTTTAACTCAGTGTGGAAGATTAAACTGGTATGAGGTCTAGCATATTCTTTGTGAGTCTTGTATTCTAGTAAGGTGGTGAACATACAATGCACAGTATTTGGCCCAACAAAAGTCCATTGGATGTAGTGGAGTTCGTAACCTTCACCTTCACGAGGTAGTGGAAGCACGAAGATAGGGTTTTCACGAGCATTCTTGTAAAGCTTTTCATGAACATCTTTTGGAACCACTGCAATTAAAGCATCTTCTTTACTTGCAAATCTAGCTCTCCATATTAATTCAATCTCCTTGAGAGATAATGGATCTAGCTTTGACACATCGATGAATGAGTTCAGAGTCTTGAAAGGCTTTTCTGGGATGTCAGGGCTTCTTGGATCTCTAAGGACGTGCTTGGCCTTCGCTTTCTCTTGAGCTTCAATGGCCTGCTGTCTTTCATAGTCTTCCAGTCCTTGTAAAGGATCAATCTTGGAGAACTCTTTTCTTTTAGCTTCCAGAGTGTCTTTCATCTTCACTTTCAGTTCCTCAACATCTTTGGCACCGAGCTCCTTAGCCTTCTCTTCTAGCTTAGAACGATATCTAGCATATGGATCTTCTTTAGATGCTCTTTGAAGATAGTTGATGTTTGTACAGACAGCCCCTCTGGTCTGGTTGAGAAGTGGGGCAAACGATTTCACCAGTTGAGGTCTCAGTCTGGAAAGCATTTGGTGTACAGAAGTGGTCTTGAAGAGTTGAACTGTTGATTTTAAGCTAATCAAGGTGAATCAGAATCATATAACAGAGGTAGTAAATGCTGATCATCATGAACAGCCGCGAAAATTACCGTATTAATACGAGAGGGTAACCTGTTATTCATTATGATCCCAATAATCCGAAGAAGCTTCTATAGGAGATGGAAGTAAAGAAACAGATGTTCCATTCTCAGTGTATGCTATATAACGATAAAGTTCTATAGCCATAAATAATCTAGTCAAAATCAAATATTTTGGTTCAGTTGGTACCTTGTACCTTAACAGTTGTAAGCGATGCATGGAATACGTCTCGGGATCCACAGTGATTTCACCGAAACACGTCCAAGACTCACCATAAAAGAGTCCATTCCTCCAAAACTACAATCCGCTTCTATTCTCACTGACTCAAGATCATCCAAACTACAATCAAACACACACACAAACGCGCTCCACACGGAAAACAAGGCTTTGTTATTGTTTACAAAAAAAGATTTCGCGGCTTCGCCAAAGAAATTCCACTGAAAATTCGCATAAACAGCGTCATCGAACAATTTGTCTTCCAGAGCAATCACAAAGCCTGGCTGAACTCGCAGAATCGCGTCTGATTGTGCTCACCAACTCTGATTTCACACCCCACTATCGCTTAGAGCTACCTAGCCCATTCTTCACCGACCTCACACATTTCCTCTCAAAACAACTGTCACGATGACCACGGTAGCCCATTCGAAAGAGTTCGAGGAGAACGGGAAAAAGCTCTCGTCGAGTCCAAACAGACAGACTAAGAACTACCTTGCATACAAACCGCTACCATTACCCGAGGGAAAACACGTCGAAGCTGATGAGGATACCTTCGTTCATGAATTTACGAGAAATGATCTAAGAGAACTGATACATTTGATCACACAGGAGTTGAAACTGATAGGTGGTAAAACTCCATTATTACTACTTTCATTCCGTCCAAAGTCCAATGAGGAGAAACTGTCGCAATTTTTGGAATCTGTCCTACCTGGTGGTGTCAAACCAGCAACTACTTCACAGATAGAAAAAGCTATTAAAAGCACAGATGAATTCACTCTATCATCCGCATTGAAATACCTTTGGGCTAGACTACCCACAGGTGCTGTTATTGGATGGGATGCTTATGAGTCTTTCAAGAAGATCGAGACCAAGGAGAAATACCCGAAGAGAGCCTTTCTGGATTTCATGCCTCAGTGTTTGTCATCTCCATCTCATGCTTCTATAGTATACGATTTCTTAGATCTGATCGTCTCAGTTGCTGCTAATGCAAAAGAGAACCAGATGAGCGGAAGAAAAATTGCAAAAATGGCAGCTATTTGGGCTTTCAGTGGTCCTCCAATCACAGAGAAAACTCCGAAGAAACCATCCTCGTCGGGTTCAAATGACAATAACTCTTTTGCTGATGGGTTAAAAGAGTGGTTGCCTGCTGCTGATGCGATGTTCCATCTGCTTCTATCCTTTTTGAGGTCAATGCTACCTGATGACCATAATGTGAAGCTTCAATTACCGAGAACTCTGTTGGCGTTGTTGGCTTCAAATGCATATCCTCCACCTGATCAAACATACACTTCCTCGACTCTGGTTAACGTCCCTCTAGTCACTATTAGATCCAACGTCTTGTCAAACAGCCCAATTGAGCTACTGAATAGGGTACCCAAAGTACTCTCATTTGATAACCCAGACAAATTTGAAGCTAAGGAAGATTTCGCCTTGCTAAAATCATTATGCAAAAGTGACGTCAATATCATCAATAAACTATCAAGCGAGTCAAAGAGAATCATCCACTCTATGAGTGAACATGGAAACGAAACGAGTCTGAAAGCCGGATGGTCTAAGCCGAGCTATCCCTTGAAAGATGGAGAGAAACAGATGACAAATGTTTCTATTTCAAGAGTCTCAATTGATGATTATTTCATTTGGGCTTGGTTATCCAGTGTTTCTTTTGAAGAAACTGCATTCAAGAAGAAGATCTTTGGTAGATCGCTGATATCAGAAGTAGTATTTGATGGGTTTAAGAAATGGATAATTATCGAGGAACAAAGCACATTGGCTAAAGTGAAGACGGTTCAACCACCTCTACCCGAAAAACCAAAAGTTAGAAAGACTTCTCAAGCTCACTACAGATCACTACTAGAAGATGAACCAGATGTGCCAGTCAAAGCAGTTCAGACTACCAGAAAAGTGTCAAAACCAAAAGCCTTACAGGAAACTTCTCTCAATCAACAAGATAGAAAACCATCAATCAGCATGCCAAAATTTGGTTTCATGAAGAAGAATAAATCCGAGCCACCAAGTATGATACCATTACCTAGAGCTCCGCAACCAATAGCTAAAGTCTCACCAGTGAGAGAACCCGAAACCTATTTTGAGTCTGTTGAATTACCTCAGATCGAGACCAATCAATACAGATTGAGTATTCCTCTCGACAGTTTTGGCTTCAGTGATTACACCTCCTCTGTTGACCAGTTTTCTCAACAGCATCAACCATACCTAAGTACAGAGCAACTGAGAGACAACCAGTATCAATCATTGGCACCACAAACTGTCACTCCATCTTACCAATACTGGAACTCGAATCAAGCTGAACCTGTTCCTGAACCTCCGTCTTCAAGCTATCCTCAAAGCTATCCTCAGAGTAACGAATTTACTCAACCTGTGTCTCCCCATAAGCAGATTGGATATAGAGGATCGATGGAGAATTTGTCCAGTATGGTCGATCAAATGTCGCTCCAAGTGAACAGTGCTGGGGATAAGTTAGGCGGTTACTACAATGGAGGACAGACTAGTGATCCATATTATAGTCAAGCTGATACAGAAGGACAAGGTACTCTCACACAGAACTATCAGCAAGACGGGTATCCACTACCGGAGAACGATCAGCAGAGGATCAACTACCAACCACAAGACAATCATCAACAAGTCAACTTGCAGCAGAACTTCCAGGCTCCTGACGTACAACCTGAACCGGAACAACAGCAATATACTGATAATTATGTGGAAGAGTATAATCCGAATGATATGATTCAGGATGAATTCAATCAACCGCGAGATCGTGCTTCTCTAGCTCCATCAACTGAACTTGCCACCATCTACACTGCCAAATCCAACACTAGTGGCAATACCCAGAGATATTCAATGGAAGGTAAACCAATGCTTTCACCTATTCAGACGAACAAAACTGTCAAGGCAAGAAGAAAACCTCCAAGTGATGTTGATGGTGATCTCGATGCTGATGTTTCTGGTGAAAATGATATGCCCCCTCCTTCTAGCACTTACGGTGCAACTCCAAGTTCCAGTGTCTACGGTCCTACACCAATAATCTCCTCAATCTCCTCTCAACCTACATTCAAGGAACCTGTGTTGAACCAAGTGTCACCAAGCTCGCAAAATGTCGACCTGTCCAAGCTGGAAACTGCCAAATATGATGATAACTACGGTCGTGTGGAAAAGCCATTATCTCCACCAACGAATAGATCAACTGTATTCTCAAGTGAAACACATGACAGCTATTACAGTTCTCGATCAAAGGCATCAAGTGGTCCTCACGATGAACCAGATTCAATTCCAACAACTGCTGAAGATTTTGGTGATGAGATGACATCACAAGAGACGAGAAGCAAATATCCACACAGTATCATTGAAAGTTACACACAGAGTTCTTCTCCAAAGAAAGCTGGTGATCATCCAGAAAGAGATCCACTGTCTTTGTCCACTAGGGATGCACACTACATACCTGATGCAAACTTGCCAGATCTTCCAATCCCTGTACCATCTCCATCACCACCAAGAAGTCCAATCAGCAAACATCAGAGATACTCAAATCCTCAACCATTTACGTCACCAGCAAAGAGCTTCCATGAAGATGTCAGCTCGCAACACTCAATTCTTCCTGCTCCCGAGTTGAGACCTCAAATCTCGAATACCGCAAGTGTTCCTGAGTCAGAAAATGGAAGCTTTCAGACTGCTAGAAGCAACCGGTATACTCCGGAACCTAGAGCAGGTCCAAACTACACCAATGGTTCCTCCTCATCTTTGCCACAACAGCAGTATCAGTCCCCATCTCCCCCACGCCAAACACAGGCACTTCCTCCTCTCCCACAAGAGCATCAGTCACAACCTCGTCCTCAACAACAACACCATACTCAAAACCAGGTGCAGTCTCAGTCTGATAACCAACGCTACGCTCAACCCCATCATGAGCAGCAAGAGCAGCAATTCCAACAAGCTCCAAACGTTCGGCTTCAGGCCCAGCATCAAGCTCAACCTCAGGGCCAACCTCAACAACAACAACAACAGATACAGCCTCAAGCTCAATACCTCCAGCCTCAGTACCAGCAACAACCTCAACATCACACGCAGGTTCAGTACCAGTCTCAGCAACCAGCTCAGCAACAGCCTCAACAACATCATCAGCCGCTACCACAGCCTCAGTACCAGCCTCAACAACATCAACAACAACAACAGCAACCTCCATTTCAAACAGTACTACAACCACCTCAGCAGTCTCAACCACCGCTTCAGATTGAACACAGTGTCAACGAGAGATACCAAGGTGATCCTAGAGCAGCAGAAGTACAATCCGCTGTGCAAACACCTAGAAAGGCCGAGAGAACAAACAATGCTGGTAATGGAAGTGCTTACCGTGATCAACGTTACTTATCACCAGAGGCTCATCAGCGTCATGGTCCAAATGGTCGTGATAACTCTCCAGGTCAGTCAAATTCATCTGAACGTCTGTCTTCACCAGGACGTGGTTATTCACCACAAGGTCCACTACCTGTGCAATACCCTCGTCAATATGGAGGCGCCAGCACCTTATCACTACCTTCTTCCTCCAACATGAGCACTGATGAGAAGAGATTCATTTCCGTCTCTGTTCCGAACTCTCAGCATCAAGGTTCTGGACCATCTGAACATAGAGGAAGATCACCACAGTCACACAAGCAGCAAAAACCACCAAACGGTTCACCTTCGAGACAATACGCACCACCTCCACAAGGATATTACCCACCTCCATCTCAAGGGTACAATCCTCAAGCAGCATACCCACCTCAAGGGTATCCACCACAGGGATACCCACCACAAGGTTATCCACCTCAAGGGTATCCACCTCAAGGGTATCCACCACAAGGCTATTATCCACCACCACAAGGTTACTACCCACCACCCCAAGGTTATTATCCTCCTCCTGTTCAAGGTTATGGACCTCCTTCATCCAAGGGTAGTTCGAAGTCTACGAAATCTGCCAAATCTGACGGTATGAGTGCAATTCCATCAGGAACTGCGAAAGATAGACTTCATCATCGCCCGAAGACTGCTGGATCTAAGAAGGATCTACGTAATCAGTTGACACAGGGTGATTTTGGTATTTGAGTTCCAGAAGCTGTGTCTATTTTGGGTTTCTGCTATCCTCCAGTTGTTTTTTGTTTCATATTTGCCCAGTTTTTGTGCGTTATCTGATGATGTGCGCTTATGGATTATGGGGCAATGCAGGGTTTCAAAGTGGCTGTTTCAGATTTGTTGTTTCAGATCTTTCTACGAGTCTTTGTTGGTGTGTGTTATTATAGACAATCAGCCAGCTAGCTTCTTTATGACGATATGATATACAGTATTATAGAAGCTAATAGTGTAGAATTCTAGCAAGCCATAATTAAATTGTTCGTTCGTAATCGTGACACAAAAATTACTAAATTTAGCGAATTTTTGACGCGCGTTTAATTTGCAGGAAACAGAAAAGTAAACAAAGAATTCACGTGATATTTGTTTACATCTCAGATAAGATTAATTTTATAAAAACACAAAAACGCCAATTTTTGGAGATGAGCTTTGTTTGGACTTCTTCACAAAATACACAGGGAGCTCAAGTCTTACACCGTCTGTTTGTTTCCATACACTGTCATTGGTCTTCAGTCATAGACACACACCTTCACCACCAGTTCTCGCTAGTCCAGTCACGTCACTTTTGACACATTAATTGGTTATTGTGAGGTCATCTCAGATATTTTCTACTGCTTTTCACAATGTCTTTCAGAAATCCAAGATTGATTTCTCCTCCTGTGTCACCAACAGGCAAACACTCAAATGGCTCATCATCAATCATCGACTTCACGTCCTCTATTCTCAACACCTCATCGACCAGCCACATTGGTCGTGAGCCATTAGCTGGTGTTTCAGAAAAACCATCCATCGGTTCCAATGGTTTTATCGTTCAGGTCACCACAACTAAGAAGAGTATGAGTCGTTTTTTCAATGACTATAGAGCTCGGGGATTGAAAATGGGCGGGTCGACTTCTCAGAAGTCTCACACTTCCAAGAAGACATCGAGTGTTTCGAAAATCCCAAAATCTCCAAAATCAACCAATACCAAGATCTTCAATACTCAATCTGTGAGCTCCAAGCCATATTTTGGAACTATTCCAAGTGTTCCGAGCAGTGACGATTCTTCCAGACAATATGTGACCAGATCGAGAAAGAGAAGTTTCAGTGAATCGGATGAGGAGCTATGTTTCAGACCTAACAAATTTACCAACAGAGGTAGTAGCAGTTCTAGCAGTGGATCCAACGGTGATGATAGTCAAACATTCTCAGATAAGATCAGTTTCTTGAAAGCTGGAACTGTTCAATACGTTCATGATTCTTCAACGGATGATATTCCAGAGTTTGAACCAAGTTTCCAATCAGTGAAGAAACAAGTGATTGAGAAGACCATGAAGAGATTGGGACTGAATCCTTCATCCACCCTGAAAGATGAACACGGGTTGGAAAGAATTGACGGGAAGGAGATTGTCATTGCCATTGGACTAAAGTTGACTCCGGAACAGTATTTTGATACAAAGAGAAGATTCTTTGCAGAAAAGGCTAGAAAGACACATCTGGGAGGAACGTTTAAAAAGACGGATGCCCAGAAGGCGTGCAAGATCGATGTTAACAAAACATCTAAGTTATATGAGATATATCAGGCATGTGGGCTGCTCGAGGACAAGTTGTATTCTTAAATGGGTTTGGTTTGATTTTATGTGGGTTTCATGGATTATAGGTTGATTTTTTGTTAGTTGATATGTTTGTTGTTGGTTTCTTTTATTACGTTGACGGTTTGTTTGAAATTGAGTTGAATAGGTTTGGAAAGGGTATATTGTACTATGGATATTGGATGGTAATATTGGGATAGTTTAGAGTTTATTAGGGTTAATTATAGGATTTATTATTGGTTATATGATGGATTTAGTATTACCCGGATTTGCCTTGTAATTGTGATTTGTGAAAGTCTGAAATTTATCAAGAACTAAAACTAACACTACGAAGAAACCAACTAGTCCACCAAATAAATCGCACACAAAGCAATGGCCAAGACCAAGTTCATCACGTTAAGACTACCTTCATCTGTGCTGAGCACACTACCCACCGAATTCAAACAATCACCAGTCAAAGACCAGAAGAAGCCAGCCCGTTCCAAGAAACCACCACAGCAGCAGGCGAACTCACCAGCTCCAAAGAGCCCCGAACCACAATCGGCACCAGCTTCAGCCACCGCTCCAACAGCAGCACCAGTAGCGACATCTTCCAGTGATGACTCAAAGAAGCTGGACAAGAGCGGGACAGCCACCAGAAAATGGAGCAAGAAGCCACTCACAATCCAGAGCTTCACTGGCTACACCATCAACTTCAAATCGTGGACCGGTGACTCGGACAATGCTAATATCAAGAAGGAAAAAAGCACGAACAAAGTGCAAATCAAGCTTAACAACAAGAACATCGACTTTGCGGAGTCCTCTAATGCCCCATCGCCGTTCCCAGACGATGCATCCTCTGTCGTGAGCACGCCGGAGATCTCCAGAGTATCCACTCCGGCGCCCTGATTCGCAGTATTTAACGACCATAATGATCAACAGCTACATACATAGTAATTATAGTTAGTAGTGTGTTCGCGAAATACAATAAATTAGCCGCCACTCAAACACGGGTTAAAACAGTGCCATTGTGACTCTTAAAGTGCGGTGATTGGTAGTTTGAGACATGCACTCTGCTAATTCGTGAACTGGCTAAGTAATTGTTGTCTTTATTAGTTATGAGCAGGGTTTTCGGTGCTTTGTTTAAGCAGTCTGAAAATGGGCAGAGTTATACCACTGTTCCCACTATCGAACTGCAAAACATCGACAATGTTCCTGTGAATAGTCCACTTGAGGAGGAGGAGGAGGCTGACGAATCTGTACCTGGTGTGCCAACAGCTGAAGACAATCCTCTATTGGAACTCAATCATTGGAGAACATGGTTCCTCACTACGATCTTCGTTATCATATTTGCTGGATCGAATCAGTTCTTCACACTACGATATCCAAGTCTGAGAATCAGTTATCTCATAGCACAGGTGCTAGCGTATCCTATCGGACAAGCTATGGCCAATTACCTCCCCGACAAAAAATTCCAGAATCCATGGTTTAACTTGAATCCTGGTCCGTATTCGCTGAAAGAGCATGGAATCTTGACTATTTGTGTTTCACTTACTGCTTCTGCTCCGTATGCCACAGAGATCATCATTGCTCAATCACAATTCTATAAGAAGGACTTTGGTGTTATTTACCAATTGCTGTTGGTTTGGACTACCCAATCCTTAGGATACGGATTGGCTGGATTGACTAGACGGTTCTTGGTGTATCCATCGTCGATAACTTGGCCACAGACGCTTATTAACGTTGCTATATTTGACACGTTACACGATACCACTAAAGATCGTAGTGGAAGATGGAGGTTCTCGAGTTATCAGTTTTTTGTCATAGTGTTGGTGATTTCATTCATTTGGCATTGGATTCCTGGATTCTTATTCACTGGGTTATCATACTTCAATTTTATACTTTGGTTACCTTTATTGAAAAACAGCTTCGTTGCAAATATGCTCTTTGGGGTACTAAGTGGGATTGGATTACTCCCCATCACATTTGATTATACGCAGGTTTCACAAGCTGTATCTGGCTCAGTCTTCGTCACACCGTTCTGGGTCGTGATGAACACTTATGGTTCGGTGGTGATATTCTTTATGATTGTGTTACCTTTCCTTTATCTTAACAACATCTGGTCCGCTAAATACTTGCCAGTGATATCAGCTTCCACATTTGATAACAAACAGCATCATTATAACGTCACTAGTATTTTGGACCCTGACTTCACAATCAGCGAGGAGAAATACCGTTTATATTCTCCGTTGTTCATTCCTTTCAGTTATCTGTTGAGTTATGCCTTGAACTTCGCTGCTGTTATTGCCATCTTTGTACACACATATCTCTATCATGGGAAAGATCTATGGAAGAAAGTGAGAAATCTAGACGAGGATGAAGATGAAGATATACATGCGAAAGTCATGAAGTCTTACAAAGAAGTACCCGACAGTTGGTATTTGATACTGTTCATGGTAGTTCTGGGGCTATCGTTCTTCACTGTTTGTTATTGGGAGACAGGATTACCTTGGTGGGGATTGCTTCTGGCAATCTCTATCAGCATAGTCAATTTTGTGCCACAAGGGATGCTCGAGGGTGTCACTAATCAGATGGTTGGTTTGAACGTTATCACCGAGTTGATCTGTGGTTATGTCTTACCTTATAGACCATTGGCAAACGTCTTATTCAAGATATATGGATTCATTGTGATGAGACATGGATTGAGTTTCTCAATGGACTTGAAACTAGGAAGGTACTTGAAAATACCACCAGTTTTGCTATTCTGGATTCAATTATGGTCTAGTTTCATAGCAGGATTAACTACCGTTGGTGTTCAATACTGGATGACACACAACATCAAAGATATATGTCAACCCTCCCAACCAGATGGGTTCATCTGTCAAGGCGCACGAACTATCTACAATGCGTCTATTATATGGTCACTTCCGAAGCATCTGTTCTCACCAGGTGAGAAATATAGCTCGTTGTTATGGTTCTTTCCAATTGGATTGATTGCACCATTTATAACTTACTTCTTGCATGTGAAGTGGCCACAAGTTTGGTATGGACAAATCAACTCGCCTGTTTTTTTTGGTGGACCTGGAAATATTCCACCTTCAACACCATACAATTATGGTGTTTACTTCATCGTTGCTTTGTTCTTGAAGTATTTAAAGAAGGTATCACCGGAATGGAGCAAGAAGTACAAACTTGTTCTTGGAGCTGCTATTGAGTCAGGTGTTGCATTGGCAGTTGTTGTTATCTTTTTCATGTTTCAGTATCATGGTATCAATCTTAATTGGATAGGCAACACGATATGGAAGGATACGATGGATTATAGAGGAGAAACATTACTGAAATTGAAAGATGGAGAGACAATTACATAAAGAAATGCATTCAATAAATGAAACTGATGTGGGTATATCTATAATTTTGTAGTGCTTAGCCCTTAAACACAAACAACGGCCAAGACACCAATTAATGAAGCGAACAATAATTTTGAAGCCGGTTCAGCGTATTGAGGAACACCATTTGAAGTTGAACCTTCAGAAGTAGATGAAGCTGATGCGGTTGCTTCAGAAGCAGAGGCAGTGGCTTCACCAGAAGTTAAACTGGAAGAGTTTGGAGCATCGATATCACTGTCTGAAGTAGCGTTGTTACTAACAGTCAACTTCAAGTCGGTGACGTATGAACCATCCCAACAGTAGTCTGAGAAACATTGTTGACATTCTTCAGATTGAGTTTCATTGTTACGTTCTTGATGACGACGGATGATTGCACAAGAAACACATTTTTGCCAGTCCTCATCAATGGTCAAGTTGTATCTTGAAGCGACCTCGAACCCATTTTGAATCATTGATCTTTTCTCTTCATTGGTGTAGGTCATTGTGAATGTGGAAGTATTTGACCAGAATGAATATGGAGAGTTGGCAATGTAGACGACTAAAGGTGGAATGACACTCAAGTCGGTCATGTTTGAAGCATCACAACCGAAGAAAGTTGGTTTTGTGGTCAAGTTGTTTTGAATGAAAGTGTCTTGACCTGGAACGTAAGGAAATGAAGTACCGTTACCTTGTGGTGTAAATTGACGTTGATAAGTCTCCACTAGAGAGGCACCATTAGGGAAGGAATCATTAGTGTCAGCACTGTTATCAAAAGCAAAAATGATATCGACTTGACGTTCAGGTTGGATCAGTGGAGCTAATGGAACGTTTTGTAAATCTTCACCACCATCGACCAAGTATAAGTATGGATCATCAGCGATGGTTTCCAATGTGGCATAATCGGTTTGATAGAATGGATTTGGCTCATACACGGCGATATCATCATAATCACTGTTCAAATCACTCAAGAAACCTTCAATCAATTCATAAAGGACACCGGTCATACCAGTGGTGTTCAATTGTAGTAAAAATTGGTTGAAAAGGGATGATGAAGTACCTAAGATGAAACCAGCATTATCAAAACCAGCGACACAAACTTCTTCATCAACTGGGATACCACCAGAAACGTTTGTTCCCAAGTATCTCACATCGGTGAAAGCGTATAAGGAAGGATCCCAAGAACCTAGTTCGAAAGGATTGATCTCAAAGACAGTTGAATTCTCGTTGATAATCAGCGTACCTGGCGTTCTACCATCTGCAACACTGATTGGGAATGGCATAGACCCATTCTGGAAAACCTCGTAATCTCTAATACTGGAGAAAGTCAACCCTTCAGCACCATTATCATCAGTACCAAAGAATTGGTAAGATAAAGCTCTACCCCAAATATCGGTCAAGGTAGTGTTAAATCCAGCTTCTTCCTTCAAATCGATGGCGTCACTGATGTCACTCCATCTGTCTGCGGTGCTGAAAATATTCCAACCACCACTTGAGTAAATAGAGGTTTCAAGGTCCCAGATTTCGTCACCAGACAGAATTTCCTCAATTGATGTCCAGTTGTTCAAAGCTAGAGTACCAGTCAACCAGTTCCCTCCGGAAAGACCAGCAAGATACGTTGAGGCCTGTAGTAGCCCACCAAGCCCGTGTTCAGTGGCACCGGTAGTTCTGTCATCTAGGGCACTGATCTGTCCACCTCCGCAAAGCATGGCACGGTAACCACCTCCAGAGAAGGCTAGACCGATGTTAATTGATGAGTTAAGCGAGTCAAAGAATGTGTCAACGTCGAAATCCTGTAAATCAGCTCTTTCAAGGAAGTCTCTTAGTGCCTCGTCGGTGACCTCGTGTCTCTTCTGGAGCCATTCGGCTTCAGAGTCACTGATGTTGTGGGCCGGTCTCACAAAGTTGAGCGAGTCACCGGCCGTTGTGGATGATGGACAGGTGACGTTAGCTGGAGCGTATCCACCGGAAGGGGACCATGCCTGGACGGCAAGCAGCAGGTTAGCAGCCACAGCCAGGTTCGAGAGCATTGTTCTTGGGTTATAGTGATTGTTATTGTTATTGGTTTGACATATTTTGCGGGAGACTCGGCACTTAAATAGCACTTTTCAATAAGTCAGTGGCTTAGCCCAGAATTTCAGGCAAAAGAAAAGGTCACTATAGAAATGTCTTGGAAACGTAAACAGACACGCTTAAATTCATTTCGTTTGTACTGGGATTATACTTTAGAAGTTGAGTCATGAGTCATGTGAGAGTGGACATTGAGAGTCAGTTTTATTCTACGTTCGAAGATCAAATAACCAGATATTTAGGCCGTAATGTGGTGTACGATCCGTACAATAAGATCTACGTCAACGGCTCACAACTTCATCGGGAACGTTTCCAGAAATTAGAATCAATGTTAGATTTGAGGGTGAAAAAGACTTCTTCTGGTGAGTCTTTCGAGCAAAATAAGCACCATATCAATCCATATATGTCCTATATCACCAATAACACCTAACACCAATCCACAAGGCACCAAACAGCATCAAATCTAGATGTTTAGGTGCCTCATCGACCGTTTCCGCGAAGTCTGAGCTCCGCGAAAATTTGATGTGTTTTTTTTTTTTTTTTTTTTTTTTATTTCTTTATTTACGGTCCTGGCTAATGCTATTCATCGTATCAAGAGGTAAATCAATTGATCTTGGTCATGTTCGAGAGAAACGTCCCGGAAAGAAGAAACTTACGGGCCAGAGCTCTCGCGTATAGGGATGCCAAGGAGAAGGTAGCTGAGAAAAGGGAATCCCGGAAGAGAGCATTCGAGAAAGAGGATGGTAGTATTCTGTATCCATATAAAGTCTTTGATACGAGAAGAAGACGAGGCTGGACGGATGCGTCTTCTTTCAAACCTGTGGTGATAGACTGTTCAGATTCACCGGAAACTATACGAAGAAATACGGTGGATCCGGAAGATACCTATGAGCAGTGGCATCTTGAGATGAATATCAATACAGTTTATGACAGATTACCATCAAAAGAGCTTGAAGAGAGTGAACTAGATGTCGGAACTGATGATGTCGAGACTGATGCCCAACCAATAGATGCAAACAACGAGAATGAATCAGATCAAAATGAGGAAGATACTGTTGATAAAGAGGAATACATATTGCCAGAGAATCACCTTGGGGTCCTTCTTCGAAAACTATACTACACTATACAAGTTTCTGGTCTTGAAGTCTTACCTTCAATAAATGCACCAAAGAAGTTCAAAGTCGATGATCCTGCGTTTCATCTGAGGAAGCACGTGCGGTATGCTGAAAGACACAGCATTATTGTTACTCAGTTATTGCATATCAGTGTACTGAGAAAGAAGTGGAAAGTTGCTCATAGATGCTTTGCTATAGTAGTCAGACAAAGACTTCGGGGTGAAGACTTGAAAACCTTCTGGCCTCTTGGTGTTGAAATATTACAAAGACTATGCGAAGAGGAATACAAGTCGAAACATCCAGATGAGGAGTTTGATGAGTATAAATTCAGAACTGTCATATTATCAAACCCAGAATACATCACCGTTTTTAAAGACGAATTCTTCCTCGAATGGCTCCATTCAAGCTTTGTGCCTCCAATACATACCGACAGAGCATTAGTAATATCTGAAAAGAGACTACCAAGGGCTTATAGAACCGGTACCCTATGCACATCTCCAATCTATGTGCTGACTCTGATTTGGACCTTGATCACAAGAAAGAAATTCACAAGGGCAAATGAGACATTGGAGTTAATATTGACCAAGAGACCATATAGAGATGAAGGCATCTATCATTACCTACAAGGATTCTCATATGAGTTAGAAGCCATTACATTATCAGAGGTAAAACCATTAACGGATATAAATAAACCAAAAATCGAGAGTTTATTACTCAAGGCTCAACAATACTATCGTGAAGCTAAAAAGAACACCGAATTCCCAGAGAGACTACTGTCTACACAATCCTCCCTTGTCATTGCAAGAATCTCTCAAAGCTACGAAGACACCTCAACCACCATCACTGAAGCCCATCATGAAGACAAATCTGCAATCTCCAATGAGGAAGAAGAGTTTGCGAAACAAGAGGAGGAATACAAGGAAGATCAAGTTGAACCACAACCACCAGAAGAACAAGAGGAAAAAGCATACGATGATCCGTATCAGGAGCAAAACTTCAGAATGCCTGAAAGCGACGGTCAATTCAGTTCTGATGATGAAATGGTTGGAAAAGTTAGGAATCCTGATAGTGATTTCGAAGATGACTTCCCTTCATACCAGGGATCAAGACCAGAATTTGACGCATTTGAAGATTGAACGTTTAATTACAACTTATTTATCACAGCAATATATTTATTAATATAATATGTCTTTTGTACAATAGTGGTACTCAAGACGTTCTTCGTTATAGTAGGGTCATCATAATATGGTGTAGATTAGTGTTGGTATATAGGTGTGCGAAATGGATCATGAACCTGAAGGACGAGCAATTGGGACGATTCTTGGTTCCTGGGACACTTTTTGGATCGTTGCGGTATGGGAGTTGCTCAATCTTAGATCGTATTGATTCCCATTGTTTGAGGCATTCGATAGTTTCAATAAAGTCCAATCTGGTGGGATGATAGAGTTTGAGGAAAGGACAAGAGTGTTTGGGTCAGAATGACTTGTATGGTGTCGAGATGCTGTAGTTGGAGTAGGTTGGAGTGCAGGTATTGGAACCATTCTTGAAGGAAATATAGGGACCGTTCTAGTAGGTAATTGATTGTGATTTTGATCCTGAGCTTGAGGTAGGTGATCCTGTTGCTGATGTTGTGGTTGTTGTGGCTGTTGTGGTTGTTGTGGTTGCTGTTGTTGTGGCTGTTGTTGTTGTGGTTGTAGCTGTTGATGAGGCTGTTGGGGAGGTTGTTGTCGTGTTGTTGGCGCTGGGGCTGATGGGAATACAGGTGCCCTACACATAGGACACACCTGAGATCTTGCAAACCAGCCTTTCAGACATCCCATATGAATGATATGACCACACTGGAGTTTCTTTGGATATGATCTTTCACCTCTAGTGATACCAATCGTTGTCATATCCTCACGGCAAATTATGCACAAGTTGTGATCCTCATCTAGATCTTCTTCAGTAGCATCTCGTAATCTTGAATCCAGTTCTTTAGATGCCTTTTGATATCTTCTGAACTCCCGCACCTGAGTGAACAAGCTTATAGTTTTGAAGAAAACGTCCTTGAATAGGTATAATGGGAATCTATATGGGCCAATGAAAGTGAACAACAAAAACACATAGATAATCCAGGTTAATGCGGTATGTGTCAGGTCCAATAGCATCATATAAAGATTTTTGTCCTCCATGGAGTCTTCATCAGGGTTTTGGTTCAGATACACAAGTTCCCATGAGTTCACTAACAATTTACCACTTTGTAGTAGTAGATCCAAGAATAAGATTGCAAACTCGAATCCAAAAGCGAAATAGACATCCGGATTTCTACCAAAAGAGTATTCGGCACACGAGTATACCAAGTTGAAGTCAACGTAGAGTAAGAGTAGCAAAGTCAATGAGTTCCTCGTCAATAGGATCTGTCTGGGCGTATTAGCCGTTTGGAATATAAATTCGAACCTGTCCTTCAAAATCCAATGAAACACTTTCATGAACAAAGAAAATAACGTCAGGATTCCAGGGATCAGAAGAAAATCGTTGGTGAACATTGTGAGAGCAAACAAACTGACTATAACGGCACTGCGAGATCTTTCGTATATCCTCTCGATTTCAATTAGCCTCAATTCTCCAAATAGTAATCTTTGAAGCCCCTTTCCGAGCACTATAGCCACGGCAATTAGCCAGTTCGCGAGTATAATGATACTGAATCCCTCACTTAGCCTAACACCAGCAGCAAAGTAGGTGAGCGATTGGTCTAGCATGGGAATGACCGTTCCTATGGCCAACACGTTACTTATCTATTATGTGTCAAACAATTGTTAGTGAAGCTGCTCAGTCAAAAAACATCGAAAAACGACACGGAAAACTCCCAAAACGTTCTACTTACCACAAAGTAGAGCACCAGCTGAACAGTATGCATCATCATCGTGAACAAAAGGCGCAATGTCACTCAGCAATCTAGCTCGAAACCTGAAAACGTCATCGATTTCGAAAGACATCTTTTTCCAGAAATTCGCGATATTTTCGCGAAAACTTCCGCGAATTAATCACGATTATATGGTATGGTTACTTAGAACCGGTCCAGGAACAGACTGTGATTGTGATTTGTACTGAGTTAGCTGGAGTGAGATGAGTGGGATTGGCTTGAAACTCGGATCGCTGCTTCTGCGGACGATTGCGAAACCGATAGCGAACACACTGAAAGCCCAGGCAAAGGAGCATGTAAGATTCAGAAACGTCTGTATCTCCATCGCTCAGAGGATCCACAAGACAGATGTGACACTCCGGATGAAGTTGCTTGGTGAAAAGGGTGCTAGAGTCCGGCCACTGAACGACACGAAAGCTATAGATACCGGTGCTACATTTCTCTCTGAATCATTCATATTCTCGGTCGCTGGTGGACTAATATTCTTTGAGTCCTGGAGACAACGACAAAAGACAATAGAACGCCGTGAGACTATCAACGACGATATCAAGACTCTGCAGTACGAGATCGAGTACTTGAAGAAGAAATTGCAGGAGTATAACGTTAGACTGGACGACTACGTTCCACCTAAAGACATATATCCATCGGTCCTGAAACTGGACGGCAATGGGAACCATATGGAGAAGCAGATCGATGCATTGGACGCAAAGATAGAGAGACTGGATGCCAAACTAACAAGTCACGCAGCTCCAAAGACAGCACAACTGTTGAACGATAAACAAGATAATAACACGTCATGTAAATAAACCCCCATACTAATGCTACACTCAATAAACAAAAGAATTATAAGTTACTGATTCCCATAGTATACATAATAGAACAAGAAATAGACCATATAGAAGTTGTATCCACTTCACAATAACCGTTCACAACAGGCACTCTGTCCAACCAAACACATGTCAATGATAAAAAAATGATAATGTACAAAACTAGCAATATAAAAACAACGCACACGTATACGAAACAGACATGGTTTCAAAGAAAAATAGAAAAAACACACACATACACCGACCAATCACAGATCACGAATTCCAAAATCAGTTCTTGATTTTCCAAACGATTAATAGTAATAGCAAAATAAGGGGTATCTATTTGTGAGCTTTCTTCTTTTCAACTTTCAATAACAAAGCCTGTGGATAATCGTTAGTAAATGTTCAAACATGTTGACAACAAGATACATACTTTGTTGATATGAGGTAACACACCACCATAGGCGATAGTGGCTTTGATCAGGGTATCCAATTCTTCATCACCTCTGATGGCCAATTGTAGATGTCTTGGGGTGATTCTCTTCAATTTCAAATCTTTGGCAGCGTTACCGGCCAATTCCAAGACTTCGGCTGTTAGATACTCCAACACAGCGGTTAAGTAGATGGCAGCTGTGCAGTTTGTTAGTATTGATTGATTCAACTAGTTCACAAATGGGAGAAATCACGTACCTTTAGCACCAACACGTATCTTGTTTTGGGCATTTCTCTTTAAAAATCTTTTAACTCTTCCAACTGGGAATTGCAAGCCCGCTCTTGCGGAATGGGACTGAGATCTGATACCACCGTCTTTGGCACCTCCTTTTCCTTTACCTCCGTGGACTTTTCCTGACATTTTGCTTCGATTTCCTTTGGTTTGTTTTGTTTTGTTTTCGTTTTTGTTTACGGGAAAAAACAGGATTTGTTTTGATTTTTGCCAATTTTCAATTATTCCTTTGAAAGACACCGCGAAAAAACGACACGCCAAATTTCACGAAAAGTAAACAATAGTCATAAAAACAAGTAACCAGGGCAACAAAAATATACACCCATACAATTTACAAAGATTCGATTAACTCTTATTCATTTTATATACAAGTAATTCTCGTTATTGACATACAGTATGGTCAGCTCTAGAACATACCACCACCCATGCCTGGCATTTGTGGGGCAGCAGCAGCGACTGGTTCTGGAACATCGACAATAGCACATTCGGTGGTGGCTAATAATGAAGCAACACCGGAGGCATCGACTAGACCGGAACGGACAACTTTCAATGGATCAATGATACCGGATGCAATCATATCGGTGTATTCACCTTTGGATGAATCGTAACCTCTGTTGAAGTCTTCACCATATTCATCGATGATCTTACCAACAATCACTGAACCTTCTTCACCGGCATTTTCGATGATCTTTCTAGCTGGTTGAGTGATGGCTCTTCTGATGATATCAACACCTAATTTTTGATCAAAGTTATCAACTTTGACGTCTTTTAGGATTCTTGAGGCTTTTAGTAAAGCAGTACCACCACCTGGCAAGATACCTTCTTCAACGGCAGCTCTGGTAGCGTTTAAAGCATCATCATAACGATCTTTCTTTTCACCAACTTCAACTTCAGAAGCACCACCGACTTTAACAACGGCAACACCACCAGACAATTTAGCTAATCTTTCTTTTAGTTTTTCTTTTTCGTATGAAGAAGTAGCATCATCATCGACAGAAGATTTGATTTGTTCAATTCTTTGTAGAATGTTTTCTTTGGAACCTTCACCATTTAGGACAACAGTGTCTTCTTTGGAGATGGTGATGGAGGCAGCGGAACCTAACAATTCTGGAGTACAGTTTTCTGGTTTTAGGTCTAATTCTTCGTTGAAAACGGTACCACCGGTTAGGATAGCAATATCACCAAGAGTGTTTTTCTTGTTATCACCGAAACCTGGGGCTTTAACAGCGACAACAGAGATTTGGCCTCTGATCTTGTTCAAGATACAAGCAGCAAGAGCTTCACCGTCAATATCTTCTGCGATGATTAATAGTGGTCTTCTGGATTTGACAGCGATTTCGAAAGCTGGTAAAATATCACTGATTTGAGAAACTTTCTTTTCACTTAGGAAAACCCATGGGTGTTCTAGTTCGGCTTTACCGTTCTTGGTGTTGGTAACAAAGTATGGAGAAATGTAACCTCTGTCAAATCTCATACCTTCAGTGACTTCAAGTTCATCTTCTAAGGTTTTACCTTCTTTGACGGTGATGACACCTTCTTTACCAACTTTTTCCATGGCACTGGCTAGAAGTTTACCAATGTGAGCATCACCATTGGCAGAGATAGTGGCAACTTGAGCGATTTCTTCACTGGTAGTGATTTCTTTCTTGTTCTTTTGTAGGAAGTCAACGACGGCCTCAACAGCAGCTTGAGAACCTCTTCTCAAGTCCATTGGGTTACAGCCAGCAGCAACGTTTTTGACGGACTCGGTGAAGATGGCTCTACCCAAAACGGTAGCGGAAGTGGTACCATCACCAGCACTTTCGTTGGTTTTAGAGGCAACTTCTTGTAATAGTTTAGCACCCAAGTTTTCGAATCTATCCTTCAAAGTGATAGATCTGGCAACGGTGACACCATCTTTGGTGATTTTTGGAGAACCAAAGTCTTGTTCAATCAGAACATTTCTACCTTTTGGACCCAAAGTGACAGAAACAGCATCAGCTAGAGTTTCAACACCTTTCAATAGGGCTGCTCTACCCTCCACACCGAATTTTAATTCTTTGTGTGAGACGTTTCTGACAAGGGATAGCACTTGCTTTCTGATTTGTGGACGAGAAGCAGACAACATTTGGACAATTGTTCGTTTGTGCGATGACGTTGAAGAGAATTTGGTGGAGTCGACGTTCGCTTTTAATATGGTGAAATAAATTTGCTAGAACTTTCGGTCAGTAAATTCGCGGGTCATGGTGTATGGGTGTTCAAATTGTGCCAACATTACTAAGATCCGAAAGCTGGTTAAAGATAGGTAGAAAATGCATGATGACCAGCAAAAGTATCAATGCATGCTGAGTACATCTACCCTCTTTCAGCCAGAGCTTAATTCTTCCCTAGTACGATTCGCTCATAGTTATAAATTTGAATCTTTGATTTCACAGTGTTCGGCCTAAACACGGCTTTTATGAAAAAATATTATATAATCATCCGCGAACTCGTTCTATGTTTTAAAGATATCATCAACTAATAAATGATTCAAGCTTAAGGCTTTAAGGCTTCATCCAGATCAGCTTAAAGTAGCTGTTATGTCGGACTTTGATGGATTTGCATCTATAGAAGCTCTCTTCTATACGGTGTTTCACCCAACGGAGGGAACTAAAGTCTCACAGCAGGTTCCTGTGGGCTCAATTGTGACTCCCCATACGCCCTCTTCCGACTTGGTCACCGAGCCATTGTTTGATTTTGACTTGGTAAAGAACTTTATTATTCCGAAGGCTCCATTATGTGACAGACTTGTTACTTTGAAGGTCGGTCAATACAGACTAGTTGGTTATCCGGTCTCTATCACCGCTCCCCATTATGCTAGAAACTCGTTCAGCTTTAACTTCTGTTTTGTCTTCAATTATGATTCTGACACAACCCCTTATGAACCTTCTATCAAGAGATTGGGGAAGATGTTCAAAAACTTAGAGGAACAATATCAAATCTTGTCACGGAAAGAAGAGGATAATGCATACTTTACACCAAATGTTAAGCTTCAGCCCAGTTCAGAGTTTAACCTTGATGACTCTACCACACTCTACCCAATGGATTCAGTTGCAGGTGCTGAGAGTCTACTGAACAGCCTGAAAAATAAAGCTAATCCTTCTACCCCTATCGGTGTATCAATAAAGGCTGGAAAAGTAATTAAGTTAAGATCTATTGAAAGCTTAATTCAACAACTCTATCAGGATTTGAACAACTACTCCGAGTGTCTTATTCCAATTGACAACGGTAACTCTATTGATATAAAGCTACTACCTTTACTGTCACCACCTGCCAAAATATATCCAGAAGATGTCCCTATTTCGACTGTCAATCTTCAAAAATTGGTCGATGTTAATTGGGATCCTACAATGCTGAAAATTCTCCCCTACATAAACGGCCTGAATTCCGTGAAGAGGATAAGTACACTTATAGATGGTGAATATTCTGTTGTCAAAGCCCTGATACAACATCTGATATTTTACAAGTGTATCATTCTCACAGATATATTTCAGTTCTCAAACATCTATGCACCAACGTCCGATATTGACCTATTCTTGAAGGACAACAATCTGGCTGCTGAATGTCAAGGATATGTTGTTGCACCTTCGCTCTTTGGCAATCAACCATTCGAAAACTCTACTTCTGACAAAAAGCCTCCGTTAAATAGATCCAACGACTCGTCAAGCTCAAGAGACTTGAACTCTGCAATATCCTTACTGGGACCTAGAAAGACTACCAAGGAGACGGTAGTCCTACCCTCTAAAGCCAAACTGTTCTTTTTATACAGGTCCCTTCATCAAGGGCAGTCTCTGAAACAGTGGTACAAAGAACATCTAGCAGATCTGACTTACATTGATGTCAGAAGGTTCATTACGTTTGGTGTTCTTCGAGGTCTAATCTATAGAGTTCAGGCTTATCCGACCGTTGACTCAATTCTTCAACAAGAGAACCAACTGACCGATCTATTTGCACACTTTTCATTCAACGAGGGAGGCAAAAACAGTAATGGTAACAGTGGTGAGACCACTCCCTCAAGAGTCAAGAGAGCATCAAATTCAGTATCTGATGCTCAGAGAAAACAGATCCAGGAAATCATCAAACACCTGAAGGAAGTCGACACTTTTGACTCGATCTGCACAGATACAGAGATGGACAGAAAGGCCGTAGACTCGCTTCTACGAAAGATCGGGCACCACAATATCATCAATAGTTGATAGTGTTCTAATAAATTGATTATGCAGCATTCCGTGCCTAACTATAATAAGTGTAACCATGACAACCATTGAACACCGAAAAAAGTAAACAAATACAATTTAAAAAAAAATAAAGAATTACGAAAACAAAACAAACACAAGCAGAACAAACAAATCACACCGCGGCTGACAAAAAGAACAACGATGAGCCTGGAGAACGAAAACATCAAGGTCGTCGTTCGGTGCAGAGCCAGAAACGCGAAAGAAACCAGCACAAAAAGTGCCGTTGTGGTGAATGTACAAAGCGAAGAAGGTGATGAAGTCTTGTTGAACCCGTCTGATGAGACTGGTGTCAGTGCCCAACTGAACTCGAAGGTCTACAGATTTGACAGGGTGTTTGGACCACTGGCTGATCAACAATTGGTGTTCCAGAAAGTGGCCAGCCCGTTGTTTGATGAGTTCCTAAAAGGTTATAACTGCACGTTACTAGTGTATGGTATGACTTCCACCGGTAAGACTTATACTATGACTGGAGAGTGTGATGAAGTTCCAGGTGAACCACTGAACGAGAAAGCCGGTATAATACCAAGAGTCTTGATAAAGTTGTTCGATGTCCTGAATGATCCGAATATGGGACAGTCGCAGGATGATTATGTCGTGAAGTGTTCATTTATTGAGTTGTACAACGAAGAGTTGAAAGATCTATTGAGTCACGATCCAAACAAGAAGCTGAGGATATTTGACCAGAAACCATCCACCCTCACGCCCAATCCTGTTGCTACAACTAATCCACAGAACGTCAAATCAAGTGCTATTTACATACAGAATCTAGAAGAGATCATAATAAAGGATGCGACACACGGGTTGAAAACTCTCCAAAAAGGGTTGAAGATACGACAAGTGGCGTCGACAAAGATGAATGACGTATCAAGTCGATCTCACACGATTTTCACGTTAAACCTGTTCAGAAAGAGTCACGACACTGGTGAGCTATTTCGTATATCTAAAATGAATTTGGTCGATTTGGCAGGTTCTGAAAACATCAGCAGGTCTGGTGCTCTAAATCAAAGGGCTAAAGAAGCCGGATCAATTAATCAAAGTTTGCTGACTTTGGGAAGAGTGATAAACTTGTTGGTGGAAAAGAATTATCAACATATCCCATATAGAGAGTCCAAATTGACTAGACTTCTCCAAGACTCATTAGGTGGTAGAACGAAGACATGCTTGATAGCAACAATATCACCTGCAAAGATCAATTATGAGGAGACTTTGAGTACGTTGGAATATTCAAATAAAGCCAAAAGCATTGAAAACAAGCCACAATTGGGCTCTTCGCTCTCGAAGGACATACTTGTGAAGGAATTGAGCATGGAACTCTCAAAAGTCAAGGCAGATTTGACTGCTACCAAGACGAGGAATGGAATCCATTTGGACAATGATAACTATGAGGAGCTTATGAGAGATATACAAGAGTATAAGACTGAAATGGAAGAAAACCACCGGTTACTCAAATCATTGAAGAATAGAAATAATGAATTGAAGTCCCAAATCACAGCCACCGAATCACAAAGCAACGAGTATCTGACAGTGATAAATACGTTAAATGCCACTGTCGACTCACTTCACAACAAGATAGACAAACAAAAGGAAAATGAGCAGAATCTAATGTTGTCATCATCCAAGTTCAAAGAGGTCATCAATGTCATTAATTCAAACCTTGCTGTTGTGAAACGGTTCGAGAATAACACCAAAAGTCTCATTGCTGTCATCATAGATACTCTGATAGGGGATGTTACGAAGAACATAACTGAGGCAGTTTCAAGTCACAATATACAGGCGACTATCGAGGGTGATGTGGCCTTGGTCAAGAGGGAACTTGATAACATGATACTGTCACTTCAAAAATCAACATACAACGCATGCAAGAACGTCAGTGAGTCAATTCTTTCCAAATTTCCCACTCTCTTTGAGCAGTTTGAGCTCGATGTCCTTCAGTTACAAGATATTGTGAGTCGCTTAGAGTCCGATTTGAGTGCCCAGTTATCCAATATGTCCAGAGAAAATAATGAATTGAAGAATACCTTGAATGAAACTCTATTCAATAACCATAATCATGTGCTGGACAATGTCGTGTCACAACTACAGCACCACTTTGAATCGGAGACCAAAGCACTGAGCGACTCCTTCATAAAGATGATCGAAAAATCCAATAAAGATCAACAGCAGTTGGTTGTCAACGCTCTACGATCTACCGTTAGTGATATAGTTGAAGTGGAGAAGACTCATTTGCAGACTGCTCAGAAGAAATGGGACGCTTCAACAAGGGCAATTCTAAACAACTGTGACGCTAAAACTGCTCAGTATAATGGTGATCACCAGAAGGAGCTACGGAAGATCCTATCAAATGTACAGGAAACCAGTACATTCACCAATCTTTCTAAGAATGTCATCGATGAAGAACTACAGAAGATCAACAAGTTGACATCCAGCTTCCAGGACGACAACAGGGTTCTCAAGATTGTCCAACAGATTGAAAACAAGTTTGATGACTCTCAAGCTCATATTGCCGGACTGGGATCTTCTTTACTAAACACCAGTGACAGCGTTGGGAAGATCAAAGCTAAACTAAGCGAGATCAAAAATGAGGAAAACCCAGCTTGTGAAAGCCAGAATGTTAATGACATCCTTGAAACTTTAGAATCTGAACAGACTGTGATCAAGAAATCGTTACTACCGACTGGAAAGACACCAAAACGAGAGATCCTGAAGCTACCAAACAGAAATATTGATTTCGATATCCATAAATCTCCACCAAAATTTCAGCTTCTAGGTCAACGATTCAATGAGACCTCAAATGAAGATAAAGAAAATGCAAGTACAGGATCAAAAAGAAAGGCTTCGGACCAAATACAACCACATCAATCAACCACCTCACGATCAATACCTAGAAAGATACCTAGATTATCGAATGATAGAGATAGGAAAGCCAATTTCCAATCAAGAAGATGATCAGATTAATAACACACTGGTGTGCGATCCCGGACTTTTGTTTAAATCTTAATGGAATAATGTTTTACGAACTCTACAGTAGCAGCAAACCAGTGCATAGTGTATTCATGTATAACTGAAGCAGTGTTCACCTACGCGGTTCTTGAAGACAAATTCTATGATGGTTTAATAAAGAAAATAAATATTACATAAAATATGATTTCCTTCCTTGTGATGATGGATGAGATGCCTGGGATGATAATTGACCTGTTTGTACGTATAAATAGTTGGTGTTGCGATCTGGTATGATATTGACTGTTTCTTTGTGATTGTTTACTTTTTGAACATGGCGAACTATCTTAAGTCTGAAGCACCACTGATGGATCTTCTAAACTGTTCCAATGAGTTTGAAGATCTTGACGACGAAGAGGATGATCTTCTTCTTTGCTTTCTTGCTTGATTTGGGTCGACATTGAGTTTTCCATGCTTTCTTGCAATCAAACCCAAAATATCAGTTACAGAGACAACACCTATCAGTTTTCCAGCTCTTCCATCATATTCTGGTACTAGTGGATTGGCATCTGAGTTTCCTGAGCCCGTGAGAGATCCTGAAGATGGTGTTGAGATTGATGCTGAGTTATAAGGGCGAACAACCCATAATCTATGGGATTTGGTAGCAACCAGTTTGGCAACCGTTCTTGCTAGTGATGATGTTGGATATACATGGAATATAGGGAATGAATCCTTACCATCTTCGATACCTCTGTGATTCAAGATAACTGAAACGAAATGGAGACATGATTTGTGTAATAGTGGAGATTGTGAAGATTTGGTGACGTGCTTGACATCAGTGACAGAAATGTTACCCAAAAGATTCAGATGATGATCAACAACAGCGATTGATGAGATTTTGTCAGTGTTCATTTTGACCAAAGCATTGATCAGAGGCTCGTCACCAAAAACGGAGATGACATTTGCATTTCCAATGTTCAAATCGTGTAAAGTAGATTGGAATAGTGGTTCTAGTGAAGGAAATCTTCTGGCATTATCCCAGAAGTATTTTATCAATCTTCTTTGTGAAAGGATACCTGTTATCTGAGTCGATTCTTCGTTGAAGATAGCAATTCTATGGACACCAGTGCCTAGAATCTCCACGACAGTTGACAATGTTTCAGTTTCTGGTAATTTGTAGAATGGATTTTTGGACGTTAGTTGTATCACAAACTTGACAGGTACCTGATCACCTCTTTTAGCTTTCACTATGAGTCCATTAACTTCCTCAGGACTCTTGTAATATTGGTTTAGATGTTGTTCATTAACCTGAAGTTTTCCTAGCACAAGCAAGAGATAAGCGTTCAAGTCAGTGTAGTCAAACGTCAGACAGTTCACGTCACTGTCATATTCTTCAACAGGTAGCGAAGTCAAGTTGTGAGTAGTGAGCACGTTGAAAGCTTCTTCAACGGATATCTGGGATTTGATGAACACTAGTTTGGCAGACTCGACCAGCTCTTTCAAGTTCACGTCCTGCCAATCTCTAAGAATTGCTTCTCTTGTCGACGTTGTGTTCAAAGAAGAGCTTGAGGACTGTGAAGGGTTTCTGGAGAGGTTTCCCTGTGCCAGATGGATGTCGAGAAGCTCAGGGCTTTCGAGTGGAGGAGGCGTTGAGAGCATTTCCACAATGGATGCCTGTCTGCCCGATTTTTGGTGGGGATTGAGCGGAGGACTCTGAGGAGTTCTGAAGGGAGTGCTTCCCAACTTGGAAGGAGTGGCGACCATCTTTTTCGAATCGATTACGGTGTTTGTGTTTGTATTGTTTTCAAACGTGGGGCAATAGTGGGCCAATCTCTTGAATAACCAACAATAGAAAAATGAGGAAAAAATGTGAAAATAGCAGAAATTGAGCGCTAGTCAAAGGAGAATTGTTTGGAGGGTCCGGTGAATTGATTGGTACTCGACTTTTCAGTGTAGAATAGATTGGTGAAGAGCGTGTTGTTTCATACAAGTTGCTCTTTTTCTTAAGGAAAAAATTTTAGGGGCAAAATCAGACACCCGGACACCATGAGAAGTCACGTGAAAAACCTAAATTAGTGGTACACTTATACAAGCTATCTAGTTGTTCGTTGATTGGTCCAGAAGAGGCGTGATGGGACATCGGCGAGGTTGATCGAGTTGACAGTGACTGAATCGTTGATTTTATCCAAATAGTAAAGCTTTTCAAGTTTCAACTCGTCTGTAATATAACTTAATACCTTCCCATAGTTCAATCCAACTTGTGCAATGGAATGAGAGTCATCAGAGAGACAGAATCTTCCACCACAGTGTTCAATGACTGCCTTAGCAATATCGTATTGTGGATAAGGTGTGGTCCAACCTTTCCTTATGGCCGCACTATTCAACTCAATCAAGCCCCCATAAGACTTGATGAATTGTAAATTTCTGATAATCAGTGACCAAACATCTGGCCAATCAGTCTCTATGTCAATATCCTTGTATATCTTACCTGTAACTTCATCATGATCGTCAGCATGTGTAAACAGTCTGATCAAATCGAAGTGACCAACAACTTCAGGTTTTATCACAGTCAGCACTTCGTATTGTAGCTCAAAGTATTCTCTGTACAATGCTTTCAAACCACCACAAACATCCCTAGATTGTTCCCACTGGACTCTATCAAAGTCAATTGGAATCTCCTTCACGTAGTGGATGGATCCAACTACCATATCAACGTCATACTTCGCCTTCAATTCGTTGGTGTAATTGATATGTTCAGTATTCAAACCTTCAACTTCAAGACCGACCAATATCTTCGTTGGACATTTCTGCTCCAGTTTCAACTGCTGTATACTTTTGGCGTGTTTGTAGTAATCATCGAACTTTCTAGTCAGCGTCTCAATAGTGGCTTGCTGTTCGATCTCTTCAGGGTATAGGAACCTCGAGTCTAATCTAGGCATATGCTCAGTGAGACAGAAGACGTCGAATTTCATGTCGATTGCTTTCTGGACGATTTCTTCGAGCGTGTCAGAGGCATGAGCCACATAATCACCACTGTGACTGTGATGTGAATGCATTCTATTTGTTTTGAGTAATATTTGTTGTTAATGTTTTTGGGTATGAATTCAATGTGACTAATTTTCGTACTATTTAGACGACCGTACAGATAACGAACATTAAAACATTAGATACTGTGACTAATTGTATATTGGCCAGTACCGCAAATAAATACCAATAAATAAGGAATAAATAATGCTGATTGTATCAATCAGTGAATAAATAATAAATAGGATGTGAGAAAAGCTCAAAGGGCGTTGATATAGTCAACAGTAGCTTTCACATCATGTGCAGGTTCCGGGCTCTTCATTACCCTCTTATATTTCTTTGTGCTAGCATCGCCATTCAAACGGTGCAGGATACCAACAAGCTCTATTAGCTTAGCCCGAACAGCATTTTCAGGGAAATAAACACCCTTCGATTGTAGTTCTTTGACAATTTTGTAACCATACCACCGATCTGATTTGGTCTTCATGAACCCTCTATCAACTATGATTGATAGCAGCTCATCGGTGAATATCTTCCTCACTTTATCGTGCGGATTGCCTGGATTCAAACGACCTGTTTCTTTAGAGACTAGAATATCAGTCATACTCAGTATGAAGCTAGTACTTTGGCTGTACCTGAAGTTGTCCATAACAAATCTTAAGATGATCTCCCAAGTATATGGATCAATCGTATCACAACGCTCCTGACATTTCAGCACAAGCTGTATAATATCGTCTCCATTGTCGTAGTCTTCGAATGTCTGGTTCAGCTGTCTTCTTAGTAGATGTCTTTTGGGTAACATTATTTTCACAATTGCACCAATTGTCTCATTTAAGATCACACTGTTCTCATCATCCAGTAGAGACCCTAGTTCCTGATGGGCTTTTCCAAGTCTCTGCATGTTGATGTCAAACGTTATCAAGCGGTTCCTGACTTGGTCATCGATGAAAGAATTTTCAGCAAGGAAATCTTGCAGCTGATCAATGACTCCAATGTGTTTATACAGCTTTTTCGTTCTGATCTTCTTGGTGCACTCAACAACAAAAGTCTTGACGATCATGTTTCTCTTCTTTGCCGTTTGAGCTCGTAAGATTGCAACTTTGGCAATCTCCAAGGACCTCGGTAGATTGTCAGAAGATAGAATAGATGCAATCATTGATTCAATTAGCAAATGCGGCAGTGTTTGGTCGTCAACATTTGAAGATTCCAGATATTGATAAAACTGACTTGGATCTGTTCGCACAATCCTAGCTGCTTTTGACTTGATGAGCCTCGAAGAGTCTGGTGAGCTACCGTACTCCGTTGCCAGAGAGTCTAATTTTTCGGTAGGAATATCACTCTTTTTGTACAGAATGCCCCAGAAATCGTAACTGAAACTCTCCTGTTGCCCCAAAGATGATAGACAAAGCCGTAGATTGTCCCAGTGGTTGCCATTTAAAGATATGTATCTTGCAAGGATCTTGGATGTCGAAATCTGGAGCCAGTTGCTGGGCAGGTCAATCTTAGTGAAGTTCTGTAGACAATTCTTGAAGCTTCTCAAGTTATTATGCTTCAGCATTCCTTCAAAAATGAAATCCAGGGCCTCACTCCTGTGAGGGTGATCGCCAGATGCAATGAGTACATTACTCCATGAATGTATAAATGTTTCGTTTAACCGTAATGATTGCAGAAGGTTGATGATGTCCTCATAGTATACTCTATCACACTTCTCATAGATCGAAGCAATGCACCGCGTACCATCTGTGACTTCCTGTGCCAAGGCAACTTTCAAAAGAACCTTCCAGTCAATGCGATGACTGGGATATGGTATGAGGAAACGTTCAATGATCGAAATCGCAGCCTGATATCTTTGGTGATAAATAAAAGCAGCTGCGATAGTTTCGGGTAGATCTAATGGAATCCTCATGTCTTTCTTTATCTGTGGGCTAGACCAGAGCTGAAGCACTCTTATTGAAAGTTCTGGAGCTGACATGCAAAGTTTAATAGATTTCTTCCAGAATAGTGCCATACCCTTATTATTCACACCGCTAAGTTCATCTTTAACGTGATCTAGATCATTCATGGACACATAAGACATCCAGAAGTGTGACACCTCATCCATGTCATCTCTATCATAGTTCCTGATCCCAACAATGTCTCTCATGATGTTGAATGGAATCCCATCTTGTGGAGGAAACATTGCGAGTATGGGGCTCTTGTCTTTCAAGTATGGAAATATCACCGGTTTTTGCTGCTTCTGCAGCAGCCTTCCTGTCGCAAATAGTCGCTTGCACAGGAACGGCACATTCCTCGAAAGCATTTGAGGAAAATCAATAGAAGAAGAATTGGCTCACTGATTGACTTAATATCTGTGGAGTAAACCATAATGAATAGTGGTGGTTTCGCGAACATCTAGATGACTAATATATGACTAATCAACCAAAAAATATCATGTGACCGATTACATAATAGCTCGCGTTTTTGAAATCTCAGTTACATAGTTAAGAACTATATCTCCCATTATCACAATTCCACCACATTCATTGAACTCTTTAAAACCGAAGAGATGGCAGGTCATGCGGTGGATATCCCAGTGACGGATCTGGACATAGACGATGATGATTTGTTGAATACAACAGGAGAAGAACTGGATCCGGCGGTCTTCCGTGACGATTTTGAGAATGATGTTGCTAGAACTATTCCAAACGGCAGTCTCTTTGGCGGGTTGCGCTCTGTCTTCATGAGATGGACCTCTAAAGGGTACACACATCTCCCTAAGAACATGGTGAATGGAATCGAACTACGAGAGACTTACCGCGATAACGACGACTCGTTTGATTTGAGTGATGATGAGTTCATGGCAAAAAGACAGTCTGATACCCTGTACACTAGAGCCACTCAACTGGTAAAGAAATATGTCACGATAACGACGTTTATCGCCATGGTTGTTACCATCATAGTCCTCTCTGCACTGCTTTCACTGAAGAACAGAAACCACACAGCTGCAGGAAAAGTCAATAAATTACAATTGTTCAATGGAACTGATTACTTCTTCCCAACAACGATCTTGATCTCACTAGATGGGTTCCATCCTCATTACATCTCATCCGACCTCACACCAACATTAGCAAAACTTCTTGAAAAGGGATACGGCTCACCTTACATGATACCTTCATTTCCATCATCAACTTTCCCGAACCATTGGACTATGGCCACTGGATTATACCCACAGAACCATGGAATCATTGGTAACACTTTCTACGACCCAGTAATGGAGAAACAATTCATCAATGTGATTCCTGAGAAGTCTTTGGATCCTGCATTTTGGGGTGGAGAGCCAATTTGGATGACCGCTGAGAAGAATAACGTCCGTTCAGCTATTCATATGTTCCCGGGTAGTGAAGTCGTGTTTCCAAGCTGGAACCCTGAAATTGTAGACAAATACAATGGATCTGAGACTTTGGAAGTCAAAGTTGATAGAATCACAGGATGGTTAGACTCTGAAATCTCATCAAGACCCGAATTGATTCTAAGTTATGTGCCAACGATAGACTCATTGGGTCACAAGAATGGAATCAAAGGTCCTGAAATTGAAAAAGGTCTGAGATATGTCGATGAATACATTACAAATATCACTGGAAATATTGCTTCCAGAAATCTGACTGATATTGTCAACCTTATTGTCGTCTCCGATCACGGTATGGCACCGACATCTAACGATCGCTTGGTCTATCTCGATGATCTCCTGAACACGACGAAGATTCAACATATTGATGGCTGGCCATTATTCGGATTGAGACCATATGATGAGTATGATGTTGAAGATATATTTGCCGAGCTACAGGCTAGTTTCAAAGAAAACTCAGGATATAGTATCTATTTACGTGAGAATCTTCCATCAGAGTTCAATTTTGGAGGCTCAAAGAACAAGGGAAATAAATACTACGAAAGACTGTCTCCAATATGGGTGATTCCCGATGTTGGTTATGCTATAACGACACATGATGACATGGAACGGAAAAACGGCGATTATCAACCGAAAGGAACACATGGCTACAACAACTCTGAAGTTTTGATGCGTGCTGTATTCCTAGGGACTGGTCCGTTTTTCCAAAAGAAAATTTCTGAAGAAGGTCAGAAAGTCAAGCCATTTCAGAACGTTGAAATTTACAACATCCTTTGTGAAACTTTGGATATTGAGCCGGCTCCAAATGACGGTTCATCAGGCATTTTCGATAAGGATAACATTCTTGAAGCAGATTGGAAAGACCCACAGGCTTATCCGGGTGTTGGGTTTGATATTGGTGGTATACTGAAAGCTGATTCAACGTATGATTCATTGTTCAGAGACGAACAGGACAGATATACCTCCACTCTGAACCCACCGGAAAGTGATATGACCAGTACTGACGAAACACCTACCGAGGGGGCTAGTGAGTCACTTGATGAAGCCGAACCTGAGGCAACTGATTTCGAAGAAGAACTCCCTGTTCCGGTATCAGGAGAGGAGTCTGTTTCATCTGAAGAGGATAGCACTGAAGAAGAAGAGCAAGAAACCCAACAAGAAAAGGCAGAAGAGGAAGAGTCAGCCGAGGAAGAGAACGAGAAAGAAAATAAGCAAGATCAAGAAGAAGAAAACAATGAAGAAGACGAGGGCTTCTTCGAACAGCTTGAGGATAAACTTGAATCAGCCGAAGAAAGTCTTGAGGATCTAGCCGAGAACTTCATGGATGACATGTCCGAATTGAGTGACGAGATCCAAGATGCAGCAGAGGGTGCCTACCATAGATTTATTGGAGGAGAAGATGATGATTGAACATACGACTGACTATGCGTTAATAAAGCGAACTAATACCAACATTTGTTTGTCTGTAGCCCCTAATCAACATCGAAAACACGTCTAGCCATTCTACACGTTAGATTGATAAATAGTCATTGATTGGTCATGCTCATAGTTTAGCGACCTGTTTCTTATTCTGCCATCCAAACCCGATCTTTTTCTGTGTTCCTGGTGAAATGATAACATTGATAACCGTACTTATGTTCATTCCCAAGTTATCAAGGGCTTTTGCCATTGCTTCATGTACATCTTCCTGAGTCTTGACATATATACCATCTGCACCCAGACTCTTGGCAAGTAAGTCATATCTCGTTTCTTTACTCAATGTCGTTGATGGCAAATTGGAATAATCATCATACGAGTGTTTCGTTGTATCAATCCCATGATATATTCCACTATTATTCATCACTATGACGATGATCGGTAAGTGTGATCTCACCGCAGTTTCAATCTCCAGACCTGAAAACCCGAATGCTGAATCTCCTTCGATAGCAATGACTTTTTTGTCAGGGAATGCAGCCTTCGAGGCAATAGCATAACCTATACCGACACCCATTGTGGCGTTTGTTCCGGCATCAAGTCTTTGTCTTGGATAGTTTTGAGGAAAGGAAATGCGGGCAATATCCATCGTGTTTGCACCTTCACTTATCAATATAGTGTCCTTTTCATATGGCTGGATGGACTCCCTGACCACCTTATAGACATTATTGTAGTTCAACTGATCACCCAGGGTCTCCTCTTTCACTTGTAGAGACTTATTATTCTTATTTATGATTTCACTGATATATGACGCGATTCCATGACTCTTGTAAGAGTTTAAACCTTCATCGAGTTCTTTAGCAATGATGGAAATATCACCAACAAGGCCATATTCGATCGAGCCTGGTGTATTTTCACCTATCTCCTCAGGATGATTGTCAACTTGAACTATAACGACGTCCTTTTTGAATCTCGGTTCTTCTCCAAAATGTAGGATCCAGTTTAATCTAGCACCAAATAGTAGTATCACATCAGCGGTTTTCAGTGCTTGGGATCTAGCTGAACTGATGTTGAGTTCTGAGGAGTCTGGAACGACACCTTTGCCCATTGGTGTTGGTAAGAATGGTAACTGATGCGATTCAACAAGTTTTGTGATTTCGTGTGAAGCATCAGCGTATGCTGATCCTTTTCCAATGATAACCAATGGATTTTGTGCATCCTTCAAAAGTTTGACAACTTTCTCAATTTGTGACTGTTCAGGTCTGAACTTTGGTGATTGGTGATTTCTTAGCGATTTCAGGTTTCCAACAAGAGTTGAGACTCTATCATCATCAATTTCACCCTCGACGATATCAGCTGGTAAATCTAGGTAAGTTGTTCCAGGTTTACCAAAATATGATAACTTGTAAGCTTTGAACATGAAGTCCGACAGCTGATCATAGTTCAACGGTTTTCCAGAGAATTTTGAATGCTGGGACAATAGTGAGATCTGATCTAGCTCTTGGAACCCACCTTTGTGAACATCACTGAAACTTGAAGAACCAGCAAGAACCAACAAGGGCCAGCGATTCGTATTTGAGTTAAAGATCCCTGCCATTGCATGAATAACACCAGGTCCACCGACTACTAGTAAAACACCGGGTTTCCCGGTCAAATAACCATACGCAGAAGCAGCATATGAGGCAGCTTGTTCATTTCTGAAAGAGATGAACTTGACTCCTTGTTCGATCAACGCATCACCAACTTCGACAATTGGGATCCCAACAATCCCGAACACGACAGTCACACCAAGTTTCTTTAGTAGCTGGGCAATAAATTTGGCACCAGATGTCATCACTTTGTAGTATTTCAATAGTTTTGATGGTTTCTGTTTCTTTGAATTGTGAGAGACGTTTTCATTTGTTTTCGTACTCGTTAAAGGCGGGGGACTCGGTCCGATTCCGCAATTTCCGGGCCGAACATCGTATAACCAGATACCATTGAGTCGGTTCACAATTAACAACTAACAACTACTTATAAATTCATGATGGAGGACTTGTATTGTTCTATATACAAAACTCAGTTATGCTTGACACTCGTTGTTTGCTCTTGGAAATGGCACAACATCACGAATGTTTTCTGCACCGGTCAGATAGCAGATCAGTCTTTCATACCCAAGTCCAAATCCACCATGTGGAATGGTAGCATTCTCTCTCAACGACAAGTACCAACCTAGTTCTTCTGGTTTCATTCCTCTATTTACAATTTCATTTTTCGATGTCTTCAGATCATGTTCTCTCATTGAACCTCCGATGATCTCACCGAGTTCAGGGACTAGTAGATCGAAACACCCAACTGTGGTACCGTCGGTGTTCACTTTCATATAGAATGGCTTGATATCTTTAGGATAATCAGTCACAAAGACTGGCCCTTTGAAGTGTTCACCAGCTAGCCATTTCTCGTGCTCTGTAGCAAGACCACCTTCGTATGTTACGGGTATTTTGAACTCTTGACCAGAGTTGCGAAGGATATCAAGTGCTTCATTGTAAGTGACTGAAGCCCATGTCTTTTCATATAGCGAGGTCCATCTGGTTCTTAACGTGTTCTGAACTTGTTCGAGATCATCAGTAGATCTTTGTGACCTCAATAAGTTTGAAGCAATTTCATTATTATCTTCAACAAGATCCTTCACGATATATTTAATCATCTTCTCGGTGAATCTTGTAAGCTGATGAACATTGTCAACAAAGGCTAGTTCCGCCTCGAGCATCCAGAATTCACTCAGATGTCTATTGGTATCACTTGCTTCTGCTCTGAATGTTGGAGAAAGAGTCCATACGTTTCCTAATGCTGCACAAAGGACTTCAAGGTGTAACTGAGATGATACGGTCAAGTATGCATTCTTACCAAAGAACTTAGACTTATCTTTCGAGTCAATCAATGATTTAGATTCTAATTCAAATAATTCACCAGCACCTTCACAATCGGAACCTGTTATAATTGGTGGATTGGTCTTGCAGAAGCCTTCCAATTGAAAAAATTCATGAAGCTTCGTATCTGTGTATGATCTGAATCTCAAGATTGATGACAGATATGAAGTTTTCCAACGTAAAGTGGGCAGTGTTCTCAAGAATTGCAACGAGTGTAGCTTTTTCTGTAAAGGATATGTTTCAGGAACATTACCTATCACCTTCACTGAACTATCTGAAACTTTCAACTCGAAAGGTTGTTCAACACCTTTCGATTCAACCCATGAACCAGTCAATGAGACGGATTGACCCGTTTTCAAACCAGCTGCATCTTTCGGACTCACAACACACATGAGACTTTTATACGAACTGCCATCAGATAGGTCCACGAATGCAATTTTCTTCAATGAACGAACAGATTTGATGTATCCATTGACTGTGATTTCAGAGTTTAGATCAGGAGGATTCTTGAATAGCTGGCCCAGAGTGTGTGGGAGTTTTGTGCTGGAAATCCACCGCACAGAAGTTGATAAGCACGTTATTTTCAGCGACTTCCTCAAACTGAGCATCTTTCCTTTATAGAAAAGAAACTAAAGATGATAAGTTTTAATAGTCATGGTGAACTTTCTGATAATCTCGATATAATATTACATAAGCAAACATTGAAAAACACCCCGATTAGGCAATTCTTATATTCTTTCCACATGATTTGAAGCAGTTGACTGTTTTTGCAGACTTTTGACTCTTAGACTCATCAAACGATCCTCGATAAAGTCGTCCTTTGTGAGCTCGTACCTGCAACCGGGAATTGGGCAATTTTGTTGATCCTGTGACTTCCAAGTACCATTTATACCTTCAAGGTCAAATGTATGGTTGCATTTCTTACTGATGAATGGGTTCTTGAAGAGTTGTAACGTAAGTGGACACCTCAAATCGATTGTACCACCTTCAATTTCTAGATCGTCGTCTTCTTCAGCTTCATTTGGTATAGGCTTATCAGGATTTCTCATGACAAAAGTCGCGTTCTTGATGAAGACGTAATCTGGATGTGATTGATAAGCTTTGTCGTTAGAAGGCTCAGCGTGTAGTCTGTCAATATTGGCCTGTATCAGATTGGAGAAGTTCTCGGTTGCTGGTTTTTGTTTATAGTTATCCAAGTTTCTAACATTGAGTTCCTCTTCATTTCTAGCTCTTGCTCTGACGACTGTCTTTGCAGCGGTGAACGCATCTTGGAATTGTTTATTTTGCGCGTTCGACTTCTTCAGCTCCTCATAAGCAGCAATAAGATCCTGAAGCGGATCTGCCTTGTTGATGTCCTGATCGATGGCATCACTGGAAACCAGTTCGTCCAGGAATTTTTTGGCGGTGGTGATGATGTCTTTCTCCAGTGTCTGTGATTGTTCTATCTCCTGAGGACCTGATCGGAGACTCTCCAGTTCACGGATGGATTCACTACAGATAGGGAAGTAGTCTGGCACCTCCATATTGTATGAGATTTATGTTGATTTGTATGAATGTTGATCAAAATGAGTAAAGAGTTTACGCGTTAAATAACATATATAGAGTTCCCATAACCGGGTAACTTTTGGGTCTCATGAAAAAGCTCTTCCATCAACAACAAAAGTATGTAAATAACACCAAAAACAGTCCGGTAAACAGCATCATGAATGCCGAAGACAAAGGCATACACAGGCTTGACGCCTTCAGACTGATAATTCTGCGTGTGATCGAGTCTTTTGTCCATGAGGCGTGGCAGAGGCCTATCAGTCTCGCAAAACTCACAGAGGTCATAAACACGAGCCCATATATCCAACATGTTAGACTCACAATGAGTGAGAACTATCCCGGGGTAGGAAATAGCTCTGCTGTGACGCTTAAAGATGTGATACGGTCGATAACTACGACATTCAAATCCACAGACATCCATATCTTGAAAGAGAACAAAGATACTTTTACGTTGACGTTGACTCAACCAGAGTTTCAAACCATCATCAACAACTGCGCAAAGAGATACACCGAGAACATGACGAATCAAATACATCAAGATGAACACACCTATAAGACTAGACTTGGTGAGATATCTCTTGTCGAAAAGGGGGCCATGGATGATGAAATAATCCAAGAATATAACACAGCACATACTACAACAAAAGAACCTTCACCTAAACCTTCAATACCACCACCATCACAATCAATCACATCACCAGAAGCCAAAAGCTCATCTCCAATCGATCAAAACTATCAACTCCAAACAAGCCAATTCAGAAGTGCGACTCCTCCAGCTCTATCAAGTCATCAAAGCCGTACCAACGTACCCCAGATTATTCCATCCAGCAGGCCTTCTACAGATGACTTGCCTGTTGCGTCCAAAACACAAGCCGTTCAAGAGAAACAAGAATCACAACAATCTCCGCCTCTAGAAGTGTCGACTGGTGATGAAAAGCTAGGCTTTGCTGATTCCAATGAGAAACCTGAAATACGACAACCTTCTTCAGAACCATCTCCTTCTACAAATGTCGAGGGAACATCAGACTCTATTGAGATTATTGGGGAAAGAGCTGATACAGAGGAAGCTCCGGCTTCAGAATCAGAGAAGATTGATGAAGTTGTTGATGATAGCGATGCAGTCGACGAACCAACAGTGATCAATAGAAAAGATGAGGAAGAAGCTGAAGCTGATCAAGAAGGAGTTGATTTGTCTCAAGAGTCGGAAGAGACGAGAAGCAACTCAGAAGAAGCAACAGACGAACCAGAAGAACAAGAAGAACAAGAAGAACAAGAAGAGCTAGAAGAACCAGAGGAAGCAGAGGAAGCAAAGGAAGCAAAGGAACCAGTAGAGTCAGAGGTTGTAGAGATTGAAACAAAGAAAGAAGAGTCTGAAGAAGAGCTCGAGGAAGAGGACGAACCTGAACAAGAGTCAAAACAAGAATCTGACATTGAAGGTGAATCACAAACCAAACGCTCAATTGATGAACAAGATGATGAGACTTCAGAACCATCAAAGAAAAGAATTAAACGTGAAACTAGATCACGTCCACCAAACAAAAAACTACAAGTGATATCAAACCCATTATTATCAAGCATAGCATCATACAAATATGCATCTGCATTTTTGAATCCAGTCAATGAAACTTCAGCGCCAAATTACTATTCATTAATCAAACAACCAAGAGATTTGAAAACGATAAGACAAATGGTCAAAGATGGTAGAATCCAGGACAAGATAGAACTGGAAAGGGACGTCTTACTGATGTATGCTAATGCAATAATGTATAACAAGACAGGTACGGATATTTATGATTGGGCTAAAGAGATGCAAGTTGAAACGGATAAAATGATGGAGTTGTTTAAAGACACTGATTAGATTAGAATTATTACAAGGATTCAAAGAACAGCAAAACAACACGTAGTGATAGTAAAATATATACAAAGGTGGGGGGACGGGAATGGGAACGGGAACGGGAACGAAGCAAACATGTAAAGTTGGTTGAAGTTTAAAAAGGTATTATCATCATACCTGTAATAGCAAGCCAAACCAAACCAAACTAAATCAGACATCAATCAATCTAACGTTTCATATTTTGAGTCAAAAGGGCGTTCTGTTCCTGGAATCTTTGACCGACTCTTTCACTGTGTTTTAAGAACTTCTCACTGCATTTCAAGATACATGATTCTTCCTTTGAGGTCAATTTAGCAGAGGTGAAGTCATTGATACAATCACTGAAACAACGCTCGACCAAGTTAGAATACAGACGCATGAAATCTTTCATCTGTTTCTGCTCGACGAGTCTTTGGAAGTCTTGTTGTTCTTTTGGGTTTAATTGATCCATTTTAATCTTAATTTATCTGTTCAAATCAAAGCAATTTGAGCAATTGTTGTTGGTTTAAACAGTGGTAAATTTTTCAACGGCGGTTTGGGCATTGAAGTATGGAGAGAGTGGCCGAAGTAGGAAATACTTCCCTTTTTGGGCGTGTATATATAGTAAATAAAAAAAAAAAAAAACCACTGAAAATTTGAAGCGATGAGCTTTGTTTTGATTGAATTTATTGGACATAAAGATTCAGAGATGGTTTCAACGTTGACTTACACAGAAAGAGCCTCTGCTCATCCTTCCCCGCTTGTTAAGCGTCTATTCCAGGTGATTGAGGAGAAAAAATCGAATCTTTGTGCCTCTGTTGATGTTAGAACAACCAAAGAATTCCTAGAATTGATAGATACTCTTGGTCCATATATCTGCTTGGTGAAGACACACATTGACATTATTGATGATTTCTCACTAGAACACACTATTGAGCCATTGAAAGCCCTTGCTAAGAAACACAATTTCCTAATCTTTGAAGATCGTAAATTTGCTGATATTGGTAATACTGTCAAGGCACAATACGCAGGTGGTGCTTTCAAGATCGCTCAATGGTCAGATATAACTAATGCCCATGGTGTCACTGGTGCTGGGATCGTTCAAGGCTTGAAAGATGCTGCTTCTGAGACCACAAATGAACCAAGAGGACTATTGATGCTTGCTGAACTAAGTTCGAAAGGTTCATTAGCCAAAGGTGATTACACAAAACAGACGGTGGATATTGCCAAGACAGATAAGGAGTTCGTTATTGGTTTCATTGCACAGAATGACATGGGTGGGAGAGATGAAGGTTTCGATTGGGTGATCATGACACCGGGTGTTGGATTAGACGATAAAGGAGATGCCCTTGGTCAACAATACAGAACTGTTGATACCGTTGTTGCAACCGGTACAGATATCATTATTGTCGGTAGAGGACTATTTGGCAAAGGAAGAGATCCAACTGTAGAAGGTGAACGTTACAGATCTGCTGGATGGGATGCCTATCTGAAAAGAACTGGCCAAAAGTAATATATTTATTTGGGTAAATTTAAAGAACCAAGTTAACTCCGAGATTTTGTAGTGAGAATTGTGCTCGCGAAATTCCTTCTTATATCCGATCAATTATAATTGATCGAACAACAAATATTTACAACTGTGATAAAACCACCATTATTTCAAAAGTATTTTATTCCACTGCTTACACTCTCTCTTGACATTGAGATCTATGGAATTCACTAGTTGCACACACTTTTGTTCAATCTCCATAACAATTTTGATCTCAAATAAATGCTCCCCATAGTCCATTCACTGCATCATTATCAACAAATATGTCAACAATAGTGCAACCCTCAGTTGAAAGTCGATCAAACACGACGTCAGAACCACCAGCAGAGTTAACAACAAGAGATACACGGCTAGTCGGACTGAGTACAGCCGGGATGCGTGCGCTGATGTATCAATTCACAACGTTTTATCTTAGAACACCAGCAAAACTGTTCCGTCCCACACGGGTCGATTACATGGCAATCACTAGATTGTTTGTTAATGGGACGATGAAACCATATGGTCCTAATTCAAGACCGTATAACTTCATGAAGGATTCCACGCTCGGCGTGTTGATCAGTGCGGTGAAACAATATGGATGGAGATTCATCCCTGATCGAGTTCTTCCTCCATTGATTGCGAATTCTGCTACTGGTGTTGTGTTATATACTTCTTATTTAATGAGCTTACAATATTTCAATGGAGATAAACAAAATTTCTTGGAGAATCCATCACCTTTAGATACATTCCGTGCTGGTTTTGTTGGTGGTGCAATACAATCACTTGTTGCTGCTCCAATAGATGCCGTATATTCAAGATCTACTGCAAATGAGATGTTGAAAGGTGAACATCAAAATTTATGGAGATTCGCATTGAAGAAATTGAATGAGGTTGGATTTTCTGGTGTGTTTGCAGGATACTCATTAAGTTTCGTTAAAGAAAGTGTTGGATTTGGAGCTTATTTTTGTGTTTTTGAAACTATAAAGAATCAATGTTATCATATGACGAGGAATAGTATTGTGAATTATAAGTTTTATAAAGAATTTTTGTTCAATTCTGAATTTCGTCAATCTAAAGAAGAATATTTTAAAGCTGCTGAGAAAGAAAAGAAATATAAACTCTTGAGAACATCATTCATTTTCATTGGTGGTGTCACTGCATCATTAACACTATTAATTATTCAATATCCATTCAATAAGATCCAGAACATCCATTTTCAACGACTTGAAGCATTCGATATCTTCAACACTACAAAATCCAGATCAAAATGGTTGACAATTTATTATAACACATACTTGGATACTTTAGAGCATGTGTTATTCATTCAATCAAAATCTAAAATGGGATGGTTGGAATGGTGTTATAGAGGATTTACCAAGAGTGCACTATCAAGCATACCTTCCACTACAATTGGATTAGTGACGTTGGAAGTGTTAAGAAACAAGTTGGCTACAAGTATACTGGAACCATTTGATGAATGAATGACTAAATGAATGAATAAATGAATAAATATAATAAATAATTGATAAATAGGCGATAAATGGTCAGATCTGTCTTTTGGTATATGAGCGATATGAGTTCCAGATGATCTTCCAGTATGGATTCTCGATCTTTTTAGAGCTGAATAGATCAAAATCGTTCTTCTCTAATTGGGAGAGATAACCTTGTAATGGGATAGATGCCATGAATGGGACAAACAAACAATCTGGAAGTCCTTTCTTCCAAGTGGATGACTTGTTTAAAATCGTTTGGTTTGTTGTTGTGCTTGTGATTCTATGTACTTCCTGTCTCAATTGATCAAGTTTGTTTTTAGCAGTGAGTAATTGATCATTAGCTCTTATCGAAGTCTCATAAACTAGATCTTTCAACTTGTTCTTGGTATCTGTATCGATCTCTTCATGACCTTGAAACACTCTAAGAAGAGATTCTTGAGACACTTCGTGTTTGGTCATCATGTCCACTGGGAGATACACTCTATTATGATGTTTAGCATAATACCCAGTTCCTAATATTACAGAAGCGACACCAGTAGCTTGTCCAATATATGCAACAATTTCAACAAGTAAGTCTCTGAGTGTACTGCTTTCTTCCACCAATGCGATTGTCGAAGGAGATAATTGATCTGACAGTAATAAGTTCTGTACAAGGTAATTTGTAGTAGAATAGACACCTTCACCATAAGAACAAATCTCATCAACATCCATAAACTGTCCTTTTTTCAAAAAAAACTTCCTACTTTCTATCACTTTATGCAATAGAGACGTATCCATATTGAACCCTTGTCTCAAACTATCTCTGACTAATAAAACGACCGGCTCACCAATAACAGCATCTCCATAAGGATCTCTAGCCACTTTATTGATCAAATCATCCCAAAATTTCAGTTTCAAATCAGCAGAAGTCGCACCAATTGAACTCTCTAAAGTTCTCTCCATCTCAACACTATCTGTATCCACTATTTTGGAGATCTCAAGATTAAAAGCTTTTATGGCTATGAAACTCGTTCTTGCTGGGGAAGGCACATATGCACTCAGAACAAACGAGGATTTATCGTAGTTTCTCAATTGTTCGAGACAGTGCTTTCTCGACACCTCCAATTGCGTGGAAAGTGAAGATAGAACCCGTAATGAGGGTCTCATTTCCGTGTCTATTTTCTATGTTAAGATAACAACCACTTAAATTTATGAGTGTTGTTTAATAACGAAAATTTTCATAATCTTCCCATTAAAAGACACTGTTTAAAACGATTCAATTTAGTAGATAAGTTCAGTGATGAAGATCGAGAGTGACAATCGTAAAGTGTTTCTGGACGTTGCTATTGCTGGAATCCCGGTTGGAAGGATTGTCATTGAGCTGGTGAGTGATATAAACCTGATTTAGTGTATGGATTTATTACTGACTCAAATAATCAGCTTGAACAAGATGCTCCAAAAGCTGCTTTGAACTTTCTTCATCTTTGTAAAGGAGATAAGACATTGGAAGACGGTACACAACTCACTTTGAAAGATTCTACTTTCAACAAAGTGATAAAGAACTTCACTATTCAAGGTGGAATTACCGTTGGTACGATATACACTTCTAATGAATCAACTGGTGAGTTTGAAGATGAGAACATGGGTGATTTTGATACTATTCACAACGTTGCAATGTCTAATTCTGGTCCTGATACAAACCTATCACAGTTTTTCATCAACACATACCCTTCACCTCATTTGAATGGGAAACATACCATTTTTGGAAGAGTAATATTGGGTAAATCTGTTGTTAGAACTGTTGAGTATTCCAAAGTTGATAAGCAAAGTGTTCCATTGGATGAGATTGTGATTGTTAATAGTGGAGAATGGGATGAATCTTTAGGATTACCTGTTTTCAACGCTTCTTATGACACCATTGGTGGTGATATATATGAAGAATATCCTGATGATGACCAACACTTTGATAAGGATACTGCTTCAGAGTCATACCAGGCTACTGAGAAGATCAAAGACAGTGGTTCTTTGTTATTCAAGCAGAAAGATTATCAAAATGCATTCTTCAAATATAGAAAAGCTTTAAGATATACTAATGAGTTGATTCCTGATAGAGATTCTGATCCTGAATTAGCACCAAAGTTTGAAGAACTGAAGAAGAAGATATACTTGAACTTGTCACTAACACTGATGAACTTGAAAGATTACAAGAAAGCCATTGAATACTCAACATATCTTTTAGAATCGGATTTGTTCATTCTTCCTACGGAGAAGGCCAAAGCATATTATAGAAGGGGTCTATCGAAGTATGAATTGAAGAAATACAAAGATGCATTGGAAGATCTAGAACTTTGTGTTAAATACAATCCAAAAGATCAAGTAGTAAAGAACAAGATCGAAGAAACAGAAGCAAAACTACAAGAATTGAAACAGAAGGAAAAAACACAATATTCTAAATTCTTTGGTTAAATATCATTCTGATTAATGTTTTCTGTATAGATCAATTAACAATCTCTTTCAAGGATTTCAATTGTTTCAAGACGGCTGATTTGGCAGTACCACCAGTAGCAGTTCTTCTTTCAACGGAAACCTCGAAATCGAAAACATCTTTAACGTCAGCATCGAATCTGTTATCGATTCCTTGGAATTGTTCTAATGTTAGTTGATCAATTCCACTTAGTTTCTCATCTTCTGCTTTTTTAACACATGAACCTGAGATATGATGGGTTTCTCTAAATGGGACACCTTTTCTAACTAAATAATCAGCTAAATCAGTAGCCAACATATCCATGGTCAAAGCACCTTCCATTTTTTCTTTAACAATGTTCAATGTGGAGATGACACCGGTGGCAATCAAGATGGAGTGTTCAACTGTGGTCAAGGCATCGAATAATGGTTCTTTGTCTTCTTGCATATCTTTGTTGTAAGTTGATGGGATGGATTTAATAGACATCAAGAAACCAGATAAAGAACCAAAGACTCTACCAGATTTACCTCTTAATAGTTCCAAAGAATCTGGATTTTTCTTTTGTGGCATCAATGATGAACCAGTAGAGTAAGCATCAGCTAATTTGATGAAACCAAATTCTCCTGATGAATAAATAATCAAATCTTCACTGAATCTAGAGATATGATTCATGAATAAAGTGGACCAGAACAAAGTCTCAACAACGAAATCTCTATCGGAAACAGCAGTCAATGAGTTACCAATGACACCGTTGAACCCCAAGTTTTCAGCTAAGAATTCTCTATCAATACCATATGGATGACCAGCTAAAGCACCGGCACCTAATGGAGACACATTCAATCTCTTAATGATCTCTTGTAATCTTTTGAAATCTTCAGTAAAGTAAGTAGCGTACATACTTAACCAATGAGCCCAACGAATAGGTTGAGCTTTTTGTAAATGGGTATAACCAGGCATCAAGACATCGATTTCAGATTCTGCTCTTTTCAAGATAGTTTCAATCAAATCTTTCAAGAATCCAGACAAGTTGGTCAATTGTTCACGAACATAGATTCTCATATCAGTAGCGACTTGATCATTTCTTGATCTACCAGTGTGAACTTTACCAGCGATTTGACGACCAATAATCTCACCTAATCTTCTTTCATTGGCAGTATGAATATCTTCATCCCCATCTTTTTCCTCAAATTTACCAGTGCTCCATTCCTCTTTAATGATCTGTAAACCACGGTGGATCTCTTTCAATTCTTCTTCAGTTAAAAGTCCAATTTTCTGTAAACCAGCAGTATAGACCCTTGTTCCTTCCAAATCGGCAGCATACATCTTCTGATCGTAAGGTAAAGAGGCATTGTACAAGTTCATCAAAGGATCAGTGGCACCGGTGAAACGGCCACCCCAAAGTTTCAACTCAGCAGGTTTCTCAGACATTTTTGTGTTATTTGTGTTATTTGATTTGTTAGATGATGTTGCTTAATTGAAGTACAAAAGATTTTAATTGGCGATGACTCGGATTTTATAAACAAAATCGTCAAATTATATATTTCGCGGGCTTCAAACCAATTCGTACAATTTTAATCTACAAAATGATAAGTTAAGCGATGATGATACTTTGAATAGATAAGCTTGATATTCTATGGAAGACATCTACCACTGAAACGAGGGTATAGAGAACAGTCTCTGACAGTGAATCTGTTGGTCAACCAGGCCAGGATACGCTCGGTTCCCAGACCGTAACCACCATGTGGAGAAGTACCGTATTTACGTTGGTCGATAAACCAATAGTAAGCATCTAGGTTGGTGATACCTTCACGCTTGAAACCTGCGATAAGCTCTTCCAGACCTTCAGAACGCATGGATCCACCGGTGATTTCACCGACAGTAGGCATCAAGACATCGACGGACTCGGTGACTCTTTCATCATCGAGACAACGTTTCATGTAGAAGGATTTAATCTCTGCTGGGAATCTAGTCAATAAAATTGGAACACCAATAGTATCGGTCATCTTACGTTCAGCAGCTTCGGCGATATCATCACCGAATTTGAACTCTTCATCATCTTCGTTCTTGATTCCGTGTTCGTTCAACCATTTCAAAGCATCAACGTATTCTAAACGTTTGAATGGGAATGATGGGGCAACGAAATCTGGGTTTAATTGTTTGATCAATGGTCCAGAAATTGGATCTTCCAAGACAAACTTCACAGCTTTGGTGATCATTCTTTCAATATGATCCAAAAGTTCATCAAATGTCAAAAAGGCCAATTCAGCTTCAATATGAGTGTATTCAGATAAATGACGACGTGTATGAGATTTTTCAGCTCTGAAAGATTCTTGAACACAGTAAACATCACCAAGTGCTGGTAAACAAGTTTCCAAATATAATTGAGATGATTGGGTTAGGTAAGCTTCTTCACCGTAATAATCTAATTTGAATAAAGTTGAACCACCTTCAACTTGAGTTTGGACCATACAAGGTGGAGTAACTTCAGTTAATCCTTCTTCTTCGTAAAAACGACGAATGGCTCTCAATAGACAAGCACGGACTTTCATAACACCACTGATGGTTTCACCACGTAAAGTCAAATGACGTTGATCCAATAATAATGAAGGATCAGCACCTTCTTGAATTTTATTAGTGAAGGCTTCTTCACCACTTGGAGCCAAACCAACAATTTCATAGTAATCAACAACTAATTCGATACCACCAGCAGCTTGTTTACCTTCTGGAAGCTTGTTAACAGTACCATATAGAGTAACAGTTGATTCTAAAGTCAAAGTTTGAGTTTGGTAAGCATTAGCTAGATCACCACTTAAAACGGATTGTAAGAAACCTGAACCATCTCTCAAGACAATGAAAGCTAATCCTTTTTGAGCACGGAAACGATGGATCCAACCAGAAACTTTAACTCTTTGACCAACTTTTTCTTGAGTCAATTGACCAATCTTAGATTTAGAAGCTTTTGGTAAAGAATCATCTTGTTTGATTTCAATCTTTAAAGCCTCCAATTTCTTAGCAGCATCATCGGCATCCTTTTGAGCCTTCTGAGCTTCGGCCAGTTTAGCCTTTTCGGCTTTCTTCTTCAATCCTTCAACACCTTTTTTAGCTTTCTTCAAAGCACTGGCAGTGATCTCAACATATCCATCAGTTTCTTCATCTTTCTTATAAACTAAGATTTTGGCATCTTCTTTAACGAAAAGGGCAAAAGCAGCGGTTTTGAAAGGGGATTCCTGGGATCCCACAGTGGAAACTTCATCAGCACCGGTTGTCTCGTTGACGTAGAATGTGGACATTGCTAGTTTCACAGTGATTGTTGATGAGATTGTGAATAATCTTTATGCGATGAGTAACAAAGATGATGATTCATTTTGGGCATTTTCGAAGATATCCGGGTAATCTATTGTAAAGAGAAGGAACAGGTCACGTGATTATCATCAACAGTGAAGAGTTAATAGAAAGGAATTAGAGCAATTGAAGATGAAGTATTTTCTGGAATTAAAGATGTATTATTATTGATAGAACGATTTATACAAGCTGATGTATTAGTACGAAATAACGAAGTTGTTGTTAATACTCAATCTGTTATCAGTTGTGTGGTTATAAAACATGGTTCGCGCAACAAAACCGTTTCCAACATGAGTCTTTCAACTTTATGAAAATTTCCACCAAAAAAATGAGAGGAAATTGTCAAAAGATCACCAAAACCCCAGTTCAAAATGGCCTTGGAAGCTTCTTTAGCTGCTCTTTCACTAGCACAGGTGTCTTCACCAGATGCGATTGCCACTAAGGCTCTTGTCTTCAAGCCAAAGACCGCCAAAACAGCTACTCCGGTCCCAGTTGTCGTCATCGCTCTTCAATCCACTGGTACTCCTGGTAACATCATCGCTGCATCTGCCAACGTTAAAGAACCAAGATTAGCTAACGAGGCTCTTGTCCAAGAGTTCTTTGGTGTTTCTCCAAAAGAATTCTCCATTGCAAACATCTCAAAAGATCACGCTGGTAAAATCAGAATCTTGATCGATAGTGAAATCGTTGAGTCTTCAACTTATGCTGTCACCACTGAGTCTTCTGCTGCTTCATTGGAAGGGAAATCCATCTTGGGATACTTACAATCAACTGGTATTGAATTGACCACTGTCGACTTCTCTGCTGCTCCAGCCCCAACTGCTGCTCCAGCTAAGAAAACTGCCGAACCAAAGAAAGAATCAAACGCTGCTCTAGATGCTAAACTAATCGGTGTCACCGTTGATAAATTCTTAGATTTCCCAGGTTGGTACCAACAAATCTTAACCAAGGGTGAAATGTTAGAATACTATGATGTCTCTGGTTGTTACATCATGAGACCATCTTCATACTTCGTTTGGGAACAAATTCAAAGTTATTTCGATGATAAGATCAAGAAAATGGGTGTTAAGAACGCTTATTTCCCAATGTTCGTCTCTTCAAAAGTTTTAGAGAAAGAAAAAGACCATATTGAAGGTTTCGCTCCAGAAGTCGCTTGGGTTACAAAAGCTGGTTCATCAGATCTAGAAGAACCAGTTGCCATTAGACCAACTTCTGAAACTGTCATGTATCCTTACTACGCTAAATGGATTCAATCATACAGAGATTTACCATTAAAACTGAATCAATGGAACTCCGTTGTCAGATGGGAATTCAAACATCCTCAACCATTCTTAAGAACAAGAGAATTCTTATGGCAAGAAGGTCACACTGCTCATTTAACCTTTGATGAAGCTAATGACGAAGTTCTACAAATCTTGGAACACTACCACAACATCTACAAAGATCTATTGGCTGTTCCAGTTGTGAAGGGTAAGAAAACTGAAAAAGAGAAATTCGCTGGTGGTTTATTCACCACTACCGTTGAAGGTTATATTCCAACCACTGGTCGTGGTATTCAAGGTGCTACTTCTCATTGTTTGGGTCAAAACTTTTCTAAAATGTTTAACATTTCTGTTGAAAGTCCAGAAGGTGCTGATAAACCAAAACTTTTCGCATGGCAAAACTCTTGGGGTCTATCCACTCGTGTTATTGGTGTTATGATCATGATCCACTCCGATAACAAAGGTTTAGTTATCCCACCAAGAGTCGCACAATACCAAGCTGTTGTCATCCCAGTTGGTATCACTGCCAAAACCTCCAAAGAAGCTGAAACTGCTATCAATGAAGGTGCTAAAGAAATTGAAGATAAACTAGTCAAAGCTGGTATCAGAGCTATCGGTGATTACCGTAAGAACTACTCTCCAGGTTGGAAATTCTCTGATTGGGAATTGAAAGGTTTACCAATCCGTCTAGAATTTGGTCCAAAAGATTTGGAAAAGAAACATGTTACCGTTGTTCGTCGTAATGATAACAAGAAATATAATGTTGCCATTGAAGATTTGGAAGTTGAAATTCCAAAGATCTTGGATCAATTACATGAAGATCTATACAACAAAGCTAAAGAATCCTTTGATTCGCATAGAATCCTTGTTGAAGACTGGAAAGATTTCGTTCCAGCTTTGAATGCTAAGAACGTCATTCTAGCACCATGGTGTGGAAACATGGATTGTGAGGAAGATATCAAAGAAGCCTCAGCCAAGAAAAACGATGGTTCCGAGGAAGAAATTGATGAAAAAGCTCCAAGTATGGGTGCTAAATCTCTATGTATCCCATTCGATCAACCAGAATTGAAAGCTGACACCAAATGTGTCAAATGTCAAGAGAAAGCCATCAACTACACAATGTTCGGTCGTAGTTACTGAGTTTTGGATTTGGCTGTTACTTTTATGTGTTGTTAGATATGTGTAATTTATTTGATCTGTATATTGACTGCTCAACTAGTTGTAGTCCCTGATTGCTCTTTATACTTCTATCAACTGCCAATAGTGCAATACTAATTATAACTGATAAGTAAAAATTACTATAATGAACATTTGTTACCCTGCATCGAGCATCACGTAAGCAAGATTTCGCGAACTTTCTTGAAGAATGTTGTCGTCGTAAAAGTTATAACAATTTTTTGACACAAAAAGCCAACCAAATCCACAAAATCGAGTTTGTCCACAAAACCAATTGAGCAAATCATTGATATGTGGGTGATTATTTCTCGCTGGAGCGTTTTCGCCCAATTTCATCAGGCTCAACACGATATCAAACAACAAAGATGATGGTGAGCCAATCACAAGGCATGAAAGTCAAAGCTGCTTCGGTCTTGAATCCCATCTCATTGAACACATCCAGAGAACCATTCAGCGATCTCTTTAGCAATTTCAAAAAGATCAACAGCAACACTTTGAAAACTGACGCTAAACCAAACAAGGTCTCCAAAACGTCCATCTCCTCCGATACAAATGAGTCCATTGATGTCAATGTTGTTGAGGACAAACAGAACAAGTTGGTCGCTTTGTATGTTGGTGATTTACATCCAACTGTTACCGAAGAGATCCTTTATGATCACTTCAAGAAATACTCGTCACTATCTTCGGTCAAAATCTGTTATACACCACACTCAAAGACCTCGTTGGGATATGGCTATGTTAACTTTGAGTCAGAGATTGATGCCAAACGAGCCACTGAAGACTTGAACTATACGTTGTTACATGGAAGAGAGATCAGAATCATGCCATCACTACAAGGGAAAGATAAAAAGTTCTTGGGAACTAATGTCTTCATCTCCAACTTGAACCTTGAACCTAACACCACTTTACGTTCGTTCTACCAGAAGTTCAAAGATTTTGGTGAGATTGTTTCTTGCAAACTAGATAAGACAAAGAAGCAAGCTTTCATTTCATTCAATGAAAAGGAAACTGCTGAACGTTTTGTTGATATCTTCAATGAACGTGTCTTGGATGGGTCCACGATCTACTGCTCAATTCATATTCCAAAACATTTAAGAGAAAACAAATCTCCTACTGGTCAAAAAATGACTATTAAAGATCAAGGCAGACTGTTCTCAGCCTCAAATACCAACACAATCACACTCGCCAAGAAAGAAAACCGCAATTGCTATCAGGACTCGCCATTGTCCAAATCCTCTCCTGATGCATACTCAAGTGACGACTTCAAACAGGTTTATATCAAAGGATTGCCTCCAAGTGTTACTGAAACTGATATATTGAAGCTATTCTCATCATGTGGTAAGATTGTGGAAGTCTTCATTGAGACAGTTGAGCAGTTTAAGGCAAGTTGGTGTCTTGTTACATTCGAGTCAAGTTCTTCTGCTAAACTGGCTGTTGATAACTTTCATAAAAGTGTGTTTCGAGGCAAAAAACTTACTTGTGTCAAAGCATTGAAGAAGGCTGATAGAAAGAACCAACTTTCGGCTAGTCCTAAACCTCAGATTGAAATCTTGTCAAGGAAATCATCAACTTTTATACAACCAGCTCCTGCTTATTCAAAGAACAAAACTTATAAGGTGTTCATTGAAAATCTCCCAAGTGGTATAAACGAGAACTTTTTCAAGTTGTTCCTAAGAAACTATACATTTCAAGGAAAGATCATCAAATACTCCATCAACCCGCTGAGTCAAAGGTACGATAACTTTATTGAGTTTGAGAGTGAAGTAGATGCTAAAGATTTCAATGCCAAAATCAACGGTGTGGATCTTGGTGGCTGTGTTCTACGATCAGCCTTGAATCAAAAACCAACAACCAATTCTGGTAATAAGCCTGTTGTTAGTTTGGCCTCTGGAAACTCTAGTTTACGTCGTGAAAATTCAGAATTGAGCTTCGGCACGTTAGGCTCTCCAATTTCTCCAAGATCTTATAGTGGTCAAGTAAAGGGAACTTATCAACCATCACCATCTGCTTCTTTAGGATTCCACCATCCTACAACAATTCAACTAGGCTCTACGCCTTACTTCAAGAATAGAAATGGCAGCGTATATCAGCTGATTCCTATCCCTGATGAACTCCAACCAGGTAGTGGGAGTTCTAGGAATAGTTCCTTGATGGATCAACTAGAAGATGCGGCTCTTGATTACATTGACTTCATGAAGTATCCAACAGCAACCAGATCCAGAAATTTGAAGAGAATCTTGCAATACTTGGTAGATACCCGTTGGAAGAACGACTTGACTCTAGTCAGTGAAGTTTTGAGTAAGTTGGACTACGATACAGATACTCAAGAATATTTTAAAGGTCAACTTATGGATACATTGAAACTTTTGGGATTTGCAAGATCATAATAGATATAGACCATTCCCATACTAATCAAAGAGATAAATGAAAGGTACATCAATATAGACTGAAACCATGGTCTTTCTAATGTAGCGCTGTTAGTATAATGCTTACAATGTCGGTATTATTACTGCTATAGTATTTTCGTTTAATTAGTATAGTACAATGTGTCAATAAAAAAGGACGTCAATCGATCAAGCTAGTTCCACATAGTTAGCAGGGAAGATACCCTCTCTACCATTGATTCGTCCTGTCCACCAATCATCTTGTGATTCTGACTTCTTTATGATTGTTATGACATCACCTTTTCTGAAAGGTAAATCACCAGATTGCTCACCTTCAAACGAATATAAAGCAATTGCCTTTGGACCTTTTGGTTGTGATGGTTTGTTACCAAAGTTTGGTTTTTCAGATCTTGGTCTTGATGGCTTACCATCATCAAGTCTAGAGTTTTGGAACTTTTTATCTAGGTCATCAACGTCTCTTGATTCATATCTATCATAAACGTCATCTTCCCACGATGTGGATCTTGTCGTGCTCTTGTTCGTACGTGATGATGACCCATTCGTTGCTGGTTTTCTTCTGCTGCTGTAGTAGTTGTCTTCATCTTCACTTTGATCATCTGAATTTGTGGAGTGAGATCTCAGATTTGAGGCTCTGTTGTATGAGGATCTACGGTTGGTTCTAGAGCTTCCGTCGTCTAGAGAACTGTTCTCCGAGTCAAATTCAGGAAGATCATTATAATAGTCGTCGTCGTAGTAATCACCCGGTCTTCTTTTATTGAAGGCTCTTGATTCCAACACTCTGAATAGAATCTCACATTCTGGTGGTGGTTCGACTCTACCAGCTAAGATTTGTCTGGCTTTGCAATTGTTACCGTAGAACTTTCTGTTTGCTTCTCTTCTTTCAATAATGGCAGAACCTTCAAGGGAGATACCGGCAAATAGACCTTTGGTCTTAGAGTAAGCAAATATAGCAGCTGCGGATTTCAAGGATGCAGTACCACCAGCTTCTGCATTTCTTCCTAATGGACCGGCAGCCACTGAAATGTTACCACCAAGTGTGATGGATCCAGCTTGGGCGAAGGAGTTCACAGCGTCTTTGGTGTTTAAGATGAAGACAAAATCGGTTAATTCGAAACCAATTTGACCACCGGCACCAGCACCAGCAGTGACAATAGCAGAAGGTGGAGACCACGAGCCATCAGGCAGACGGGCAATGATGACACCGGAACCGGCTCTACCCGAGAACAAGAACCCAGCTTTCAAGACGGTGATGATTGCTAGACCTTTGGCATTTTGTAACACTTCTGGCGGAATCACTTGATCGACACCCAGCATTTGATTAGGCTTGACGAAATTTGTCAAAATCTTTGCGGCTTTTCTAGGAAAAGAAATGATTGTTAGTAATTTGTAATGATATGTATCATGAATGGATCTTCCAGTGATATCAATGGCTTCAAACTCCAACTTTCACTGATTGATAGTAGTCATTTGACACATCGCCCACAATCGATAAGATTCATGAAAACTCAGCCTTTCAATCCATTTTAAAAACACGGTAAAACTTACTTCGTCTCGCTTTTCAGACTTCGTGGCACTGGATTGTTGATACCCATCTTGATTGTGTGGTTTTGACAGCTCTTAAACAACTGAAATCTGTAATCAGTCAAGAATTGAGAAACAATTTTGGCCGTCCCTTTTTTCGGTATATCCGTGGCTGTTGCGAAAGGGGAAATTTTCGCGATTGCGATTCTATAATATAATAAACACCCGAACACCACATTCAAACTAGTGCCAAATTTACTCGATTTGGCCATCCATCACTCTGTAATTCATACTCAGGTTCATTGATTTAAAAGTGTAATGGATCCAGTTGATCGGGTGTTTGATAATGTGTACTACTATGGACAGCGGGTGTCAGGTTTGGCGTCAAACACTGCCAGAAAAGTGACGGATTTGACTAATCAGGCAGTAAATGTGGTGGTTTCTGCAATGTCCAGTGGTAAAGTTGAAGAGATCCATCTTAATGACCCGGCTGTGTCGCACTCCTTTGGTTCATATTTCAGTGTGGGGATGGTGAAGCAGAATAGACGTCTGATCACAGGTGCTTTGGCGTTGTCCGGTCTAGCTCTGGCTGGCTATGCAGTAACACATCCTACGCTGTTGAAGAGAACGAAAGTGAAGAGAAGGGCTATCAGATTAGCAAACGGTGCTAGAAAAGATGTTGTATTGATAGTGGGGACTGTGACTGAACCACTTACGAGATACATTGCCAACGATCTGGAAAACAGAGGATTCATAGTTTACATCACTTCCACCAGTTCTAAGGCAGAATCTAAATTTTTCAACAATGAATCAATTAAAGATATCAAAAGTTTGATAGTTTCAGATGATGTCCATGAAAATGAGTTCAACTCTGAGCAAATCCATAAGTTCGACTTCTTACTATCATCCGAGCATATCCCATTCCAAGGTGCAGAACCAAACAAATTGAATCTGGTTGGGATCATTTTCGTTCCTGACTCATACTTCCCATCTGGCAAATTCCATCTGATGCCATCATCTACATGGTCAAAGAGCTTCAATAAGAAGGTGCTGGAACCATTGAACCTATTGAGCAATGGACTGATTGGATTGGCTGAGAAGTACGACTCGAACATCATCTTCTTGACTCCTACAATATCATCCTCGTTGAAACTTCCATATCACTCGGTGGAGAACATCACGAGCAATTTCATACAAGATCTATCGATCAACCTTGCAAATGACTATGAAGGCTTGAACATAACAAACGTGAAACTTGGATCGTTGAACATCAACTCAAACAACAATCGAAAGTCATATGGGATCAAAGGCGTACCTCTAAGAAACCTATATTACAAGCTATTCGACTTGCTATACAACGACAACAACAACACTGTGGAATATATTGGAGTGGGAGCCAGATTCCTTGATTACTTCGGCTCATGGATCCCGAGATGGCTCATAACAAACTACTTTCACAACTACTTCGAGCAATGAGCAATGACGGAAAAAAAAATGATGACATAAGCAAAATTGGTAAGATCTTAATAATGGAGCCGATTGATACCCCTATTCCCTCGTAAATTCATACAGGTTTCTCGGTGCCTCGAGACTTTAAATGTTTCTCCGATTCCTGTTATTTGCTTTCTCGACCATGAAATCATTGCGCTGAGCGATGCTGGACACGATGCTCAAAACAACCGGTAACTTGGTCAAAGAAACCATCCCACTGCTCTTCCCCGTATTTACAGTGTACACATTGTTCGACGTGCTGTGCTTCTTCAAGCTGAACACCACGCATTGTCACTTTCTCCACACTTGGGTCAACTTTTCAAATTGTTTGCTACTACAGGAAGGATTCCTCCCACTGTTCCAATACCTTGGACTCACACCGAGTGGAACGTTCGCACAGTCGTTGAACGTTCTGTTACTCACTGCATACATCATCGCCAGTATCTTATCGATCGGCTACACAATACTGTTCTACTTGCTCTGTCTTGAAAGCACATATGACAAGAAATGGAAAGGACTGTATACACTTGCATCAAAATCACTTAGATCATTTTAACAGACATGTAGAGACATTGGGTCGACATCGACAGATAGATTGTTCAATTGGTGGGATAAGACATTGATCAATTTTAGTTCTCTGTACTGATAACTATCTTGAAGATTGCCAGATCGACAACTCTACAATCTAACATTCCCATGAACATTACAAGCCATGCCCTTCAAAGATATTGTGGAAGTATATAATGGATTTACTCATGACCGAAGATCTGGGGTAGACGACTCGTAAAGGCTCATCGAAGCTATAGTTCAAATAGGACTTTTACAAAAGGAGCTGGAATGTGATGATTGATCAATATACAGTTTCAGTAAGAACAAGTGCACTGGAGTTCAAAAACCAAATTGGAATGAGGTCATATCAGGTTCTTTGAATGCATCTTGTGGTGGTGGTGCAGTATTGTTATGTCCATTCTGTTTCTCCTCTTCATTATCCTTGTGGATTGAATTTGATGCTAGTCCATATTTTTCAAGTATACTCATACCGTTTGACGAACCATTGAGTTTGGGTTGTAAAATACTCTCCCTTCTTCTAGCTGATGGTGATAGACCATATTTCTCCAGTAGACTTCCTCCTGCAGAGGCAGAAGCTGATGTGTTTAGATCAACGTAACTCTTTTCCTTTTTGATACCATCTGACTTCACAAACTTCCAGTTTTTGACAAGATCAACGGACAGATAGTCACATCCCATTCTAGTGTAGATAGAGGAAACTTTTGTGACAAACTCAAACTCCTGTAAGGATGAGATTTCCAACGAACCTGTCAAATAATGAGCACTTTTCTCACGTAGACTTCGGTAAAGCACAGCAAGCAATGGATCGTCTTCCAGGAATGACCTTGATCGCTCTGTCAATACAACACCTTTCTTTTCCTCATCTGACACACAATCAAATGGCGACTTGACTAAGGCCTGAATAGCCCTTGATTGATCCTTCAACTTCCAGAAAATATAGCTTGTTGTCCATCTATCACCATCACTGACAGCAGTTGGTAACAATGTCTTCAGCAGAATGTCTTTCAAAACCGGTCCATTATCCCCTTCATATACTCGACAAACACCAACCGCAAGATCGAAATCATCAACTTGTTTGATCAAAACATTGACACAATCCTTCAACGAGTCTGCAAGAAGGAAAAAACAAGCAGCCAACATGTATCTATGTTTACTCAACAGCACGAATGCGTTCTTCAAAGCAGCCGATCTCCACCTCGATTCCCGGAAGTCGTTCTTTAAGAAGCTCAACATCTTCTGCTGCTCAGGATGACCCGCCGAAGTTCTCCATAGTCCCAGTAAGATTTGCTTTTTTTTCAAGGCAAGGTAATAGATTGCACAATTTGTAGGATCTCTTTTCTCGTGGAACGTGAACTCATTTCTAGCAATGGATTCGAATGTTTGAACCAAATCATCGTATGTGATCCAATGAGACAATCCATATTGAACCGCAATAGACCATGTGATTTTCCGATCCTTCACTGAACTCTCTATGCTTTGAAGCAACAGCTGTTTATTTTCACTGTGTAATGCCCAATTAATGTCCCTCATTGTCAGTTTAACACCACCTTTACGTAGCTGGTATAACTTCACACCTAAGTAGAACCTCAATCCATGTTTATCCAGACTCAGAAGGTTTACTTCGATATCCTGAACAGCCTCAATTGTACTTAGTAATGTCATCTGTTGATGTCTTGTCAAGTAAGGTAGTGAGTGGTTTGCAACTTTCTCTTTCAATAGTTCTGCAACATTTTTATTGAACACACTGTAAGCCTCGTCAAAATCATTAGCAGCGACATACTTGGTTTCGTAAAACTTTGTTGTATCGAATCCCAAAGTGGAACCCAAGAACTCAATATCCTCGCCGGATAACTCGATCTCCCTAATCTTCAGGAACAATCTTAACAGGATCTCCTTGACCACCTCAAATTTACCAATAAACAATGACTGTATTAGTAACTGTGGATGATATAAAGGTAACGTGCCATTTAAGACTGAACAGAGGTTCAGAATGTCATTCGAAACGATATTCCTCGTTCCGATCGACTGTTTGGTCAGCTTATCATTCTCCATATCGAGTGTTTTGTCAGAGATGAAGATTTGGTTACCAGCACCAACGACTAAAGTACCATTCTCTAGCCATATCGAATCCCCAATGGAATGTGATGTGTAACTCTTGATGTCGACTTTTTTGATGGCCAGGAATGGCGGTGACTTATTCGTATAATCATATCTCAACTGAGTGTAGAGAAGAGAGTGATCTTCAAATCCAACAGCAAGGATACTTTGTTTATTCGATGAACAAGTCCAATCAATATCACGGATAACATGATCATGATTCTCTTCGAACTCCAAAACATTTCTGTTCAAATCCCAAATTGTCAGCTTGGTCTTTGAAGCATCAACAATAGCAAATTTCGATACAGAGGATCCTCGAATGTACGACGGATTCGAAATCCCAGAGTCCAAATGACACTTCTCAACCCATGTGATTTTATCATCTTCAACTATACCAGCAAAGCATCGAATGACACCGTCTTGGGTTGCAATGGATAGCACTGGTCGTCCCTTGAAATTCATGACTCCAACAGGGTCAATTGGAGCAATCAAGTGTATATCGTTCGTCTTGATAGGCAAATCGTCGATTGGGACTTCCAATATCTTCTCATCACTGACATTCCATGCTTTGGTAACGGTTGGATAGACCGCAATGACATAGTGTCTAGAATGATCATGGTGATTATGGGTATGAATTGGCACTTGAGCGAACAATAGAGGCTGACTAGCATCAGTGACTTCAATATGCGACTTCTCAATGGCTATTTTAGCTGAAGCGTCCCAAAGTATCAGTTTGTTCGAGCATATAGTGAGGAGCCTATTACCCTTGTCCAGTAGGATGGCCATTGAGATAGTTGATGGAGTTCTCACGACTGATTTCTTCCAAAGTGTTACACTGTCTTTCAAGTACTGGGGGACCCATACAGCGTTCTCGTCGAATCGACTTGTAGTGAGCATAGCTGATCCATCAGATGTTCTAAAGATTCTCTGGATCGATTTGTTGTGGCCAGTGAGTTTGTGAGCCAGAAAACCAATGTTTGTGTGTTTACCATCCTGGACCAAAAAACCAAGGTCTAAAATCACATTTCTGATCACACCATTCATGTCATGTATCACTATGGAGATATCTCCATTCTTGTCATTTAGTGATTCAGCGAAGTTGACGAATTCAGGATTCTCCACAAAAGTTCTAGGTTTAAATTGAATAGTTTTGAGTTTCTTAATATTGATCATCTTTGGAGGGTTTTGGGAAAGATTCTCCAGCGCGTATAGTTCACAGTTCCCATGTGTATCTGCAACAGTTACAAGGTCCGGCTGCTTCTTCTGGATTTCAATGACTTCGTCTTTATAAAGTTTCTTGATCGTAGCCTTCAAGGCATTTGTGACGAGATAGTCATCGATCATATTAACAAACTTCTTGTCCTTTCTTGACCGGCAAGAACCATCAAACAAATCCAAAGATCCCCATTGTTGGATAAGATGTGAGCTCTCGTACTCATGACTTGACCAAATTCTCAAGACCGAATCGCGAGCTAGAGTGTATAGAGTGTTGGTAAAAGTTTCGTAGTCAGGCTCAATATCAGGGTCATGTCTCTTCCACCGTATACTGGTGATTGATGCAGGGTGTAGTAAGTAGGATAAATCAAACAGTGTGTTCTCACCGAAGCTGCTCCTGTTCCAGACTTTCAGCAGTTTGTCGTACTTGGTGCAACTAGCAATGAGGCTTGAGTCTTGTGATATCTTTGCAATGTGAACAGGAGCAGCCTGCTTCAAAGACCACAGAATTGAAGGCTTGACAATGCCGAACTCTTTTTTGACTTGCCATAGTGTTAAGAAGTCTGATCCGATCACAATTTCTTCTTTGATACCCCAATTGATAATATTCACCTGTGAGTGGTTGTCCGGGTCAAGAAGTCTTGTGCTGAATTGCCATCTGGGTACTTTCATGAATTCGTTCATTGGTTCGTATATCTGTACTTGAGCACCTAATGCGACTGCAATTGTTCCGTTGAAGTGATTGATGTCAACCGAGGTGGCATCAGCATCGAGGTATATCGTCTGTAAATGTTGCATGTCGTCCGAGAGGATGATCAAGTTGTTCCCAGAACAGTACGCCATCACCGAGTGGCCCCGCCACTGCGCATGTGCAACCGCCTGGACTTGTTTGTTCGGTTCCCCGGGCACAAAACTGACTGCCATTGCCGTTTCTTCGCTGGATCAAATGACGTTGCTGCTCTGTTGATTTTATTTATTGTTTGTTCACCATATTTGGCTTCTTCGTAAAATCGGATGATTTCACATCGCTTCAAACCAAATTCGCGAATTTAATGGTAGAAAAATTCGTCACTTCAATCAAGAGCCATTATCTTGTCAAACAAGTTCACGGAATATTTTACTAAAACGATAAGATGGGTGGAAGGTGAGTCCATAATCGTGTTATTCATCAAAATCTGATCATTAAGAAACTAACTTTGTGTGAAATAGTTGTAAAGATCAGAGAACAGCCGTTGCCGTGTGTCTCCAGAGATCGCCTTGTGTGCTGATACAGAGAAACACTCCTCGGGAGTGTATTGAGAACCCAGAGCTGGCCAAGGACCTTCCGGAACTGTGCAAAGCACAGATGAAGTCCTTCTGGGAGTGCAAAAGAGGGTTCTTCGACATGACAAAGAGAATGAGAGGAAATGCACCTCTATCGACGGGAAAATACGACCAACAGTTTGAAAACCTGTCTTCAGGAAACTTTGATGCTCGGGAAGAGATCAGAAAGCTCGAGATATTGAACAGTGGGAACAAAGATTGAATCGGGGTATCATGTACATATATTTATTTTCATACACGCTTTATGTCAACGTTCTATTTCTATATTGCTCTATAGCTCATCGCCAATCTTGATGATGGCGTCATATAATTCATCCACCAAGTCACTATCAACCATCGGACTCACAAACACAACTCTGAAGAACTCACCACCATTAACACCAACAGCTGGTGAATAATCGATCAAGAATCTACCAGATTCGTGCAGCTTGCCAACAATTTCTCTTGTAGTTTGAGTGTTAGCTTCAGCATTGTCAAAATCACCGTTCTTGTTGAAGTAGAAACACACCTGCAAAGCTGGAGGAGGGTTTGTTGAAACCAGCTTGAACTTTCCTGAGTTCTGTGACAGCTTTTCAGCGAAGTATCCGGCAATATCAAAGGCATGGTCTATTCTCTCTTGGTAGCCTTCAGATCCATAGTAATACCATCCTAAATAGAACTTTAGGGAATCAGCCCTACGGCCACATCCCATCGTCCCGTCAGCCAGATCATAAAAAGTCTCTGATGGCTCTTTATTATGGAACAGATATGGTGCATCAAGTGAGTTTGCAACTTGGAAAGTTCTTTCATCGGGTAATAGTAAAAATGAACATGTTGTTGGAACACCTAGTAGTTTATGTGGATTAGCAGTAATTGAATCTGCTTTTTCAACACCTTTGAGTTTGTGCTTCTGCTTGTCACTGAAGACCACGTTACCACCCCATGATCCATCAACATGGAACCAGATGTTGTACTTCTTAGCGATTCTACTTATCTCGTCAAAAGGATCAAACGTTCCAAAGACAGTGGTTCCCGCAGTACCGTTGATGTATAGAGGTGTGTATCCATCGTCTATGCTCTTTTGAATCTTGTGGTCAAGATCCTGAGTATCCATTGCGCCTTTGGAGTCAATATCAACTTTGATAACGTTTTGAGATCCCAGACCTAGTAGGATCGCAGCTTTCTCGACAGAGTAATGTGAGTGCTTTGAAGTAAACAATGCAAATTTATGAGTTCCATTACCATGAGATTTGGTTTCTGGGAACAAGATAGATCTAGCAATGTGCAAACTTGTGATATTTGACCATGAACCTCCAGAGAACGTAAGACCACCAGCAAAATGTCCATTGAACCCGAATAGATTGGCATATGATTGTGATACTTTCTTCTCTATCAGCGTCAGTATTGGAGAAACTGTATAGACATGACTATTGGTGTTCAGTAAACTCAGAAGGATGTCAGATATGACACCAATTGGATTAGTCGAGGCGTATAGTTTGTCCAAGAAACCCGGATGCCATGTGACAACTGAATTGTTCAGCACTTGTTCAAAGATCCCATAAACCCCGTCTTTTCCGTGTCCTTTGGAAGGAGTCTCTAGTGGTATCAGCTTCTGTAGCTCCAATGGGCTGATTTTGGCCCCCAACTTTGCATTTGGCTCCGAGGCATTTGATATATGTTTCAGTATCAGTGGTTTTAGTTGAGTCAGCAGATAATCGAGCTCCTGGACTCGATTTATCTCTAATTTACTCGAGATTTTTGGCATTCTTTGACAAGAAATGTGTCTCTGTTCTATCCCTCTAGTGACCAGTCAGTTAACACCACTTCAACCTCGTCAAATAGACTTTTCAAACAGATGAGTAATCCAAAATTGCATCATCTAGTCGTCGTTTAGATGAACTCAAAACACAGAACATGTTCGCGAAGTATAAGCGCGGGCAGATTTCCAAAGGCAAACGAATCGGACAATAGTATTCAATTATTGGGTTAGTTTTTCTGGTTTTTAGGTCATATGAGTGACAAAGAGGACTCGGGAACACCGCCATCGGATTCCTTGAAGAATTTGGGTATAAAACTTGTTGAGCAGACCTCTCTCGAGCAGAAAATCCAGGCAAATGCGAACCATCTCATCAGCCAACAAGAAAGAGAATCGGATAAGAAGAGACTGGAGAAGGCAAAGGACCAGTTGAATAAGGCTAGATACGAACTGCGGAAGCTGGAAGACAGGCTCAACAACCCGAGAACAAAAATCTCACAAAAAGAAGAGATCAGGGAACAGATAACGCTCTTGAAAGAGGAAAAGGTCGAGCAAACAGTAGCTGATATCAGAGACATTGAAGAGAGATTGACCAAGAACGAGAAGACTGCCCAATCTGATGGCAAAATCAATGAATTTGATGGTGGAAGACTGCCCAACGAGTCTGAGAGAGACTTCCTTGTTAGAACTGGTAAGATCACTGCATTTGGTAATTCAACCGGGTTCGTCATAGAGGAAGATGAAGCTCATCGCGAGCCAGAAGAGTCTATATCTCACCAAAATCTCCGAGTTCCTGGATTCAAACAAGAGGATGATGACTTTTTTGAACAGACAGGAGATCAAGAGTCTGATACCGATGATGAACAACCGGTAAGGAAGAAACTCAAACTTTTGAATGAAGATGATATCAGAAACATCGACGATGGTGATGAGGGCTTCTATCAAGACAGACTAAACACATGGGTCCATAAGAGATCAATCCTTCGATCAACTAATGATAATGACAAGACCCCTGAATGGCTCAGATCGCATCCAAAGAATCCAGATGCTGTACTGAACAGTGACTTCAAGATCCCTGGTGATATATATCCCTCGTTGTTCGATTATCAGAAGACTGGTGTCCAGTGGCTATATGAACTTTACTCACAGAAACATGGTGGTATTGTCAGTGATGAAATGGGACTTGGTAAAACCATACAGATCATTGCCTTTGTTGCTGGTCTACACTATTCGGGAAAGTTGGACAAACCAGTGCTGATAGTGTGTCCCGCTACTGTCATGACGCAATGGGTCAATGAGTTCCATACGTGGTGGCCACCATTGAGAACAATGGTCTTGCACTCAATAGGTACTGGAATGTCCAAGAAACTGAAGGATGAAGATTTTGAAAAGGCTTTGTTACTGGAAGGTGATGAGGATGAAAACGTTCAAAAAAGTTTACAGGCTATGAAATCAACATCCAAGGCAAAAGCTATCATGAGAACTCTGTTGGAAAAAGGACATATACTTATTACAAGTTACATCGGTTTGAGGATCTACGAAGAACATCTCTTGAACGTGGATTGGGGTTATGTCGTCTTGGACGAAGGTCACAAGATCAAAAATCCCAACTCGAACATAACCATCTTGAGTAAAAGGCTGAAAACTTACAATAGAATCATCTTATCCGGTACACCAATCCAGAATAATTTGATTGAACTATGGTCTTTGTTCGACTTCATATTTCCTGGAAGATTGGGAACACTGCCCATTTTTGAAGACGAGTTTGAAACTCCAATCAAGGTTGGAGGATATGCCAATGCCACAAACTTACAGGTGAAAATAGGATATCAAAAAGCTGTGGTGTTGAAGGAGTTGATCCAGCCATTCTTATTGAGAAGAATGAAGGTGGATGTTGCTAGAGACCTACCGTCAAAGCAGGAGTACGTCCTTATGTGCAAACTAACGAAGTACCAAAAGGACAAATACCTAGAGTTCTTGAAATCGACGGAATTTAAAGTGAACTCTTACCTTGGTGCTATCGATACATTGAGAAAGATCTGTAACCATCCTGATTTGGCTGATGTCCATTATTTAGAAGGACGTCCAGGGTATGGTGATCCATCAAGATCTGGTAAGCTACAGGTTCTGAGACCATTATTGAAGCAGTGGAGACAGGAAAAGCATAAAGTGTTGCTATTCACGCAAACTAAACAGATGATGGTCATATTGGAGAAATTCCTGGTAGATACTATGGGTGATGATTTCAAATACATGAAGATGAGCGGTGAGACAGTGATTGGTAAGAGACAGGATATGATCTACAGTTTCAATAATGAGGATTATGATCTCTTCTTGTTGACAACTAAAGTGGGAGGATTGGGTGTGAATTTGACAGGTGCTGATAGAGTCATCATATTCGATCCTGACTGGAATCCGTCAACGGATCTACAAGCTAGAGAAAGAGCCTGGAGATTAGGTCAAAAGAAAGAAGTTTTGATTTATAGACTGGTAATTGGGGGGTCGATAGAGGAGAAAATATACCATAGACAGATCTTCAAGCAGTTATTGACCGATAAGATCTTGAAGGATCCGAACCAAAAGAGATTCTTTAAGAATAGTGAATTGCATGACTTGTTCACATTATCAGATTTCGACGATGCTCAGGATGGAAGATTCGGTAAAGCCATGAATAACAAGTCCATAACTCAGCGTGATAGTGATGATTTATCAAGTATCACTAAAATTCAAGGTGTCAGTGGTCTACAGGAATTCCACGATGAGACCGAGAAGGAAACAGAAGATGATAGAATCTTAGGAGGATTGTTTAAAAAGGCTGATTCTGCCGTTCAAGCCGTGAAGCATGATGATATGATCAATCAGCACTCCAAACCTTCAAAAGACATCCTTGAACGTGAAGCTAGAAAAGTCGCAAAAAATGCATTGGAGGCCTTGAAGAAATCACGTACTCAAGTGAAGAAAGCTGGTCTTGGAGTTCCGACATTCACTGGACGTTTTGGTGCAGCAGGTAAACCAGGCTCGAAAATTGGTGGTAAATCATCGAGTTCGATCTTACAAAACCTAAAAAATCGAAAGATCAATGAGGGTTCTCCAGCAGCTGTTGACAAGACGAATCCTAATGATGCAAAACATTTGAAGATGATGAAGGATATGGTCGACTATTTGGTGAAGAAAGAAGACAACTTCGGACCATCAAGTGAGATTTTAGAGTCTTGTGCGATTAAAGTTGTCGAACAAAACGATTTGATAATGGTCCGTTCGCTGTTGAAGACTATTGCAGTTTGGAATAAAGAGAAGTCAGGATGGGTCTTAAAAAATGAATACAGGTGAGATTTCGATTGATTACTTCTTAGCAATATCATCGTAGGTAAGCTGGGCTGGAAATATGTACAGTACAATTAGTTCATCCCAGTCATTTCTTTGTTGGATACAACTTTGGTGTTATTTTTTTCTTTCAATCTCTATTTTTTATAAAGGAATATCTATAACGTAAACTCATTCTTTTCAATACGGTCATTCATGTTCAGTAGACTCTCTAATATGTCTAGTAACTTAAAATGTCTCTACCGAACAAACCTCTCTTCAACCAATCCAAGAACAACAATACTCTTGTTCTCAAACTAACGGATTGTGCAAAGTAAGTACCTCTCCATAGATACATAGCAATCAAACCACCAACAAAGGAATAACCTGGTAAATCAAACACAGCAGAATTACCAATGTAGGCCAATGAACCTAAATGTTTGTATTGGAACGGTTTGGAAATGGCATCATCAATATCACCATCCAAGATCTCATTGACAGTCAATGAAGTGGAGGATTTTGCTAGTTTGGATAATTTCTTACCTAGGTATTTACCCTGTTGGTGTGCTCTTTGTGCTGTTGCTGGTAACGAAGTGATTCTGGAATCAATGTCTTTCAACAAAGCTGTGATTTGGTTGAATGATAAGTGACCAGTACGTTTTGAGTCATAAACTGGGACCAGCTCGTTCAAGAAATTCAAAGCTTCAGAAGCTTGTGGATGTCTCTTTGAGATTTCAGTACCTAATTCGAAAATCTCTGAATAGGTCAAGTTCAAATGTTTGATGTCTTCTTCAGTGATGATCTCAGTAGATGAGAAATGTTTCAAATGCTTGTCAACGATATATTTACGAACCAGCTCAACAGTATGTTCAGCCAAATCTGTTCTAACGGTTGAACAATCACCAACAGCGTAGACGTCACCCAATGGAGCACCGAAAACTCTTAGATGTGAATCAGTCTCGATGGCTCTGATGTTTCTTTGAGAAGTGGATAATGCAGCAACGACTTCTTTAGCCAATGGGTTTTGAGCAACACCAGTGGACCATAGACAGAGACCGAATGGGATTCTTTTCAATTCAGTCTTACCATCATCGTTAGTTTGGTTGAAGATGACTTCATCAGGTAAGATCTTGACAACTCTGGAGTTTGTCAAGACGTCAATGGTTTCTTTTCTGAATCTTTCAGTTGCATACTCGGAGATTCTTTCATCATAGGTGTTTAGAATATTGGATCTTGATTGAATAACGTGCACACTTAGTTCTTGTCTCAAGATCTTTGGATAAGATTTTGGTAAATCTTCGTTCAATAGATCATAAACTTCAGCAGCAAATTCAACACCGGTTGGACCACCACCACAGACGACAAAACTCAATAGTCTTCTACGTTCTTCATCAGTTGTTGTTGGTAGACAAGCTTTTTCCAATAGATCAGTGATTTTCTTCTTGATGGAGACGGCATCTGCAGCTGTTTTCAACTGGTTACAGTATTCCAAACCTTCAACACCGTGAGTGTTCGAGTTTGAACCGACAGCAATGACCAATTTATCATAAGGGACATAAAATTCTTTAGTCTCATTGGTTAGTTTATCAGTTTGGTGGACTTTGATCAATTTATCACTGAATTCGACCTTATCAGCATAAGCTTCAAGATAATGACCATTCAAATGGTTAACAATTTTTCTGATACTTTCAATCAAAGTTTTCACTTCTAAAGTACCAGTGGCAGCAGAAGGTAGTAATGGTGTGAACAGGAAGTAGTTAGTTGGAGAGATCACGGTGACATCATAATCACCATAGCATAAACTCTTTAATAATGCAACAGAACCCCATCCAGAACCCAAGACAACCAGTTTTGGTCTATAACGAAGTTGTTCCTTCTCGTCACAATCGTGATCGTCCAGGTTATGTTTCAAAATTGGCAAGTTCTCTGGTCCACCTTTCTCTGGATTCAAAGCCAACGCGTTGATTGTGATGTTATCAGGCATCTCTGAAGCTGTGTAAGTGGTGGCATCGTAGATGAAGAAAGCAACCAGTAGGAACGCGATGGTGGAAGTCCCGAGTCCAATGGACACGACGGTTAGCTTGAAAACCTTACCGACGGTGGAGTCCTTGAAGAAAGACTTTGGGATTGGGATGGTCTTTGGTAGTTCTGGTTCGATCTTTGAGCTGAGTACTGGAGGGAATGAAGTGAAGAATCTCTTATTCATAGACAGCTTGAGGAGGGAAGAATTACTGGAAAAGACCAGGTTCTTCTTCGCCTGTGGTTTGAGCGTCGAGAGGGATCTCTTCGCACCGGCGAGCGCGAGCACCCGAGGCAGCGTCCGTTGGAACATTAGCTTTTGAGGTAAAGAGTGTTATAAGTGTGTTTGACAAGTTACAACGGTCAAATTGTTGTTGTTTAATTATTTGTGTGTAAAATTTGTATAAACAACCTGAAAAACGAATAACCCGTACTCGGCCAACACTGCATAATTTTTCTGCCTGGCGCTGCTGGATGCGGTGCCTAATTTCCAGAATTTCCAGAAGGAGATGCGTTGTCCGGCGGTAGAAGCTAGGCAGACAGCACACTTCACAGTTGAAACTGGAAAGAGATGGTCACAGCGAGGCACCATCAGCTGGTGACTCTGAGTCGTCCCCAGATATTGCTACTTGCTACCGGCTCTCATCCGGCCAGCTAAATGTTGTCGATCTGACGTTCATAATTGTGCCGTGTGCCTAAAAGTTTTTCCGTTCATATACAGTTAGTCGTTAGATCGTTTAGATAACTCACTCAATCAATTAACGTGACTCGGATCGAGATTCATCACTCATCACTCAGTGGCTATAATACTGATTTATCGATCAATGAGACCTTCTGTAGATTGAAGTGATATAAATGAACGCGTGCTGAATGCAAATTGGGTTACTGGCCGGCTGATCAACATGTGAGACACGCTCATTCAATATGGCTGAATCCTTTTGCGTTGATCGCTGTACTGAAATCCAATAGAAATCACGACAATAATATTGACACCCAATTAAATTCACACAGTCGGACAGGCCACTGACCGTTCACCAATCACACCGAGGAATTCATTCATAGGCTGAACATCGACATCCGTACACAACTCTCATACAAAACATTGCGAACAAACACCTAATATCTCACCAGCCAATCATATCGCAGAACACGGTACAACGTTACATAAGCATTTACTCCAAAACGAAAACAAACAACAACTAAGTAAAAATGACATTTAAACACCGTTCGATGACATGGTCCAGCTCCCGTTTTGGCACTCTGTGGAGCTCTCTGCTGGTGGAAGACCTGTTTTACGTGAAAAGGAGTTCGATGTCCACGTTGAGGATAACATTGGGTTGTATCAGGGTAAATCAAAGATCCTGAATAGACAAGATGGAAGAATATACTTAACATCACAGAGACTCATATATATTGATAATGTTGATACTGCCAAATACTCGTGCTCCATCGAGTTGGATGATGTGAAGACTGTTGATTATTCTTCGAAATTTCTAAGGTCTTCTCCCAAAATCTCAATATTCTTCAAACAATTTAAGAAGAAACAAGCTTCAAACTATGATAACACCAATCCTATCAAACTAGACTGGGAATGTCAGATATGTTCATCCAAGAACACGGTTTCTTCAAACTATAATGCACTCAGAGATCATGATAATCTGAACTGTGACACATGTGGAATAAAACCTGAAGTCGAGTTCATTCAATCAATCATAGATCAACATCGTGCATTGACTTCTTCCACTAAACCAACAAAACAGGTTAAAGGGAAAGAAATCGCATGTATGGCGTGTACATTCTTAAATCATCCATCACTTCGGCATTGTGAACTATGTGGTTCGAAACTATCAATTAACGAAACAAGTTTAAAAGCATTTGCTGATCAAGATATCTTTGATGATCGTATAACGGTAGAGACTGATTCCCCTGATGGACTAGATGAGATGGATGTCGCATTGATTAAGTTGAGCTTCCATAAGACTGGTGATAAAGTGTTTTTTAACGAGTTGGTTGATACTTTGGAAAAATTCGAATGGCAAAAATTGGTCAATACAGGGAATATTAATAAAGAAGTCGTCAAGATCAATGATAAACCTATCAAGAAAGAAGACCATTTGATGAATCATATTGGTATTCATGGATTGGCTAAACAGGATGATCTACAAGCCCAGAAGAATGAAGAGATCATAAACTCATCATTGGATGACCTAGAAACTTTATTGAACAAAGCCACTGAGATCACTTCAATGATTGCATCTTTTAAAAATTTACAAAACGATGATGTTTCAGAAAAGACTATATACAATCTTAAACAAGAAGTTTTAAGAGATCCATCAAAAGATAAGAAATTTAGTCTTTATCTTCAAGAAGTCTCAAGAAAACTTTCAGAGTTCCTCATCAATGATGGGACATTGGAAGAAGAAGGTGGTGTCTTGACTTTAGTTGATCTCTTTGCATTATACAATAGAGGTCGGATTGGTCAAAACTTGATATCACCAACCGAATTACTTGAAGCATGTTCATTATTTGAAAGATTGAAATTACCACTTGTTTTGAAAAAGATCAATGACATATATGTCATTCAAGACTTGAAATTCATCAATAATGAAGATATCATCAAGGAAATCATACATTTCATTAATGATTTTGGTGATGAAGATACATATCGTTATAAATTTGCTAATATTTTAAAAATTAGTGATTTTTTCAATTGGAGTCTCACAGTTACGGAAGAATTACTCTCTATTGCCATTGAATTGGGGTATCTTGTGATTGATGAGCAGATCTTTGGAAAACATTATTATTTGAACTTGTTTGTTGATCCAGAGGTTCAAAAAGGTGCTTCGAACACCATCATACAGGAAGTTCCTAGAACTCATACTGAGGCAACCACAATACTCTATGATGATTCCCTCTTATATGATGATACATCGGTTCCTGTTCCCGATCTTAATACTACGACTCTGTCATATGATAATCTGAATGAAACTACATATAATGAACCTACAAATGTTTCCAACGAGCCTGAAGAATCCATTATAATGACCACGAATTTTCCTAATGCTCCTCATATAATCCCACAATCAACACAACCTTTAATGTCACAACAACAACCAGAACCAGTGCGCATGTCTAGAACTTTACAGGACCTACAAGGATTGGAATTATGAAGAAAGAAAAAAAATAATGCAGATTTATGAATTGATTGCCATGTTTGTAGTTGAGTTTGAGGCTATTAGTCTAGGTAAGTCTGTGATTTGTTGTAGGACGAATTCTTTTTCATCTCTAAATGTTGAATCTTCTTTTTGAATTGGGTTGAAGTTTTCAAGGAATAATAATAATTTATCTCTATTCTTAATTAAAATATCTTGAATTTGTTTAGTCTTTTTTGGATTAGCAACAAATAATTTGAATACGTTGAAACTTTCATATTGTAAATTCTTAGACTTATCACTTAATAGGACCATCACTAATTTCAAATTTTCCGAATTGCTTAAATATTGCATCATGAATTGATTGTTATTTTTAGTCAATAACAATTGAGATAATAACTTGATTGATTGTCTCTTTGTAACGTAATTCTGTGAACTAATGAGTTTATTAATATGTATGACGAAATCAGTCAGATGTAGTACCAACCATTCTGCAGTCAATTTCTTATGAGTTGTCAATAGATCACTTAAAGTTTGGAATGCATCTGTCATATCTTCAAATGTTCCTCTATAACTGAAATCAAAGTATTTCCATATCAACGGATCTTGTAACAACACTTTAGCAAGTTGTTCTAATTTAATACAATCACGTAATATAGCACCAGTGATCAAACAAGTTTCAGGAATTTCAGGTCCTTTCAACAATAGTGTCAATATTTTAGGGTTTTGATATATCAAATAATCCACAGTTGGAGACCTGTTTCCAATTTGACGTCGGAGAAGAGTGGAGAACAACATTGAGACGTCTTTTCTTGAGTCAAATTCCAAGTTTTGTAAGTTTGCTATCAAATTGTATAACAGATCAGTTTGATAAATTTCTTGTGCCAAACTTGCAATTTGATCTGGTTGTGGATCATTATCTTCATCTCCATGTAAGATCAGTCTGGCTTGTGTCAAATAACGAGTGGTTTCATCCTGGACTTTCTTCTTATCCGATGGGGTGTTCTCAAACTTGGTTACTTGTTCATTTAAAGCACGAACCAACTCAGTTGGAGTTTTGGGGTTTCTCTTAAATAGGAAGGCCATGAGTGATGTGATAAGTAATCAACCAATTGTGGACCAACAAAGCACAAATATGACCAGAAAACTCAAAAACACAATAGCACCTAATCGATCTTTGGCACTGAAGATTTCGTTAAAAATAAAGCTCAATTTGCAACAAAAGTCGATCGATTGTTTGTTTGTTTGATGATTTGATGATTTGCTTGTTTTGATTTGATTGGTTTTGTGATAAATCGCGAATTCTCTTTTACACAGAACAACAAATTAGTATTGTTTATTAGTAACTGGATCATCAATTAGCCAGATTAGCCAGTGATTACTGGTAGTTTGATATGATTGGTGATATCAACTAATCTATATTCAGCTTACAAGTTACAAAGTCACACAACTCTTGAAAAATCACACATGTATAAATAACCTTTTCTACTTTAATAAGTACCTCTTTAAGACAAATCAGCAACAACACGACTCCAGTTTTTGTATTCATTATCACCATATTGGATTTCCTGGATCCAGCTAGCAACATCACGGGTGAGTTCACCAAACTGTTCACCTTCCAATAATGGCACTTGGATGTTCTTACCGTGGAATCCAATCTCTTTAATTGGAGAGACAACAGCAGCAGTACCTGAACCAAAGGCTTCGACTAATTCACCTTTTTCAGCACGTTCTTTAACTTCATAAATGGAGAAGTAACGTTCGTTAACTTCCCATTCTTTTGGATCCAATCTGGTTCTTGCTAATTCCAAGATGGAATCTCTAGTGACACCTTCCAAGATTGTTCCATCTAATGGAGCAGTAACTAATTCTTTCTTTCCGGTCTTTGAATCTTTGAACACAAAGAATGCATTCATGGTACCAACTTCAGTGATGTATTTCTCTTCACCGAATAACCACAAGTTCTGCTGGTATCCTCTTCCAGCAGCTTCTAATTGTGGTTTGATACATGGAGCATAATTAGCACCTAGTTTAATATCACCAACACCACCTGGCCATGCTCTAACGGCATAATCAGTAGCTTCTAAACTGACAGCTTTGAAACCAGTGGAGTAATATGGACCAACTGGGGATGTAATAACGTAAATCAAGGCTTCATCTGGAATACCAACACCTAAACCGGCAGTTGTACCGATCATAGTTGGTCTAATATATAGAGAATAACCTTTATCTTTTGGAATCAAATGTTTATCAATTTTAATCAATTCACCAATACATTTGATCAATTCTTCAGATTCAAAAGTTGGAAGCACAATTCTATCAGCGGATTTATTCATTCTTTCCATGTTCTTATCTGGTCTAAACATTCTAATGTTATCATGAGAATCTCTATAAGCTTTTAAACCTTCAAATAATTCAAAAGCATAATGGAACACACAAGCAGATGGATCTAACATCAATGGACCGTATGGTTCAATCTTTGGAGCATCCCAACCGGTGGCACTACTCCATCTAATCTTCAAGATATGGTCTGTGAAAGTTTGACCAAACTTCAATTGATCATTTGGAAGTGGTGTTTTTGGATTAGTGTTCTTTGTGATTTGTAATTTAGAAGCGTCCAACTTGTTCAAATTGGCCTTTGAAGCAGTGGAAGTCTGAAGAGGTCTCGCAATGGTCATTCTGGATGATAAAACTGATCTCACAAAAGGTCTCATTGCTGTCAAAACCAGAAACCGAGTAATTTATATATAAACTTGAAAAATTTCAAAAGGTTTTTAAGAGAAACTCTGTTAATTGTGACTCAACGTTTTTTCCATTTGTTTATAAGAATTAAACACCGAAACCGCTTTTGGAATTTTTCGCGCAAGTGTCAATTACGGTTATTCACGGAAACAGAAAAATAAAATACCGATTGCCGATAATTTCTTTTAACAAAATTGAATTGCCGAACAATAATAAACATACACTCTCAGGTATTAAACAATATTAGTGTGTGTGTGTGTGTGTGTATATATTGATGACTCACGCGCTATCCAAAAGACTCGTGCGGAGACAGGTCGCTGCTGCTCTGGCGGAGTTATCTCAGGATGAGCTGGCTCGTCAGTCACACAATGTCTTCAAAGTGTTGAGAGATCTAAACGTCTATCAAAAGGCCACTAGAATAGCTTTTTACATGAACATGGATCAGTCAGAGATAAAGACACTGAAGATGATCGAACATGTGTTTGCAAAAGGTAATACAGAGCTTTATTTGCCTCGATGTTCAAAGATAACAGATCCTTCGGAGAAAAGATACCCAGAACAGACATCGAAACTGATATTCTACAAACTTGACACATTTCAAGATGTTTTAAATCTTCAACCACATGGGAAATATAAACTGAAAGAACCGATTTCCGGAAAAGATTTACTCACAACAGATAATGGACTTGATCTTATAGTTCTTCCAGCAATGGCATACAACAAAGAAGGTTATAGACTTGGTCATGGTGCAGGTTTTTATGACGATTATATAAAGAGACACCATACAAAATATGGGAAAACTCCATATTTATTAGGCATTGGTCTCGAACAACAACTCATAGAAAACATACCATTAGAACTACATGATGAAAAATTGGATGGATTGATCATAAATGACAAGTTTTATGGTAATAAATAGTTTTTAAAGTAATCCAAAGAGCCATTTCGTCTTTGTAGTTACTTCTGCTTTTGGTGATACTTTAGAATCAATTCTTGGTTCAAACTCCCCTAATCCTTTTACCAATAATCTTCCATTGACACTTTCAATATCACCGGATATCTTATCATTCTCCAAAATCTTGGTCTTCACCACAATGAAATTATTGGCAAGTGTTGGGAATTTATACTGAAGTTCAATGTTCTTTGTTTTTATCCGTTGAGGGGTATATTCATTGATAGGATCGATACCAAACAAGAAACTAGAACTTCTTTTCAACGTCTCGTCCAAAATAGTTGCCAACATCCCACCATGAATCAAAAATGGATAACCTGATAATTTCTCACCAACATGAACAATAGTAACGGATTCCTTTGTCGCTTTATTGAAAAACAACACAGGTTTGATGGCAACACCACCAGGAACAGAAAGTGTTCCAGTGGTAAGAGTTTGGTTCAATGTGTTTGAATCCACATAATTCCATGCTCTAACTGATTCATAGTCTTGATTTGCATTGAGTTCTTTATATATTGGTAATTCATGTAATTTTTTCTCCAATTGAATCTTATAAACCTCAGCTTGTGGACTATCCGGTTCAGGAAGTTTCTCAGTGACAATAAATTGGGCAATTGCACTCAATGGAAATAAATGTGCCGTGATTCCACCTAGTATAAAAGATGAAATGATTAAAGAGTATCTTGATGATTTCTTAGCCACAATCTCAGGTGAAGTAACAGTGGACTGTGATCTCAATTGTCTCTGGAAAATACCACGCTTCAAGCAACGAGCCCCGACCAACTTAAACATCAGACACTATACAACTTTAACTCCCTGAACAACAACAACAACAACAAACATCAACACAATTTTATGGGGATAATTTACAAATAGTCAAGAAAACCCGCGATTTCTTCCGTTTTTGGTTTCATGAAAATTTTGTGTCGATGAGCCTTCATCACGGTCATAAATAATCAGTTTGAAGTGTTATTTGAAGTTGTTTGCAATGCCGATACCGACAATCGAGATCCTGGACATCAACGACAAGCCAAAAGAGGTCGAGGAAGAGGTCGTTCCACACGAAAGACAGATCGTTGAAGGTGTTATTAGACTATGGAAGGAAGATCCAGATACTGAAGAATTGGGGATTTCCAAATTACATCAATTGGTGAAACAGAGGAATCCAAATTGGGCTCTGAGTGAGAAGAGATTGAAGGCATCGTTGAAAGCTCATAACTTGCTCATATCCTCGCAACAGTACGCATATGCTGGGGAAATCACATCGAAGGAAACTCCTGATTTAGAACTGCCTAAGAATATTAGATTGCAATTTACAAAGAATAGAGGGAAAGGTCTCTATGCTACTAGACCATTTAAACAAGGTGATCTTTTATGGGAAGAAAAAAAACCATTATTTTTCGTTCCTGTCTTGGAAACTGCTAAACTCGTCAAGACATCAAATGCTTGTACTTACTGTGGTGCTCTATTAAAACCAAACTCGAAATCAGTTTTAAGAGGATTGGATTGTAATGTGTGCACAGATGTTTGGTGTACAATTGAATGTAAAAGACAAGACTCTTTACATCAAGTCTTGAAACACAATCTCTTCACAGATGAAAAGATCAAGAAATCAAAACCTATTAATTCATCAGCTTGGTTCAAATACGAAGCTTTCTGTTTCGACAATAAATGGCAAGCTGCATATGCCATTGGTTTGATCCATGCTTATTGCATCACAGATAAGTCTGGTGTTCTTACTGGACAATTTGATGCATTTGCTAAAGTCAGTCAAGAGATTAGATATAAGGCTCTAGATTCCTCTGGAATTGGTGGTTCATTCGATGCTAATAGCAACGGTGGAGGAGCATTATTTGTTAAAGAACAGCAAGAAGAACTATGGACTCAAGGATTTCAACTGTTCAATGATGTTTTCCCATTAAACAAACTAGAATATAAGGAATTTCTAGAACATCTGGGTTCATATAACATCAACAATGTTAATTGTTCAATGTTTAAGATCCAATCACATTTAAATCACAATTGTGATCCTAATGTCCGTGTGTTGTTCGGTGACAAGAAAGCTGATGGTATCAGAGTCTTAGCTAAGAGAGATATCAAAGCAAATGAAGAATTAGTCACAAGTTATGTCAATCCAAGTCATGAATTACATCAAAGATTAAGAGAATTGAGAGTTAATTGGGGGTTCATCTGTAATTGTAACAAGTGTAAAGAAGATGCCAAACTATTACAAAGAAGGAAATCATCAAGCTCAAAGCCAATGAAGACAAAGAAAGAAGTTCAAAAAATGTTAAATGATGAAGACCAAGAAGAATTCGAACTGGGAATTCCAGAGAGATCAAGTGGTGAAAGAAGAAAATCAGTTAGATTCGATGAGAAAGTCATTGCAGTGAACAAAGAATGAAAGAATGAATCTCATCTGTATAGATCAACTCATGCATGAACGACTAACATTAGTATCGACAACGTAAATTACTCATACTACAGCAAATTGCCAATATGAATAGAATACAATTAATAAAACATCAAACTTCCAAACAAACTTTAAGAAAGAACCATCAACCAACAAAATCAACAAAAACTAACAGAACTGAAAGATTATAAAAGTCACCATTTCGAAAGATCAAAAACACCAATCTCTTTGCTTTTCCCCGCTTTACCTATATCTTTTGTCTTTTATCAATATGCTCATCAGATTGGTAAGTCAATGGAGTTCTCGTACTCAAATGCTTATGCAACATCTGATACAAATCATCTTTAGTGAATGGTTTTGCCAAAATATCACTCATCCCATGTTGTAAATATGTCACTAAATCACTTCCTTCAATATTACCAGTCATTGCAATGATTGGCGTCAGATTATCAAAGCTTCTAACGATAGAAGTTGCAGTCGCACCATCAAGATTAGGCATAATGATATCCATAAACACAATATCATACCGACCTTTCTCCAATGCACTGATCGCTGTGAGCCCATCAGATACAATCTCAACTGAACATCCAATCTTCTCAAGAAATTTCGTACAGAGTTGGATACAAACGTTATCATCCTCCACTAACAAGACATGATATTTGTGGTCTGGTTTGATAGGAAAATTTGGCGATAATTCTTGTTGAGATTGACGAGGTTGTGGTGGTGGTACTTGATTGTGCAGTTGTTGTGGTTGTGGAGGTGGTGGAGGTTGTTGCTGTTGTTGTTGATGAAGCTGGGGCTGTGTTGGAATAGCCGATAGTGATTGGTTGGATCCTTGGGATGGTGTACTGCTGTGCATGTTGATTGAAAGAGATTTATGATGCTTGTGTGAGTTTGTAGGAGCATGGTGCTGTGGTGGTGGCGGCTGTTGTTGTGATGGTGGTGGTTGATGATGGATCTGAAGGGGTCTTGGTCCTTGTTGGAGTTGAGTGTTCAATGCAACAGGTTCAACTGGAGGCAGATCAAGTTGTGGAAGTTTGATTCCATTACTCACTAATGCTGAGACCAATGTATTGATACTTCTGAAATATCTATCATTGATTGATTTCATCGTTATTATCGATTCCAAGACATTTGTATATCTTTGATTTAATGATTTCATCTCATCTTGTAATTGACTGTAATCTTTTCTTAAACCGTGATAGTTTTCTTCCATTTTTGATAAAGAATCATGACTTTCATCCGTACCGGATCTCTTTTGAGTTGGACCTTTTCTCTTGATTGTCTCTAAAGCTTCTCGATCATGTTTTCTAAAATCAGGATGTTTAAATTCCCAAGCAGCATCTCCATATTCACTTTTTTGTTTCTCTTCAGATGATTGCTTAACTTTATGGAAATCGTATTTATTTAACTGTCTCACAAAGCTGGCAAAGTTTGAGTGCTTAAAATGTTTCGGTAGAATATCCTTTGTGAACTCATTGGTATCTAAAACAACAAATGAATCACCGGTTTTGGTCCATGTCACCACGCTTTCATAAGCATTATCTTCTAACATGAGAAACAGCTTCTTGACGAAATCAGTAGAGCCCGAAGAAGTCGATGAGGTATTATTTGGAGCGAGTCCCAACGAGGCATTGAGGCTGATATCTCCAGCAGCACCCGAATCACTATCTATCTCGGGATTCAGGTTCTCCTTCTTCACTTTTGGTGCCATATTCTGAGGATAGGTTATAAAATATTAATGTTGATTGTTTACCTCTTGATGATGATTGACGTTATCCAGATCAGCAAGAACACGGTCGATTTAGCAGCAGAAAACGGGAAAACGAAGCACGACACGAACACAACACACTAATAAAGTATCGGATTGAGCACACACGTCACAAAAGTCGAATCAGTTGGGCAAATTAACGCTGGAAGAACCTCAAAACACAATGTTTGCACCGTTTTGGGCATCTTGTTCTAGAACAGCCCTTTTTAAATTCGCCTTTTTTTGTCGCAGCAAGAAATGTGTGCTGCGCCTACCACTAACAAGAAACGGTACCGCCAAAAAAAGAAAAAGCGCTGGCTTATCGCGAATTTACGAATTTGCGCACTTTGTCTTTTCGCAAAACGCTTTGTGTAGTTTTTCGCAAAAACCAAAACAATAGCGCCAAACCCGTTAGTCAATGGACTGACTGACACATACAATTTTAAAAGTATCAAAAATTACTGTATACTCAACTCTATGATTTATAGACTCTTTCTGCGGACACAAACGAGCACTATTGAAATGATTAAATAAAGGACCGATGAAAACAAAAAAAACAAACTTGACGTAGAACACATAGCTAAACTCACCCAGTATCACAGATCGAATTGACCATTGACGAACTCATCGTCCATCTCGTGATCACCGTCACCGTCAACTTGGTCTTCCTCTAATAGGTCTTCTTCGTCTTCTTCGATCACATCCTCTTGCGGTGGTAGATGTGGATTACCTGGTATTAATGAACCAAATGGTTGTTGGGCTCTTCTCGAATTATGGAATTCTTCCATAGTTGACTCATCAACAAAAGTGAATCCTTTGAAATTTGCTTGGATTCCAGGACTCAATGGAGTAGATGCAATTTGGAACTGTTTTGTAATCAAGGACGCACTGGTATTGGTGAACTCTGGGTCAAAATTTGAAGTATCTGTTTCAGATGAAAGATGAGGTTTGTATGGTGGTGGGATCTTCTTTTGTCTTAATAGTTCCCAATCAACATCATTGAAAAATGGATGTGCTCTTAGTTCACGAGCATCACCTTGGGATCCAAGTCTATGTTTTGGATTTCTATTCAAAAGACCTTTAACAAATGAACGACCTTCTGGACTCAAAACTTCCTTTGGGAAACGAACTTTACCGAATGCAATGTTTTTGTACATCTGTTGGGTATTCTCAGCATAAAATGGAGACCAACCACAACACATTTCAAAAATTAACACACCCAATGACCAAAAATCAACCATTTTAGTGTATCCTGATTCATCCAACAGAACTTCTGGGGCCAAATACTCTGTAGTTCCACAGAAAGTGTTAGTTGTATCATCAGTGGCTAGATCAGCTTTTGATAAACCGAAATCACACAATGCGATATGTCCATTTGCATCCAATAGAATGTTTTCAGGTTTCAAATCTCTGTAAACAATACCATTGTCGTGTAAGTGTTCCAACGACAACACCAATTCAGCAATATAAAATTTAGCACGATCTTCAGCAAAACGTCCTTCTTTTTGTAAATGCCAGAACAGTTCACCACCTGACATATAATCTGTAACCAAATATAGATCTGTTGGTGTTTGGAAAGAAAATTTCAGACCAACAATGAATGGTGATGATGCACCGGCAGTTCTAACCAAGATATTACGCTCTCCAATGGTATGTGCAATTTCTTTTTTCTTAACAATGACCTTCTTTGATAACACTTTCATTGCGTAGATTCTATCAGTGTCCAATTTACGAACTTGAAACACTTGACCAAAAGTACCTTTTCCTAATAATCTTAAAACTTCAAAGTCTTCTGGTCCATAATGTTTTTTACGATTGGTAGAGAAGTCCCAACTCACTTTGATATCACCATCAATCTTTTCACCGCCAACTCTGGATTCCAGTTTGAACCATTCAACGGATGTGTTGTTTTGTATAATACTTGGTTTTAAACGAACGTGACCCAAGAATGTCTCATCAGAGTCATAGACTGAGATATCCAGCTCAGAATGTGATCCGATGACATCGAAAATTGTCTCATGGTGCCATATAGGGTTTGAACTGTTTGGCAATGTTTCATCTTTCACGTTGTTCATAGAGTGAGGGTTGGTTGATCTTGGATTATTTCTGTTCAAGTGTTGAGATGATGATTGTCTTGAATACAAAGGTCTTTTTGAGGTAGGTATGGATCTATCTTTTCTTAATGGAGTTAACCCTTCAATGGAAGCAGGATGATTATCAACACTTTCTGGACCGTGAGTAATAAATTCTGAACTTTCAAAAGTACAAACAACATATGGTTGAGCGTTTGCAGATTTGGTTAACAAGTTTCTGGCTTCGATTATGCTGACTTTTAATTTTCCTCTTGGTAAGTGGGATGAAGGTGGAGCAGTTGTTGGAGTAGTGGTAGTGGATGAGTCGTTTGTGGTGGTTAAAGGTGTAATGGTTTTAGGGATTGATGGCACTTCATTTGGTCTATGAGGTTCTGGGGAGACAACGGAACCATTGGTATGTTGAGCACCGGCAACATGAGCTAGAACATTATGAGGTTGGTTGTATTGATTCGACTTGGTGGTGGTACCATAAGCGAATGAATCGTCACTCAAAGCAGTGGTAGGGTTCGAAGTCTGTTGAAGGATTGGAAAGTGTGTACTGGATGTCATCGAGTTCGAGTTCTGCTGTTGGTGTGGAGCCTGAGGTTGAGATTCAGCAGTAAAATCTTGGAATTGATCCTTCTCACTCTCATTATGCTCATTGGTAGGAGCTTTATTAAAGCCTCCAAATCCAAAAAAACTTTTGGCGAAATCAACCATTATGTAGCAAGATGTGTGAGGTTTTGTCGTTCAAGGAATCTTGAGGTTCTATAACAATGGAAGATGGAAAGAGCGAATGATCTGTGATCGAGTGATGTAGGTTATATACTCAGTGACTTTGAGACGATGGGGGGCTAATATGGGAGATATAAAGATTTTGTAGCACACGAGTATGCGATTAAAAAGAAAGCACGTAACTTGGAACGTTAGTCTATCAGGAACTATGGGATCTGAGTTAGTCACGGTTTTTTTGGTAGGAACGATGGCAAAATCTCCTTTAGCAGAATATCTCAGCATTAATCAGTGATATGCGTCTGATATCGAGAAAATATGGTTATTAAGCCTAAAGAAGAGCCCCAAAGTCAGAAAAACCACAATATAACATACTTTATAGCCTGGATTGTTCTGTGGTGGTCGTCTGAACGTTTCCGAGTGCAGAAAGCTCCTTAATTCTCAAATTGAACTTGTGCTTCAGACCAAAAAGCGGATTCTCTGATTACAATTTTTTTAACGACCGGAAAAAGAAACTAAGAAACACTAGAAATTACGTAATTTCAAACATCAATCAAGCCGTTACCCGTTATTTTAGCGAGCAAATAGTAGTGTGAGCAAATGTCATAGACAACGATCATTCTTTAGTTGGTTGTTCTGTTGTTGAGAGGTTTGATTGGTACATTGGTGTTGGTCAGAGTGTAAATAAGTGGATAAATAAGTCAATAAATAATATAGATGAATAAATAAGTGAATAAATAGATGAGTAAGTTACGGCTCATGGTTTAAATGCACCTTCTCCCAGTTGCTCAAGAGTCTGTGAGAGTGGTCTTCTACGTGCCACTTCCCAGAACTCCTGTTTCTCCACAACAGAGGAAGGCTTCGTCTTGAAGTTGTTGACTTCATTAGTACCACGATAAGCTATCGATGACTTTGAGCGGTCACCAACCAAGCCACCAGACCAGAATGTGAATGCAGCAGCAACACCGAGCCCGGCACTGATCCCAACGGTCTTAATGAAATTCTTGGTGAAAGATCCAAGAACAATACCAGTTAAAGATCCAGCATAGAACTCATTGACCGTGTCGTTCTTCTGACGTAAATTGGAGATTGCAGACGAAGTGAACTTGTACGTGGTAGCACCAATCACAATGACTGACAACGACTTCCCACCTTTTGCCAACCAGTTCTCACTAGTCTTGGAAGTCGCAGCAACGGTACTCACAGCCATCAGACCAAGCATCGACGAGGCATAAAATGTGCTTTTTGCTTCCTTCCAAGTGTCCACTGGTACGTATTTTTCTTTACGGGGTGAAGGTCCAGGTACATTGACGTAGAATTGTGGTTCAGAAACATCGTCCAACTCCTCAGAAGACATTTTTGTAGTTTTCAACAGTTGTTTTGACACTTTTGTTATTAGAAAGCTCCTTAAATTTTGTGGTGTAATTTCCTATTTAGCTATCAGCGAGGTTACCCGGCCTGTCTGATAACATATTTCGCGAATTAACACTGCTTTCTACACTTGGAACACTACAACAAAGCACTCATAAAATGCTCTTTGAAGCTGTGTTCTTGGTGCTTCTGACTCTTGTTGACTGTCAGCAGGTGGTTCTTCAACAACCACATATCAATCCTCCGAAAAACTCGAAATTCAGAGACCTGATATGGGGTAACGTGAATTTCTTACATACAACAGACACACATGGTTGGTATGCTGGCCATCTAAATCAGAAACAGTACAGTGCCGATTGGGGTGACTTCATATCGTTTGCTTATAATTTAAGAGAGATCGCTGATGAGAAAAAGGCGGACTTGCTGCTGGTTGATACGGGAGATAGACACGATGGTAATGGACTAAGTGATATAACTGTTCCAAATGGTGCGATATCAACAAATGTCTTTATCAAACAGGACTACGATCTAATCACATTGGGGAACCATGAACTTTATAAAGAGGAAGCATCGGCTCAAGAGTACGAAGTGGTAGTGAAGCATTTTGGTGAAAAATACGTTTCTTCAAATGTTGAATACTTAGAAGATTCAAATTGGGTTCCTTTTGGAAACAAGTACAGATATTTTACCACTCCAAACCAACAGAAGAAGGTTTTAGCTCTATCATTCCTATTCAATTTTAAGAGATTCAACTCAAAAAGCAGAGTATTCACTATTGAAGAAACCTTACAACAACAATGGTTCAAAGATTTGACAGGTAACATCAAAGAGACGGATGTTGACTTGTTGGTGGTGTTTGGACATCTTCCTGCAACCGATACAGAACAGTATGAAATCAACAAGCTTCACATGAGCTTGAGAAAGATATATCCAGATACTGTCATTCAATACTTTGGCGGCCATTCTCACATCAGAGATTTCGTTGTTCTTGACTCTAAATCGACTGCTTTACAAAGTGGTAGATACTGTGAAACTGTGGGATGGTTATCCATCGATGACAATTCAGAACATCCTTCTTTCAACAGAAGATACATTGATTTCAACAAGGAAAGTTTCCTGCATCACTCCAATACATCTCTTAAATCTCAAAATTTTGATACTGCAGCTGGTTCTTCTCTATCGAAATACATCACAGATCAAAGAAGATCGTTGAACTTGACATTCAGCTATGGGACCGTCCCTTCATCATTATTCATGTATGAATATCCTTACGGTCACGAAGGAAGCATCTTCACGTTTCTCAATGAAACCATCCTACCAAACCTAAGGTATCCAGAACATCACCAAAACAAAAATAGAATCATTTTGATTAATGCCAATAGCATAAGATATGACTTATACAAAGGAGCATACACCAAAGATACAGAGTTCATCGTCTCTCCATTTCAAAACAAGTGGAAAGTCATAAACGTCCCAAAGGCAACAGCTTTGAAAGTTGAAGCAGCATTGAACGACAGAGACTATATTGCAACTCTTTCGACACCTGAGAAACTATCCATGATGAAGAGATCGTCAATCATAAGAGAGAAGTATCAGAGTTATGGCTTACCATACAAGTCTTGTCCGTTTGTCGACGAAAAGCATCAAAAACCAGGATATATCACACATGATGATTATGGTTGTGATGGTGATGACGTTTTACACAATTCAGTGTTCACTTACCCTTCGCCAAACGTCATTCAATCATATCAAGAGGTCAATGAAACAGACGATACGATCGATGTTGTCTATTACGACTTCATTGAGCCTTATGTTCTTGAAGCTTTGAACTCTGTGGATAAAAGTAAAAAGTACACCACTAATGACGGAGTGTATTATGGAGACCAAAGCACTGGTGAATTGATAACAACATATGTCGGTACGCACTGGAATAACTAATTAATGAGATATACAAAGATACTAATTGTAAGGATTTCCATTTTCTTATTTATTTTAATATACAAGAACTGCAACTATATCTGAAAATGATGCAATAACAAAAAAAAGAGTAACAACATAAAAGTCAGAATTCGTATCATCTTCCATTCCCACCACTAACAACTAGCACACCACAACTTCCCCAAATATATATTTCATTAAAATCAAAGCATCTATTGTTGAGCTCTTCTTCTGTCACGTTCTTCAGAAATGCTCAATTTGATACCTTTTCCTTTTGGTAATGAGATGTATGGTTTACCTGGTTCACCAATAACGAAGACATTGGATAGACGGGTAACGAAAGTGTTTTCTAGACTATCTTTGATGTGGACTAAATCGAAACCACCTTCATGACGTTCACGGTGAGTAATAACACCAACACGACCCAAGTTACGACCACCAGTAACGTAAACTAGTTTACCAGTGTCGAATTTGATGAAGTCTGAGATTTTACCAGTGGCTAGGTCAACTTTAACAGAGTCGTTAACTTTGATAGCTGGATCTGGGTAACGGATGGTTCTACCGTCGTGGGTAACAACGTATGGAACACCTCTCTTACCTAATTGAACTTTCTTAACTTTGGCAAGTTTGTATGAGGCTTCTTCATCAGTGATTCTGTGAACAGCAAATCTACCTTTGACATCGTAGACTAATCTGAAGTTTTCGTTGGTAGCTTCTAAGGAAATGACATCCATGAAACCAGCTGGGAAGGTAGAGTCGGTTCTGACTTTACCATCAACCTTGACGTGACGTTGCATCAAGATAGCTTTAACTTCACGACCGTTTAAGGCATATTTTAAACGGTTTCTTAGGAAGACAATCAATGGTAATGATTCTCTCAATTTGTGTGGACCTGGAGAAGGACGTGGAGCGTAAGTACCACTTAGCTTGTCTAACAACCAGTGAGATGGAGCTGCTAATCTTTTAAGATGTTTCTTTGGACCTCTACCCATTTTTGATTATAGTGATATGTTGTGTATATGTAGCGTCTGTTCAACATCAAATTGTGATAAAAGTGTTTGGTTTTTTCACCTTTCACACCAGTGCTGCGCAACCATTTACTCGATTCGGCGATTGTTTGGTGTTTTTTGTGTAAAAACCCGGACACCTTTAAGTTGAAAAAGCAGTCACAGCCCTATCCAAAGTCACGTGACTTTTAAAGGCCTAACTAAATCTGAACTACAAACTTGTGAAGTGTCTATTCCTGCAATACATATCGACTACAATAAATCAAAGTATAAGAGCATAAATGAACTGAAACCAAACTAAAAACCTGCAAAACCTGCATCCCAAATAAAAGAACAAAAAAGAAATGACTTCAGCCAGAAGTCAAGCCAAAATTAACATAAAACAAATTACCACTTTACCATCATCATCAGGGATATTATAAAAGCACATGAAACAATCGTCAGAGAGAAGCTAGACTAAACGAACATCGATAGAACCTTCAGATGTTATCTCTTTCAAAAGTTCAACGAGAATGGGGGAAGAACCCTTACATGGTGTAGTGGTACACCGTTGACCAACAATCACAGTTCATCGTCTGAAGCATTACTCAAAGCAGCTTCCAATCTCAAACTTGATAGCTTCTTCACTGGATTTCTATGGTGTAGCTGTTAGTATATTATTCGTAGTACAATGGACTCCTATGGGTATACTCACTGATAGATGTGTCTAACTTTATGATCCATTAGCTTCTTTGAAGTTGGGGAAAGGTTCTCTTTCTTGTCTGATGGTGATACGTATTTCATTTTCCTGGTGGGTCTGTTAGTAACTGATCGGTTTATAGCCTTGGTTTGTGACATACTGTTGAACTGCGAGCTCATGAACTCTAGCTTTATTCACATTCTCCTTACTGTCCAAGATAGGATGTAGAGGTTGGACTGGGTTTTGTGACATTCTGTAATGTATTTGTGGTGATGTGTGAACAATAGTAAGTATATTGATTATAGCTTTGTCTTCTCAAGTGTGTGAAGTTATAAGAAGAAGATGACTCGATTGTATCAATTTGAAGCTCTTTTGGAACAAAGCAAGGATGTTCTAGAAAACGTAAAGTAAGAATAATTCAATCAATGAGCTTTTCAATTAGCTTTCCGGATTGGGCAAAATGTAAACAACTTAACAAATTCAATTTAAATTTATCACGTGATTTGTATTGTTGCCCTTACCGCTTCTACACTAGATCATCTATTGAATAATCAATAAATATTACCGTGTATTTAGCAGTGTTTGAAAGCGAAGTTGTTGTTGGTGGTGTCACTTGTTCAGTTTGTGAACTGTGTTTGTGACTTAACTGGCTGTATATGTATACATCTGTGAAACTCAGTGACATGCTTCGACTTTTTTTGCTCCGATGTCTGTTCATTTCGATTACACTCACAGATTACACATATGCCACGATAGTGAATGGTTCATACACAAAAGAGCATCTCAGAAGCCTCCGATCACAGACGAGAGAACTATTCGATCATGGATGGGATGCATACATCAGACACGCATATCCTGCTGACGAGCTGAAACCTTTGTCTTGTGGCAAACATGAAAAAGTTGATGACATCTACGATATCAACCGAAATGATGTGTTGGGTAATTATTCAGTGACGTTCCTAGACACCATCACCACGTTTGCAGTTATGGGTGATGTTGAATCATTCTCCAGACATATCGAGACCCTTCGAGATCTCTCATTTGATCTTGACTCCAACGTTCAAGTCTTCGAAACCACTATTCGTGCATTAGGATCATTATTATCCTCTCATTTATATGCAAGTGATAAATTCAAGCTTCTAGGCTATGACGGATTCCTACTAGATATAGCTAAAGATCTCGGTGATCGTCTTATAGTGTCTTACCAGAATGAGAACGAGCTGCCCACAGCAAGAGTCAATTTGAGATATGGAGTCGAGAAGATACCGAACACTTTGATAAGAGAAACGTGCACTGCTGGTGCTACTTCGCCCATGCTTGAACTCACTCTTCTTTCTGTGCTTACAGGTGATCCCACTTATGAGTATTACTCCAGAAGAACGTTTTTGAGGCTATGGAGTTCGAGAAGTAAGCTGGACTTACTACCCATGAGTCTCGACCCAATCAATGCTAAATGGCTGGATGTTGTGTCCGGAGTTGGTGCATCGATAGACTCCTTCTATGAATATGCATTGAAAGGGTCGATTTTGTTCGATGATGATGAACTTTTGAATATCTGGAAGGACTCGATCAAAGCTTTAACCATGCATTCCAAGATAGAATGGTTTTTTGCTAACGTCCAAATCGAAACAGGTATCATCATCAATCCTTGGATAGATTCTTTGAGTGCTTTCTTTTCCGGGGTTTTAGTTCTAGCAGGTGAGCTTGAAGCTGCTATCCAGGTTCACCAACCCTTTATGAAGCTTTGGAACAGATACGGTGGTATACCTGAAAGATGGGATTATCTATCTGCCAAACAAAATGGATTCTCAAGTGGTGATGTTGAACCTGTCACTTTGGAATGGTATCCTTTGAGACCTGAATTCATTGAATCGACTTATTACCTATACCAAGCTACTAAAGACCCACTTTTTCTTAGAGTTGGAGAGAGAATTCTGGAGGATTTCAATACCGTTTTCAAAGTTGATTGTGGGTTCGCAGGATACAGGGACATAAGGACGGGTGAAAAACAAGACCGTATGGAGTCTTTTGTTCTGAGTGAGACCTTCATGTATCTGTATCTCCTATTTGATAAAGATAATGATCTGAATAAAGAGCTAAATGTGATTTTTTCAACAGAGGGCCATCCTTTGTGGGTACCCAAGAACGTTTTGAGGCATTACAAAGAACAGAAACTCTTGACAGCTTTTGAGCTTGCAAACGTCACTGAGCTGGTATCAGAGGACGGTTCAATTGCCACATTGATGGAAAAGATACGAACTTGGCCTAAGGATGAATTGAAAACAGCACTGCACTATATTAACGGATTGTTCAGTTCAAACGATTCAGAGACACTGCCAAATTTTCTGGATGAACTCGATGGTAATGTTGAGTTTTATCAAGAAGAGAAAGGGATGGAAGACGTTTGCCCAACATATAGCCGTCCATCTGATAGCTTTCAATCTCCACTACTATCTGATCCAAATCTCTTCATGCTAGAGTCAAAGTTCCATCACCAATGGAAGAATGTCAATCACTCAACAAGTATAGAGCTGGAGAACAGTTTCTACTCTATTCATGGTGACCAGAATGCTGTTTCTGCAAGGGAGCCATCTGTCAGTATCTGGGATTTCAGTCTAGGCTACAGAGGGGCTAATGGTACAGCACCTATTCAACCATACAGTGTTAATGATTTCTGGGTGGACTCAATAGAGGGTGTGAGACTGAAGCTCGAAGTGTTGGAGCTAAACAAGGTCGACTTTTCGAACCAATTGATTGACAATGACTTCCTGTCAAGGTTCAAAGATGATTATCCAGAAGAGGACGCCACGACTACTTGCGGGATCAACGATGAAGTGAGGAGCGTGTTAAGGGTACGGACAATCAATGGGACGCCAGTTGGTATTAACTCCACCATCTATGTTTCACGAAATAATCTGAATCCAAAGCTAATCGGTCCGAAATCTATCACCATATCCAAGAAGGGACATCTGGTACTAAGCAATCACCTTGTTTCAAACATGAAGCTTGGGGACGACATGATATAACGAGAGACTAATCAAGAAAGAATTTATGCGAATGACGTACGAACTATGTAGCTTTCCTTCGAAACGATCTAGATTCACAAGACAATAACTCAACGGTTTTTCAACGGGTAAATTTTTTTTTATATGTGATGTAATTTTGCGTTCAACGGTCCAATGTTTTCGTACTAATCTCGCTATTTGCAGGAACAGCTATTCGGTTGTGAAAGTGTCTCATGCCTTGCACTCGCAACTGTGCTGACATTTGAGGCCGAGACTGAGGCTCGCCGTGTTTCAAATGTATTGTCTCACTTTCACGCCATTCCGTCTTCGGGAAAAGACTTTGGGGACTTTCCGACCCATTATGTACAGATCCAGTTGAGGCAATATAATTACGCTACAGCCTACAACGTCAGCCCAGGCTTAGTCCACAGTCCAGACGTCAGCAATCTCTCTCGAGGCTTAAGTTGGTAAACTACAGTAGGACACGATATAAGAAGAGCGGCCTGCTCAATGCTCAGCTTTCAGTATGTGACCCTGTACTCCTTGATTACAAGCAATGCTCTTCCTCGAATCCTCCTCCATCATCCATGTCATAGAAACAACAGCAACGGTCGGCGTACCGTCTCTCCTAACTCTGAAGGCTCTCCACAACATCAACTCTGCCTCCGAGTTCTATCTGCGAACACACTTGAAAGTGTTGACTTTCTGGATGAACTACTGGTTCATCTTATTTCTGTTCCAATTCTTCAATGTCAATACTCACTTCATGACTCTATTCGCAATGTTCTATATCAATTCAAGTGATCTAGCGCATGATTTACTGATAAGTCTCTATGAGAGCTACGTTCTACCTATTTCATGCACCGTGATATTTAAGCTACAGGACATTCAAAAGACTGAAACCGAAGTCGATGCTTTATTCAACGAGATGTTACAGAAGATATGTTTCAATGCTTCAGATCTCTTCCACTTGTCTAACTTTGTGATCATCGGTGACGACGTGACAGCAAAGAAAGACATGAAGAAGATACAGAATCTGTCTCGCCAAACAATGAAGCTTCAGAGAAGAATACGACCACAATATTTTTAACTGATGAAGATTACGCACCATATGCCATACCCACAACTATTACAAACACAACCTCACTGTGAACCAATACCCATAGGTCGCTATAACATCAAAGAAATCTTCATTCAACTCAAACAGGTAAGCGACTGAGTCGCCCATATTTATATACACAATCGAAAATCACAATAATTAGGTAACCTTGTAAGGGTAATCAAAGGTTCTGTCTTTTCTCTTCCAGAGTTTTCTCTTTCTCTTGGTCGTAGCATGTTCCACGAACTTTTCTTCACAGTGTTGAGCTTTAAATGATCTGATGAAACCTGGATCCCACAATTCAGAAGCAATCCCCAAATCCTTGCAACATCTCATCAAGGCATTACTTCTACAACCTTCGGTGGCTGTTGGTATACCATCTGGGTTGAAGTAGTCTTGTTCACCTCTGGCAATACTGACCAGTCTTCCGAGACAGATAAGCGAGTATTCTCTGGTCAGCAGTTTATCAGTAATGATTGTTTCAGATCTAGGTATTAGACCCCAACCACCGGCACCAAAAGCTCTGTTCAAGATACGACGGTATTTGATCTCTGGCAGGTAAATCAATCCATCAGGTTTGATCTCGATGTCCTTTGAATCGATTGACTCGGCCAGCACCTTCTGTGCAGCCTCAGGAAATGGCTCAGCACCCAAACCGAAGTAAGAAGTTGGCCAGTGGATCTCATTCAAAGCTGGAGATGGCGACTTGATGATCACAGGTGAGTCATTGAAAGTTGTTGGGAACTTCTCGGTCAGCGTCTGTCCCTTTAGCCCGTTTGTGCTGGCAGGCGATGATGCTTTTTCCCTCGTCGATTGGCCACTTTGTAGACCAAGCTCAGACACGTCAAAAAAGGTATCTTCAATAGGAATTTCTGGCTCAGGAGCTGGTGTTGCGGCCTTTTTCACGGCAGATGGCGTCTTCTTGACTGAGGTGATGTAGTTCCGTCTCAGGAGCAATGCGCAACGTCTCTGTAGCATTTTGTATGATGTTTGTTGGTGTTTTTGGTTGACTCTTGAGAAGAATATGTTTCATATTTCTCGGGCTCTTTTCAAGTGAATCGACATCAATATAAAGTGGCCGCAAAAATGTCATTTCTCAGAGTCGTTCAAGCAGCGGACGGGTTTGCCTACGAGCACGATAAGCAGCAGTTCTATACGCTTTACACCCATGACAAAAACGCGACGTTGGGCTTCGTTATACCGTTAGTTGTTGAGAAGCTGGTTTCGGTTGATACAAACGGCTACCTTATATTCGACCATAATAAGCAAACAATAACAATCAGCGGCTCTCTGGATACAGTTGAAAAGAGAAATAATGCTTTTGCTGTGCTTGGTTCAGCATTGCGTGACTTGAACGCTCTTTTCACCTTGAAAGGGTGGAGAAATGAGCTATACACCGTTTTCTACCCAGAACATGTTCCTTATATCCAAGTGGAAAGAGCAGTATGTCCACTGTTGGGTGTGGTGATGTACGGTGTGCACATAGTGGGATATGTACCTCCTTCAGTATCTAAGAAGAACGAGATTGAGTTTTGGATTGCCAAAAGATCAAAGACTAAAGCGACCTGGCCTGGCTATCTAGACAATACTATTGCGGGTGGACTTGGTTATCCACATGGTGTCTTTGATACAGTCATCAAGGAGAGTCAAGAAGAGGCTGGCTTGACTGAAGACTATGTTAAGGCAAACATCAAGCCTGCTGGTGTGATTTCGTATATGTATCAAGAATCGACGGTTTATCAACAGGAAACTGCATTAATTCAACCGGAAGTGCAATATGTGTTCGACCTGGTCTTCGATAATGAAACCGTACCTGCTCCTTTTGACAATGAAGCTGAAAGCTTCGAGTTGATGACCCTGGATCAAGTCCAGCAGAAAATGATTGAAGGTAAATTCAAACCAAACTGTGCAGCTGTCATCGTGGACTTCCTCATCAGACATGGTTATCTCACAGCAGAAAGTGATACTAACTACATATCGTTACAGCAACGAACACATAGAACCTTGCCATTTCCAACACGATAGACATTGAAAGGAGTAAGACAATCTGGACTACAAACTACTATATATGTACTAAACATAGCTTTACCGGCGTCCATTCTTAATTAAATAAATGTACCCTAGTATCTCTGATCTCAACTATGAGCATAAAGTAGCTCAAATGAGTTGGTAAAGCTTTTTGAAGATATCAGAGCTTCCGAAAGCAATTGGTTCATTTGATTTTATATACCGGTTGTGAGTTACCCGGGCGAAATTGTGCTACCTGAAATTGATCATAAATACCTTGAAAATACTGCTACGTATGTCATAATAGTAGCACATCGCTTGTAGAGTACTGGATATAAAACCTAGTAAGCTTGAACCCCTGATAAAAGACTTTGGAATTTATAGGGTTTGAAATTCGATAGTCTAAAACTCTTGAGATATAAATGAAAAAAAAGTTCAATGAAGTTTTAAAAATTTCAATTACTCAGAATCGCTTATGAGTGAGTTCATTATGTAGCCAGAAGCTTGCTCAGTTGAAAAGACCTAGTTTTATTGAGAAATATAGGAATGTACTTATAAAAGGACGATTTTTAAATCGTCAGTTTACTAGTGGTTGTATTATCCACTATCTCCGGTCAAAATACCCTACTTTGAAAGCCTTGTAGACTCACCAATACGACCTTAATTCAGCTATTTCTTTTTCGATCCATTATTTGAGCTCTATTGGTGTATATTTGGTTTTTGAACAATGGTATAAGAGAAGAACTGAGCTCGCAAACTCCGCAAAGTTTGGCGACATAAATTTTTGAGTTTTGCAAATGATGTAGATTTCCGGAGATATCTGCTTGATATGTCCAAATTCGGAAGTTGTCGGCTTTATGAAAGTTACCATATATGGAAACTCCGTAGCACAAAGAAGTGTTTGTATACCTACGCCATCACAATGCGATGATCTCAACTGAAACTATGTGGGAATATTATTGGGAAGTGTATATACAGGCTTTTTACGGTTCGATCAAGCAAGTTGGGCTAGTTTAACAATAGAAGTGTCACGGGCACTTGGACTTAAGCCACCACTCAAATACTGGAGGAACAAGAGTTTACTGATAATTGGTTGGTTGACGGTTCCTAATTCAATAAAGTCGCTCTTTGTGATATTCTCATAATAAACTTTGAGCTTACCATCTTGAAGTCTCTCAAGAATCAAATTATGATTTTTTGGAACTGAACCTTTTCTGGAAAATGCATTTCTTAGCTGCTGTAAACCTTCCTCTAGTGTTTCGTCTTTCACCTTAGCAGCAAGTATGGATTTGATGAGTCCATCTTTCAAATGATTGAAGTCTGTGTTTCTCACCGGTGTGATTCTTGCAACGAGACGGATGTTGGAGTCTAGTAGATTTTCAACCAGGATCTTGGATTTTTTCTCGTCTTTGAGAGCATCTAGAAGATTCTCCTGGTGTGACTTGGTGGAATCTGTGTCTATGAATGCTTCACTGAGGAACTTGGAGTCTAGAACAGTTGGTATTTTGTGGTGGTCAGCGGTTGAGTAATAGAGACCAAGCACATAAACTCTAAACCCAAGAAAAGTCACAGATCTAGTACCATACCCAAGAAGATCATATGCGGTCGTCAGTTTGAGCGTAGTTGGGAGTGGATCAACGGTCTTGTCAACAGAGATGGAGTCCAAGCTTTCTTTGACATTGGAGTCCAATGAGATGGGCTGATTATAGAATAAATAGGAAGACGAGGCTATCAATGAGGCCCCAATAAATACTTTCTGGACATTCAAATGTGATCTCAGAGAGGCGGCTCTCGAGAAGCTTCTCAAAAACTGAGATCTAAAGAGCATTTTCAATGATAAAATGATCTCCACAACACTCGATTCTGGGTCATAATTATCACCACTTTTATGTATCAGCCAATATTTTTGAGACCGCGAAAATTTCCTGATTCAGATTCTTCGCTCTTAATGGAACTTGACACAAATTTGGACCACAAACCACAAACACAAATCGTTTGTAGATTTCCTAAAGGCTCTACTTTTGACGTTTAGCAGTCAAGATGCACATACAACAATTTCAAGGTTCTGATACAGGATGAGTCTTGCGGTCTCACCAACTGTAAAAGACAACAATCAGTGAGTTTACACCACGATGTCTAGACAATGAATCCAATACTAACCCTCGTCACAGGCCATTCACCAAGAAGCCAATTGTTCTTCATCATGGTCAGATACTCGTACCATCTCCAGCAAGTGCTACTATGCTCACCGTCCCCATGACGAAAGCTCATTTCCTCGATGCCTACAGTAAAGGAAAGTGGAACTTGTCAAATGTTCCATGTCCTGCTTGCTTCCAAGGTGTTAGCTTTATCAGTCCACCAGATCACTACAACGAGATTACAAGGTTGAAGGTGGTGAAAAAGTTTCTCAACAGTGATCAATGGAAGAACAAAAATGCTTTCAACAAGTTGATTGCCAAAGCCATGAAGTTCTTCAACGTGAAAGGTGCTTCCATCTCTTTGATCGACGAGAAGAGACAGATCGTTAAGTATCAAACCTTGTTGAACATCAGTGAATGCCCAAAGCATGTCTCTATCGATGCCCATACCATATTGTCAAGTGAGAACTTTGTCTTGCTAGATGCTTCGAAAGATTGGAGAACTACCAAGAACCCTTTTGTCAAAGGACACCCAAGCATCAGATTCTATGCTGGAATACCGTTGACCACCAAGTTTGGAACTGTTATTGGTGCTTTTGCTGTCTTTGATCCCTTTCCTCGTACAGACGTTGAGAAAAAACACTTGGAGTACTTGAAAGAACTAGCAACTGAGGTGGTAACGACTTTGACAACCCCCTTACCGAGTACTGATTCCAACAAGGAAAAAGACTCAAGTTTGATAAAGATCATTGGGCGCCCAACAAGTCAGGGTAATCAGTTCTTGCCCGCTGCTGTTTATGAGAAGGATGGATCAGGAAGTCAATATTCCCAAAATTTTAACTTTAGATATGGTAAGCAAGGCTCACTGGATTCACAGGATTACTTTTTGAACCCTGCCCTTCTGAGAGAACTCTCAAAGTCTCGTGACATCAAGAAGGCATCCATAGAGCTTTCCAGGATCATAGCTGAGAAGTGCAACTTTGACATTGTTTGTGTTGTTGAGCTCAAAGTTTCCCAGAAGTATGAGATATCATCTGAATACTTCCCAGCAGAGAATTCCATCGAGGCTGAGACATTCAAGTTCGCCAACAAGCTTGTTAAAGTCGAGAACGAACAAATCATGAGCAGACTCTTGGGACTATATGGGTCTAAAGCTGGAGAATTAAATTTTGGGTCTGCTCTCTTTTACTCCTCTCTCAGTTCAGAGTTCGGGATATATTATGAATCAACAGCAAGCTCCAACGTTAAGTTGAGATCCGGAGTATCCATGCCCTTCTTCAAGATCAACTCGAAGATCATCAGAAAGAGAAAGATTGTGAAGAATGATAAGGTGGTCAACGCCAAACCAATCGAGGTATTTTTGAGATCTGGAGGCTATTTGATTGCTGCTTTTTGTGAGAATGAGCGTGTTATAGATGAGAATGAGATCAACTATGTGTATGGCACGTCCTGCTCTCTTCGCCGTGTTTTCATTTCCAATTGATGGATGGTGTTTCCACTTTTTGACCGTGTTTGTAGTTTGTAGCGTTTGCCGAATAAATTTGAAAAACCGAGAAAACAACAACAACGACACGATAAAAAGACGTCACTAGCTTCAAGTAAAGGCACCACCGCAATGTCATTCACTGCCCTCAATCTGAGTGCTGAAGGCGTGGAACTGGATGCCGAGGAACATACGCGAGAACTTCAGGTAAGTGTACTTATTTTGAGCCAATTTTAAGCAGCGCGTGGACTAACAATAGAATAGGTTGAACAAGCATTCAAGTTGTTCCAGAACGCATTGAGACTGCAGAAGGACAGCCAGTTCGATCAGGCCAACGCGGAGTACAAAGAGTTGTTCAAGATAAACGTCATAACAGATGATCCGAACGTGCTTTCCCCAGTTGTACGGAATTTGAGATATCTCTCTTACAGAAATAGAGGATTACTTCATATTGAGGAGATCAAGGCAAAAGTGTTGACCTCGGAGGATATTAAGCCATCATTTGAACTGCTTCTGTACGCAATTGAAGACTTGGTCACTTGTTTGCATTACAGTGATGGTGATTTCTCTGTGGTTGGCCTACTGCTATCGATATTCAAATTGTTTCAAAATGATAGATTGGCTAGGTTTTTGATCGAGTATGAGCTAACCAAGGAGGATGATGAACTTGTGAACGAAACTAACAGAGCATCCTCTTATGAGTTTCTGGTTTTCTTGAACGAAGAAAACAAACTGCTTCAGAAACTTGGGTTGAAAGATAGTGTGGAGAAATTACCAGAACTTGCTGAGAACGACTTATCGTTTCTGAAACCCGTCATCGATTATGTGCATCAAAGAGCTCAGAACTTCAAAGATGAGGAAAAGAGATCTATCAAGATAGATTCAAGCTCATGGGAATCTCTAATAAATCAAATACTGGATGTGATCAAAATCAAATCGAAACTGCCCAAAAATAGAGATTCATACTCTCTTCAAGAGGAACCGGTGACCAGCTTTGATATCACAGTTGTCGAAAAACCTGTGGCGAATGAGCCAAATCAAGATCCCGAAAGCCAAGTACTCCCAGAAACAGTTAGTGCTACAAAACGATTGGCAATTGAGGAAGGTCCTCAGAGATCGAGTAAAAGGGTGAGGCATATCTCAGAAGGTGATGTTGGTACCGCAAAAGAACCAGATACAAAGGCCCAGGTCTTCTTACAGAGAATGAATGGCTTTTTTGATATTGAAACCCCTGATTATGCTGATCAATGTGCCACCGAAGTTAGTGAACTCATATCAAACTGGTGTCCCAGATATTCTGATATTCTATCACAAACTGCATCCAGCTCAGGCAATGATATATCTCAGCTCTTTACTACAAACGTCCTTGATGATCAGAGAAGCAGCTACCCTCTATCTGGTGATTCTACCGAGCTAATAAACATCATCAACGATAAACAGCTACATCTTGTGAGTGTGAGAAAGAAGATAGTTCAAACGTTATTGACGGCAAAACAAGATGGCAAGCTACTCATAGTTGACTTCAAGCTTGATGCGAAACTGTTCAATGCGCTAGAAAGACTGGTACAATCAACCGAAGATATCATCTATAATGAGGTAAAACTTTCAGAAACAACACAAGACCATACATTCTTTGTTGCCATTTTTGAAATACTCGTGAATAAGTTTCTATCATCCAAAGAACTTCAGAAAAGAAATCCATCACAGAAGACTTACTCAGATGCTGTCAATGCTATATATCCTATAGCTCTTAGATGGCACAAGCTGATAGGCCAGTCGAGTATCACGGATTGTGGTTTGAAGGTACGGTATGATTGGGTAAGTCTCTTCATGCTGAACAGTGCCGGTAACCCTGATGATCTTGAGGACAGATTTCTCCAGTTCCTTCACTATGTCGAGAAGGATAATGGAGACATTGATATCGGGTTTTGGAACTACGATCACATACCGACTTTGAACATTGAAACCATCAAATCACAGAATAGTAGATTAAGCATAATATCCAGCTTGGAAAAGACATTCAACATGACTGCTGGGGACACTGGAAAAACTATTGAATTATTGGAGAAGCTGTTACTGAAGAGTGACGACTCCACTCTTGACAGTCAAGAGAAGTTGATGGCAACCTTCATAAATCAAAACTCCTCTGTCCTCCGATTCAAGTTGTGGAAGCTTCTTCTCAACCACTATTCTGATAATAGTGATCTGGAACGGTATTCAAGAGCACTTCTTGATGGGCTTCCGCTCATAATCGATCAGATTGAAGAAAGTCAAGACAAGGAATCCTTTGAAAGAGAACAACTGCTTTTGACAGCTCTTGGAAACTACGGTAACTTTATCAGGGGCTATTCTAAATTGTTGGAATCCAATGAATGGAGACTACCGACAGAAGTACCAGATATTTTGGCCAGTATCGTGAGAGTCTTCTACTACTTTCACTCCTGTCTGTTTTTTGAGTTTCCACAATCTACTAAGAACTCCAACCATGCAACATACATCAAAAGACTAGTGGTAGACTCATTATGTGTCATATGTGTGCTGTACAAGAAAGTTGAAGAGGATCCGAACCGAGCACTGGAATTGTATTTGATGTTCCACGATGAAATTGGAATTTTGAACTTCTGTGACTTTGACATAGGGAAGTTCCTTGATTTATCTCAGGTGTTATTGCATGATGTCCAGTCTAGTCCAACATCAGAAGCCATAGTTTTTCAACATTTGTGTTGCAAATTCCACCTCTCCCTCTCCTCCGAAACCTATATCCCAATTAGCCATGATACTAAGCAATTCAAATTCGACAGACCAACTGCCATCCAATACGCTAATGATATCTTATCAAGCATTTTGTCAAAAGGTTCCAGCGGTCCCGCAATAGCAAAACCAGAAGTAAAGAACTCGTTGGACACGCTACTGGAAGCAATAGGAGCGCCTGACTTCAGCATTCCAGGTCTCCAATTAAATAACACTGAACTGGACCAGCTCCTGAATGGGCCACTGAAGCTCCAGGCATTTCAAAGAGCTATATCAGGAGACTTTGACTTTCCTCTGAAAAAAGTGGAATGCCCTGAACTGAAGGCTGTTGAAAGTGGGCTTTACTTCCTTCATGGTTTGATCAATTTGACTGTTTATAAGACAAGAAAGAAAGCTGGTCAATCGAAAGTGCTGGATTTGGAATACATTATTAAGTCGTTCAAGCATGATTTGGTTTATGGAACGAATAGGCCAGAATCATGGATATGTCTTGCTCAAGCTTTTTCATTTCAGGCAGAGGATGATCTCACCTGGACTTCTGATAAATTGAACTCACCAGAGAAGAAACTCGTTACTGCTGACTTCCAAAAAAAAGCGGTTCTATGCTCATTGATTGCCCTCAGTAACATCATCAACAAACCAAATATCACAGACTCAACAAACAAATCTCAGGCATTGGAAAGATTGGCCCTTGACCTATACCACGGTCTTTCAAAACCTATGGAGGGTGCATTCCTTTCAAGCTCACCAGAATCCTTACTCATGTTGGATAGAGGACTTGTGAAGTCTGATTTCAAGCTGACTCCCGAAAGGTTAAAATTCATTTACCGGTTCATTGTTCAGATTCTGAATTTCGGTATTTCCTTGAAGAAAGACGACTGGATTCTATACTTCTACAAGGCTAAAGTCCTGAGGAAACTTTCTGTCAAACCAGCAATGGTCATCAAATCTACACTCAGAAGTTGTGAACACAACCAAACTGCTATCGAGCCAAACTACCTGCTGTGCTCAATGGTCCACAAATACCTCAAAGATGGTTCCCTCAGTGAAACAGATGCTATCAGCGCTCTCAAGAAAGCTCCAATGTTCAATGACCTAGCACTGACCGAAACTGGACCGACTGAGGCTTTAACGTGGATTTTAAGCGCACTGAGAAAACTGGTCGTTGTCGATAAGAAGAAATGGCAGCACAAGCCAAAAGCAAGAATCTCCATGATATATTACAACGAGTTGAATGAGCCACAAAAAGCTATTGAAGAAATTGAGAGCTTGGTGATCTTGAAGTCCACCAACAAAAATTTGATTCATATCTGGAAGCCTGAGTATGAACCCCCTGGAAAGCACTTCATTTATGTTTACAAGTACGCAGATTTTTTCATCAGACTTCTGAACAGAGTTGCTGCTCTTCATAATATGATCTTGTTTGCAAAGAAACTTCGTCGTGTTGGTACAAGTCTTATCAATCTTCAAGAAGTCTGGGATGTTTCGTGTTCAGATGTCTGTATTTTAATCAAAGAGTTTGTCGGTACAGGTCCTGGATATACAGATATTGAAGTTCCAAAGTTGAATTATAGCGAGTTCTTGATGAACTCTGAAAAGTTACATGCAATGTACGAGAGTTCAAAGGAGATTGACGAATCTGAAACAGACTTGCTAGTCCTCCTATTGGAAATATTTGAGATCAGAAAGATGAACAATGGATTTGGTGCCACTTCCCTAGTTGATGATACTTTTAATACGCTGTACCTCAAACTCTATCTTGATAAAGTTACTGCTCGAGATGATCAAGCCACTAATTCATTTGTTGCCACTGAAGCACCAATCCAAATTATTCAAGCAGGCAAAGCGGGAACTCCACCATCCCCCGTGAAAGTTAAGGTTGCTAGAAGAGACATTCTCAGTGCTGCTGCTGCCTTGGCTAAAGTCCTGGAGCCCAAGTTGAAAGACAAGCGTGTGCTGGATGATAGTAAGCTCACAGTTCCTCAAGACATCATTGACAAACACATGAACATGATTACTTCTGATCTCGTGATCAAAACACCACTTGGTGAAGAGAACAGCGAGGACGAATTTCATACCCCAAACAACTCTACAATGGAGACAGACTATGCCTAAAGAATAATGATATAGGACATGAATTTTATTTGTACCTCTATGTAATCATTTGGCGAAATGTAACTTGATATTCAAGAATTGTCTGGCTTTAACTTGGTCAATAGTTAAACTTGAGTCTCCATATGTTACAGGGGCATAAAAGACAAATGTTAAGACCAAAAGAACACTCAATCCAGCAAGAACAAGGTTCAAAGTTTTACCTTTTCCGATGAAGAACTCAAGGATTGCAGCGGTTAGTAAAGCAGCAATCAAATGAGCCGGTAGATAATGATGCAAGAATTTTTGTCTTGACATCAAAAAGAAGAACACGTAATGTGATAAGTAACCAATGAATAAGAATCCAATGTTGAACAATTGCTTTTTCTGTCTCTCAGATAGTAGATAGATCTCTCTCTGTTCAACAATCTTCACAGCGGCAAAGAAACCGGCAAATAAGGCCAAAGCAAAAACTTCTAACCACCATCCGAACAAGTTACCGATGAAGTAGATTTGTTCCTTCTTGTCATTTTGGGTCCAGAAGCTGACACCGGACAGAGATCCAGGCCATGTTAATGGATCGGAAGCAAATGGATGTTCACTACTTAACTTGTTGTTTTGTTGGAACATGGTGATTTGCAATTCCCACCATTTTTTCAAGAATGGGATGACCTTGACAGGCTTTGGAACGTAGAATTGACGAGCATCATTCAGATCTCTGATTTCATCGAAGAACCATGAGTTTGTAGTATCTTGGATCTTTTTGTTACCATTAACTTCAAGTTGGTTGAAAGCCCATTCTGGGAGAGTGACATCATCATGAGTCCATAGGGCAACTGTAGTATCAGTATGAAGGACACGAATCAATGACGCTTTTGTCTTGATGATTGCACCATTACCTGACTTGTCAGCAGCAGGAAGCTTGAATAGAGTCTCGTTGAATCTTTTTTTCGGCAACTTCTGGATCAACAGTGGTAAATTCCTCATTAGTTGGATATAGCGGTGATGCAACATCATGAGCAAGTAGGTAGGTGTTTGTGTTGACATGGTAAAGTCTGACAATATCATTAATACGAACAGCTCTGTTCAGTTTGTTGCTCTCTGGAAACTCTTGAACTGGAAGCACTTGCCAGTAGTTGTTAATATCTTCACCAATGAAACCTGTAACTTGCTGCCCTTTAGACGAAACACGACCGTCTTCGTAACGGATAGGATATTGGTAAGAGTGGGAGTGTAGCAAAGCACTAGTAGCCTTATGTTTCAATGTGACGACATCGTAGTAGTTCACTTGCTTAGCATCCTTAGCCATTGGAGAATCACCCAAAGTTTCTTGGAAGTCAGCACTCATGAAACCATCCCCTGGACCAGATTTGTTTAAGACTTCGAAATGAACGTAGAACCAGAACAGATAAATGACGAATGGTAGGACAATCAACCCGTAGAATCTTGCGACAAAATGTCTAGTGAACTCTCTGATAGACAATCCTGATCTGACATCCAACAAGTTCCATAAGTCAAGCGCAACAGCAAAACCGACAGTGATGAATGTGAAGACACCAACATATTTGGTTGAGATGACACATGATAAAGAGACACCGGTCATTGCTAACCAAGACCACCAAGCTAAAGTGAATGGTTTCTTTTTCTCTTCTTTGAAGAATCTAACGTAAGTGTAAATGGATGCAGCAACAGAAATGATCAAAGTGGCATCCAATAAGATCAATCTTGTTTCAGCAACATGTGCATTATCGAACAAGACCAGAAGAGCACCAAAAACGGCAGTTGGAATGGAGTAGTTCAACTCTCTCAAAGTCAAATACATAATTGGGATTGTTAAAGAACCTAGAATAGCGGACAAGGAACGGTAAGCGATATAAGGGGCCTTGTTTGTGATGTAAGAATCACCAATGTTGTCAAATTTGAAAGAACCGTCATAGCCAACGAGGTAACCAACGAATGCGATCAATAGTTTGGCAAAAGGTGGATGAAGATCGAAGAAGTATGTTCTTTGTAGGTAGTAAGAAGCAAACTTACCGAAATGGACTTCATCGAAGACGACCTCTTTGGGATAATCAATCTTGTAGAAACGGGTGGCAATGGCAACAGCAGTCAGAGCGATGAGTGCTATCTTGTCACAAGATGTGTTGACCGATGTGTTTTCCACGGAGAGTCCACCTTTGTTCGAAATGGTCTCAACCTCGCTGATCACAGGAGCTTCCTTTTTGGATCCGGCTTTGGCGTTCCTCTTACGAAGAGTAGAAGGAGCAGAGGACATTCTGATAGATCAGGACCAGCAGCAGCAACAACAATTTCAAAGACTTCGATGATGTCCTTGTTGACGTGAAACTCGATGGGAATAATTATTTGACGTGTCAACAAAAGACGATTCGCGCTTTTGGCGAAGTCCGATTATGTAATCATAATAGACAGCGCACGTAACCACAAACTCTATCGTTATACGTATAACTGATTCACAAGTCGCTTCGGCCGGCTGTTAGAAGTCCTAGGAAACTCTTCCATCTACTCTGACAGTATGCCGAGAGATAGTTGTAGAGAAACGGTGGATTTTAGATCACAGTTATGAAATGTACTCGACGAACCGTAGCAAACATTAGACCATTTAGGTGAGGTGTGTGAAACATTCTGATATATAAATGGAGCAGTATCTACACGGTGAATTGCTTCTTAAGGCGGTGATTTTTATGACCCTATTTTTATTAGAAGCATCAATTATACATCCCGTAGTAAAACACTCTCACTTGATCAAACCATGAATCCCAACGCCGAATAAAAGCGCATTGGTATTCAGGAGAGGTAGAGCACTGTTGTATAAGGAGGTAGAAATCGATTCTGTATTGACAGTTGAAGCGAATGAAATATGTTCTTTTCTCAAATCCTCGTCACTCAAATCACTCGAGATGTCACCAAATTCAAGTTGTTCAACTTGCTCATAAGTGTCATGTTCAACAAACACGGAAATACCACCAGCTAGACAAACTGATAAATCCATGGCATTGGCAATAATGCATTGCTCGATATCAAAATCTGCTTTTTCTCTCTCTAAGAAGGAACGACCTCGTGGAACAATAGCCAAAGTCTTCGTTGTGGAGCCAACAGCTGATATGGAAAAGAATGCGTATTTGTCTTGCAGTTGAAAAGTTTCAATGCACTTCAATAGTGGTGTTAGACTTGATTTTGCCAAGGAGAACAGTGGAATAAGGAGTAACAGGAAGCAGGAAATTCTCATAAGGATGCTTTTGATTCGTGAGGTTGTAGAAAAGGATAAAAATTTACTATTTTTCAAACCCTTCAAAGACCCTTCAATGGGGAAACATTTCACTTCATGTTTCAGCCCAACTGAGGCATTTTTGAACCCGAGTTCCGTTGCAAATCACTAGCGGGTCGGATGTCCGATGTATCTAATATCTAAAATCTATCCATTTTATTGATTGTATTTTCACGCATGACTCATAGGACGCGTCTCGAGACTGGATGTGAATTATCTGATTGTTTATTCAAGAATTTACAGTCATTAAATTTTCATTCAAGCTCTGAATGGTTGCTTGAGGATTGTTGTTGACTGGATGGAAGTTGGGTTCCAATGGGATTGTCAGGCTTCATAGAATGAGAATAACACCTATTCTCGTAATAACGTCAGCTCTTCTTTCACATACAGAGCAGCGCAAATCTCCACTCTTACTAGGCTCCTCAATTCCTTTCAATACTTAGTGATTACCATGACAGATTGCTTGTATCAGCTTTTGAACGTGAGCCAGCTAGATGAAAGCTAAGAAGGTCTCATAATGATGGGTCAGTTTCATCTTCAAAAGGGTCTGAAAATTGACCATTTGAAGAGTGTTCAGTCATGATTCATTCTTTTAACTACTAGATAGTGCTTAAATCACTTGTTACCAGCATTAATAAGTCTATTTATGGTTTTTGTTTGACTTCAAAGAAGCTGTTTGTTGTTGTGAAGTTTCGTTGTTTACACTTTCTTTCGCGTCGACGAAATAATTCGAGCAATTCAAAACAACAAGAACTTTGTGAAGAACAAACAACAACACATTCAGATCATGATGGTGGAGGATGTTTATTGAAGAAGGTTGAAGTGACATACAACTCATTTCATCTGCTATAGCTTGGTATACACTATCAAGTGATCAAGGGCTGCATAACTATTGAGCTAATGAATGGAGGATCAGATATCATTCTTGAAGTGAGCTGTGAAAGGCGAAGAAAGGGAGCAATTGGCCGCTGGAGTGACCTTGGCGCTGAAGATAAAGCTAGATCTGGTCAGCATGATATACACAGTGACTACTGTGCTGAGATGAGCAAGCAGTTGTCGATCAAAAGCTCAACCTACATGATCAAGTTCACAGCCATATACAGGATTGATTTGATGAAGAGAATGGTTTACCAATGCAGTGAATGGTGTCGATTTATTCCCGGATGCTTACAAAGGACCTCGATGATGCTTTAAGAAGAAGGGTGTATTTAGAGATACATCATGGGATAATTGATATTGGACAATGGTGCTATAGAAGTCACCTCTGGAATTTGATTTACAGAGAGGCACAGAGAGCTGCGGATACACAAACACGATACGCATTTGATTCAGCTTACCTACCCAAGATCTCAATGGAAGCACATCCTCATCTGTTGTGCTATTACAATCGAAAAGGAAGCAAATGATTTGTGAAGTGAGATCTGTTTACTTTCATGAAGCTTCAACCACAACAACTGTGCACTCACGACATTTAGTGGAGCAGTATCTAGACTGCAAGTGGGAATGGATGCCATTACAGTGATGCATTGGCATTGTGCTGCAATATATGTATCCTTAATAAGTAAATACATCCATCATGTCAGAAGTGTTCTCCGTTTATAGACGGTTTGCTTGACCATTGGTAGCTGAGGATTGTACATAAATATCTTCATTGATCCGATTAGTAACTCCCGAGCTGTAGCGACTGTCCTGTTAGTCAACTGAATAAACTCATATCAAAGTAGTTCATTAGCATTGTATCGATCTCTCACGTTCATATTGACCAACACATCAATCATTACAAGACAACCAAACCCTTTTAGAGAACATTGTAATGAGCGAGTATTTCAGTTCAATGAGGATAATCAGTGACAGGAACGATGAGCGCCCTAAGTCAAACACAGCTCTAATTAACCAAAGATGATGGTGTTAAAAGCACTAGCCCTAAAAGATTGTAATCTAAAAAAAAAGAAGGCTAAGACCAGAAGACCAGACAAAGACATGAAGGTGCATTGGATGGAAAAGTATATATATGAGTGAAGAGTAGCCGGGTTGGGATAGGGGGCGATTTTTTGTTTAGTGGTATTGTAGAGGTAAGTTTGGGGCGGGTAACAACGAAGCTAGCCTTAGCCTTAGCCCGTAGGGCGTAGCGTAGTGCGCGTAGTGCCGAGGTACTGTTGTAGCGGATCCATGCACGATTGTAGCGGGAATGGCTTGATTGGGAGTGTAGGTACATATACGAGTGGCCAGTGCGTGAACTAAGTGCCGTGTATGTGTGATTGGCGATGAGCCGTTGACGGCTACTACGTACCTGTGGTTACCACTCGGTGATAAATCTCCCGAACGCCGCTGAAATCCATCGTGTAGCTGTGGTTACCACACGGAGATAATTCAGTGGAATCTGTATTTCTGGAGAACTACTGGAGCATATGATGTGGTTTCACCTCCAGTATATACTCTAGCGCCCTTCGTAAGATGTTGAGCGATAAGCACCTTCAAATCTCTACGACATGCCGAGTTATTTAAATTTTATGAATTTGGATGAATATATAAAAAGCTAGACTAACTCGAAATGAAAAATATGAGTGATCAAGTGGTGGGATAGTAATTGTATAAATTAAGAAAATCAAGAGGTTGTTGTTGTGGGTGTGTTATGTGTACGCCCTGATGCACATTGATCCCAGTAGTTTATACATGCAATAAACAGCCAAGTTGTTTAAATATATTTTGAGTTATTTGGGTTTATGCTAATTACATAAGATATGGGGGATTACATAAGATAATAGGGGATTACATAAGATAATAGGGGATTACATAAGATATGGGGGATTACATATGATAATAGGGAATTACATATGATAATAGGGAATTACATAAGGTATGGGTTATTAGGGTGTGAATTAGACTATATATAGACTTATATGTTAGTTCAATTTACAATGTTCAGTGTATGTTCTGTGGTTCGTGCCATGGAGTTGGGTCTTTGGGGTGGGGTTGATGGGCGATAGTGGTTAGTAGGTTGTTAGTAGAAGGTTCGCAAGCGGTTTAGACTGGTAGCTGGAGTCGGCTTAACTTGTGGGAGTATGGGAATGAATCTGGTAGACAAACATGGGTAAAATATGATAAAGTGATAGATGGATGGTGATATAGAGATGATCTGGAGATCACCTGGAGATGAGGGATGGATCACAGACCTTAATTATGATTGATTGAGTACCTAGGAGTGTAATTAGGTGCTGAATGTGAGTTTGAGGCTGAACAGAGCTGAATTGGATGCTTGATAGATGGATGTATTGGAGTTTTGGGTTGGAGTCGAGATGGACGGAGGATGGAGTCAGAGTCGGAGTGGGTAAGGGAATGGAATGGAAGGGGTGGTGTACGGGTAAGTGGATAGGGTGATTCGGGTAGTGCTGGTGTGAGAGTGAGAGTGAAAGTGTAAGTGTGAGTGTGAGATTCAAAGGGTAAGCGATAGGCGTGGAGAGATGAACGAGAGTTCGAGGAACATAAATTTCGAGTTGGTAACGATTCTAATGGGAGTTGGTGTTGGGATGAGGAAGTGTATGGGAGAATGAAACCGAGTGGCTAGTGGTAGATGAGAGTCATTGTAACGTTGTAATGTCGATGAATGGTTAATGGAAAATGTTTGGAAGAAGTGAAAGTTTTTCGAAAAACTCGACGCGATAAAAAAGATAAAAAAAAAAAAAGAGTGCCTTTCGTAAAAGAGTGTGTCTGTGCCAATTCAAAGCAGTCACAACACCCGATCATCTCAAAGCTTAAGAAGTGACTCTTTGTTTAGTCAATGGGCGATGTCAAGACGATGTCAGGTGGTCTGGGTCGTAGCCCTAGAGCTACAAAGACTGGATCGACCAAGACTGACTTGGAAGGCTACGAACTTGATGTGTGAGATGTTTGGGTATTGAGACGGGGTCAATGGCCCCGGTGATGATACTAGATGTGAGTTAGTGTGTGAAGCCTACACCCGAACTATCAACTTCTATAAAGTGTTGATGTTTTGATGCTTTCGTCGACTTTTGTTGTTGTGTGAAAATTTTCACCACCTATTGATGACGCGTTTTATGTGAAAAAATTGGGAGAGGATAAGGAATTGAGTTGTCAGTGTTGTAGATAATAGGCTACGGGATCGAGATGTGAAGAGTTGAGAAGTAGCCACTGGATTTTGAGTGTGTAATGGTGTATTTTGTGTATCGGGTCTTGGAATGTTTTCGCGACTACTAAGTAATGATGAGTGGATAGGATAGAATTGAGCAATTGAGATGCGGGAAGTTGCACAGTATGATCGATAGCGGTCAATCGGAGACCTTTGTAAAGCACTGCGGGACACCTATGAATTTAAGAGGGTGTTATTGTTGATTTTGTTATTTTTGTGTGAGTCTTTGAAAAATCCAAACTATTTTGTTGATGATGAGAAAGTGTCAGCTAGTGAGGTGTAAGAGAGCTGCTAGTGTACCAGAGTAGCGTAAAGAGCATCGGTCTGTGTAACATTGGTGGGTGCCCACTCAGTTTTAATAATTTTGTGATGGCCATCGTCGACTAATGGAAAACTTTCCATAAAGTAGTTGATGACGTGTCTGATTCGAAAGTTGAGCAATTGAGTTTGGGTAAAGTGGGTTATCTGATGCACTGTAGTGAATATGAGAGGATTGTGTAGTAGTGATCGGGTTGCCATGATACTGGTGGTGATTTTGTGGTAATCTTTAAGTCTTTGATTATTTTGAAAATCGCCGACGACGAGCAACCACTTTGATATGGAGCTGGTGGTGAGGAACAAGGTGGTTTGTATGATAGCCCAGCCCGAAGAAGGCCCAACGGTCCACGAGTGGTGAGCATACTCCAATTTGATAGGACTATATCAACAGATTTGTAGTAGTAATTGTCGACTTATCACAAAGTATTTGGTGAAAAGTGAAATTTCAAAGTTGAGTGAATATACTGAGGAAAAGTGGTCTATGTGGTAGCCGGTGATGGATATTATGTGTTGGTATAGTAGTGAGCGGTTCTCAATGATTCTCTTGACATTTTCAGGTGCTCTCAATTCTTTGTTTATATTTTAAAAGTGGACGATGATGAGAAATGAGTTTGACACTGGGTTGATGTGCTGGAACAAAGTAGATAGTCTGATAGCACATCTCAGATACCACTGGTTCATCCAGTAGTGGCGAGCAAAGTCCCATTTTCTAGAGCTTCATTATGGATTTTGTGGTGGTCTTCGTCGACTTGTAAAAAAATTTTTCAAAGGTAGTTGATGATGTGTTGATGATGTGTCAAAAATCAAAGATGAGTGATTGACTTGGGGAAGAGTGGTTAATCTTGTAGAGCATAGTGGACAGGACACATTTGAGTTGTAGTGAACTGTTCGTAACAACTCTCTTGATGATTTTCTGATTGTTGTTATTGACTCTTTAAGTTTTTTTCACAAAGTATGGAATGTTGGACAATTTGTTGAGAGTTGGGCGATTGAGATGAATCAAAGAAGCGGAGTCAGTGTAGAAACCGGAATAGTACCCATTAAGATCATAGTGAATACTTCTCGCCAATTTTCTGAGGTGTTCTGAGCTTGTTTTTGTTGGACGTCGTCGACTCTTAAAGTTTTTTCACAAACAACGGAATGTCGAGAAAAATGTCTAAAGTTGTGCGATTCAGATCAAACAAAGTTGACAGCGTGTTTCAGACTCAGTGTTAACCCACATTCCAATAGTAGTGGCAACATGGACTCCTTTTTTTAGCGGTATATTTGTTGATGTTTTTGTGGACGTCGTCGACTTTGTGAAAAACTTCACCCCTATTTCAGGACACGTCATTGGCTGAGTGATGGAGTCGGAGTCACGATCGGAGGACACAAAATCAAACTTCAGCCCAGACTTGGGTGTTGTTGACCATCAGATCATCACTTAACAGATCGCAATGTCATTAAGTTGGTTCTTTCATACCACCATCTCGCCATGGCGGCCAAAAAGTGTTGATGTATTGTTTTTCATTTTTCAAAGTTTTTTCGCGGGTAGTTAAGAGAATTCGCGAGTAGTTAAGAGATTAGATCGATCAGATTAGATCGGGATACCCACTTAGCTTGCCGTTTCGGGCCTGACAGCACGAAAATTACCGAATAAAGTCCGATCACGAAAATTTCCGTTCTGGGAGTGACACATAATTAAATCATGAATCAACAAAATATGAGAAGATGATTGGATGAGGCCAAGGGTATTTCAGATGCAGAATTTCACGGAGAATACGCTTGACATGTATTTGGTCACATTGCACCCCCGTAACGCAGAAATCGCCAAAATTATTTTCGAAAAATGGACCAATAAAACAACCGTTCGAAAGCTAAAAAAAAGTTTAGTCAAATGTAGTCGATATTAGACTCGGAATAGACCCAGGAGGCCAGCCAATCACGATTGAGCATCTTGAGCCACAGTTTTGTGCACCAAATCACCGATTCGGTGTTTAGGCCGAGGCAAATTTTTCGTGCCTTTGAACGGCACCAGGAAATTCGCCTACATGCCTGAAACATCATAGGACATACTTTCAATGCATTTCAGCGGTCTTCCATTGCTCGCTCTGTTCAAAACGGACCTAGAAATATGGCCTGGTCACCATAGAGGCCGGTTTTGTATGTGAAACTGCCTAGCCGGCGACGGTTGGGCAGAACTCCCGCTTAACTGCTACGGCGGTTAGGCGGGGCACCGCCTGGCTGCTTTAGTAGTCTGGGCGGATTCACGACCGTCTTCGAATCTATTTTCGGAGGCGGTCCTGGTAGCGGTTGACGGAGCGGTGGGAAACATGAGCGTAGGTCGTCGCAAGATGGCCTGTGCGAAGGGGACTTGTTGCGACGTTGACTAACTGTCGGCGGCGAAGGAAGGATGGGATCTAGCGAGTTGACGAGCCTGGGATTGGAAAGACCGCGGGGTTTTACGACGGGGATTTTTTGGAGGGCATTCCGTTCAAAGGGAACAACGGCTTGAATAGACCGAACTTCATGGTGATCGGTAGGCGTATTCAGACTAGTAGTAGTTGGGACTTGTCCCTCCGAAGCTAAACCTGGGTACAACTGCTGGTAACTGGCGAGGGAGGTTTTGGAGAGCTTGAGTAACTGGAGAGCCAACATGGCCAAAGATTCTGAACCGCAGTGGATTCTAAAGTTTGACTGATTTCAGTAGTAGTTGATGAGCCGGGACTTGTCTGGAATGGACTGCTGGCTAACTGTCAGGTTGTGGGTGGAAAGCTTGAGTTTCGGTAACTCTGTGAAGCTATAATCTTTGGTTATGCGACCGTTGGGAGCTCAAAGGAATGGGATTGGAGAGTAGGCGAGTCTGAAGGGATCAATGGCTTGAGGCGATTGAACTGGAGGGAGTTTTGAAGGGAAGATTTGGGCTAGTAGTAAATGGGACTTGTCCCGCTGAAGCTAAACCTGGGTCCAACTGAGAGACTGCTAAAGGTGAGAGAACTGATGGCTTGCGGGACCGGATGATTTGTCTGCTCAAAGGTTCTTGACCGGAGAGAGGGCAATTGGAGCGACTGAAGATACATAGTAGTAGCAGGGATATCGAGACAACGGTTGACCATTTGCAAACTGTCTTGCCGCCAGGACTGCACCGGGAGTAGTTCTAGAGGATTGGCCCTGCCGCGCGGTGGAGAAGGACTAGGGGTAATCGTGAGATATGCCTCTGCCTATACACTGGAGCGGTATGGGGTAGGTCTGTTTGTATGGGGTGATTCTCTACAGACATTCCTCGCCTTGAACCGACTCGTCACTGGGTTAAACCAGCTGGCGAGCACTGAAGGATTTAGTGGACTACTAGCCTATGGCAAGTGTTACTAAAAAATTCAATTGGGGGCATGCCTCTGGCAGTAGCCGTTGTTCGCG